>JAEOAE010001684.1:0-23203 GCA_036365155.1 Meriones psammophilus
TTTTGGCTTTTTCTCTCACCTCCTCATTCTTTCACAAACACTGTACACATTCTTAATTATTGAAGTTTGTGGTAAGTACAGAAGTCACATTCGCCAGAAGATTATGAGATTAGTGACAATAGAATCATCCCTTATTTTTCTGTTTTCCTCTGTTTCTTACCAGGTGGCTTTTCTGATATGAGATAGAGATTTTGGATTGTTCTTTAACAATCATATAACAACAATTTGCACTTATGTCTGTAGAAGGCAGAGGAGACAACATGAAGGTGGGTGATACCAGTTGGCCAGTTTACTCCTTTCTTTGGGCATAATATTTTGGTGATCTGTCCTTTTTTTTAGAAGTTTCATGTTTGCAGTGCACTCCATATTCTTTATTTGGATGTTTTTATTCTCCTGAAATATTATATCAAAACCCTGCCCCATCCCTAAATTGGGTGAGGTATGTTCCTTTTCAGGCAGTTATATCTTTTATAGGGCAAAATGGTTTTTGGAAATAGAAAAAGTGTAATATCTCAATCTAAGTTAAAAAAATCTTTGAAAGTTTACAAATATACCTTCAACTCTATTTATTTCTAGAAAACAAAGGACATTTACTTTGATTTTCAGCCTGTCTTTTACAAGTAGCTTTTAAGTAGAATCAATGTAAATCCTATGTGCCTGCCTTTGCCTCCCAGGTGGTATGTAAAAGGCATGTGCCTCCCAAATGCTGGGATTAGGGCTATGCTATAAACCACCAACACCCTGTCATTGTAACTCCTGAATTTAGAAAACAACTAATTAATAGAGAACTGCTTGTCTCTGCTGGGATTAAAGGCACTGTCTATCACCACACTGCTCAAATATGTTATATTCACTCCAAATTATTCCAACTCAAACAAGTTTATACCTTTGAATTTACTTAAAACATTTTAAACCTCTTAACTGTTTTTAATATGAAACAACAAAAGTATCTTTTTTATTTAAAAAGAAAACACTAGTCTTTATAAGTTTGTTTGGACTCAAGGACCAAGCTGTCTGAGGAATAGTTACCTCTGCTTATTCAGGAGATCTCTACTATTCAAATCTAATTATTATCAATTTTGATAGGACCCACCATTCTATTCCTGTGGAAACATTCAGTTTTACCAGTGAAGACACAGTTCAACAGTTTCTCACTGTCTACCCCTTTTAGTTATGTTTACTTTTTTTTGTTCTACAGTATTTAGGTGTGCTGTTAAGTTGCTAGGAATAGATCTTTCTGATTTTTTTCTGAATGTACTTGATGCTATGAACTGTCTTCTGTCTTCTGTACTATGAGTTTTGATACTGTGTATTCATTTCATTGACTTCTAGAAATTCTTTAATTTCTTTCTTTGAGTTTTGATCCATATTTTTTGAGTAAGAGTTGTTGATTTCTATGAGTTTGTGCTTTCTATTGTTTTTATTCATTTCAAGAACTTATTGCAAGTTTCTTTATATCTTCCACTGTTCAAGTATATCATCAATTTTGGAGAATAGTTTATGAGTTGCTGAGAAAAGGGAATAATCTTTTGTGCTTGGGTGGATGTTCTGTAAACATCATTTGGGTATATTTAGTTTTTGATCTTAATTATCTGGATCATTTCTCTGTTCAGTTTGGTCAGAAGGACCTGTCCATTGGTGAGAGTGATATATTGAAGTGTTCCCCTACTGGTTTATGAGGGCCAGAATGGATGTGATGCAAGCTGCAGAAGGGTTTCTTTTATAACTTGGGTGCTCTTATGTTTGGGGCATAGATGTAAAGTATTGAAATGTTATATTGCTGGATGTTTTTTTTTAATATGCCATGTTTTTGCCATCTTTTTATTAGTTTGTTTTTGAAGTCTGTTTTGTTAGATATTAAAATTGCTATACAAGATTGATACTCTTGTCCATTCATTTGGAATATCTTTTCCAACCCTTTACCTTGAGATAATGTCTATCTTTATGTGAAGCTGTGTTGATATATTTAGAAGGATGGATTCTGTTTTATCATCCATTTTGTTAGCCTGTGTTTTTTTATTGGTGAATTTGGGTCAATGGTATTAAGAGATATCAATGAACAGTGATTGTTAATCTTGGTATTTTGGTGGTGGAGATGGTGGTGGTGCTATGGGTCAATGGTATTAAGAGATTCAACAAACAGCAATTGTAAATCCTGGTATTTTGGTGGTGGAGGTGGTGGTGATTTTAGCACCCTGTGTGGGGCTGTATTTATAGATACATATTGTTTAAATTTGACCTTATTATGAAACATCTTATTTTCTCCATTTGCTGATTAAAAGGCTCTGGGGATAGTTAGTAATTTTTCTTGGCTTCTCTAGTTTTTTAGAGTCAAAAGGACACTGTCTATATCCTTCAATTTCTAGTATCTTTACTGATTAATTCCAACAGATCTGCCTTTATTTATTTCTTGGTTGGATTTTATTTTATTTTATTTTGGTTTGTCTGTTTTATTGGTTAGTGTAGTCTGTTTAATTTTTTTCTGTTACAGCTTTTAATATTCTTTCTTTGTTCTGTATATTTAGTGTTTTGATTATTCTCTGGTAAAAGGACTTTCTTTTCTGTTTCAGTGTCTTTGGTATTTTTGTATGCTTTTCTTGCCTTGATGGACATCTTCTTTTTTAGGTTAAGAAATTTTTTCTTGTATGACTTTGTTGAAAATATCTCCTAGAACCTTGATCTCATCATTCTTCTGCTAATCTGATTATCAGCATGTTTTGTCTTTTCCTAATGTCTCAGAGTTCCTGAATGTTTTGTGATAGGGAACTTTTGGATTTAACATTTTCTTTGACACATGTATCCATTTCATCTTTTTTTCTGTTTTTTTTTTTTTTTTTTGTTTATTTTCAGACAGAATTGCTTTTTATAGGCTTTGCTGTCCTGGAATCACTTTGTAGACCAGGCTGGCCTCAAACTCACAACAGTCCAGCTGTTTCTGCATCCCTGAGTTCTGGTGTTAAAGGCATGTATAAACACACCTGTCTTCCATTTCTTCTATTTTGTATTCAGTGCATAAATTGATCTCCTTGATCTCTGTTTTTCTGTGAACTTTGCCTTTGTATTTTCTTGTTGCAGTCTTTAATTTTTTTCATTTCCAGGACTCCCTAAATTTCTGAATTTAAAAAAATATTTTCTTTTGGTTTTTTGAGCCTGGGATTCTCTGTGTAGCATATGCTGTCCTTGCCTTGCTTTGTAGAACAGGGCATCAAAGTCTCAAAGATTTCTCTGCCTCTACTTACCAAAGTGCTGGGATCACAGGGTGTACCACCATGGCCAGCTTGTTTTTGCTTTCTTTATTGCATCTATTTCCATATTTCCAGAATGTGTTTCATTCTGTCATTCTCCATTTGGGAGAGGCCTGGAGCTCTGCTTCCAGATGGGTAATGTGTTCTATTTCTCTCAGGGGCAGCTAGAAGACTTCCAGGGCAACACCCATATTCACTAGGCCGGGTGTGGAAAGGATTTTTATTGACCGTTACAGGTAGCTAGTTCTTTTTAAAGAAATCACCACTGGTAGTGGAAATTCAGGTGCTCCAGAGCCTATGGCAATACCAAAGTGTTACCATTCTCGGATACACTGCTGTGCCTTGCTCTGAAGTCTTTCACCTCAGAGGTGCAGGTGAAAGTACATGCCTGGTTTGCTTGCAACCAAGACATAGGCCTAGTGAGACCCAGACCCAGTGAGGCCTAGGCCCAGTATGTCAAAGAGCAGGCCCAGAGGGGGATAAATGATGAACCTCAGGGCCATGATGAAAGGCTGTTGGTATCAGGTGGCATATAACCAGCCAGCATGCATGCACCCACAACTTGTTTATTTGAGGTCAGGGACTTATAAACCTTGTGCAGAGGGAAGGATTCTGAGGATAAATGTCTGATTTGCTGGGGTCTGGGGTCAAAGATACTTGGCTTACATATAGTGCTACCATGCCTCATTTTCCATGCAGTAGAATGGTTCTATCACAAGAAGGAGAACACAGTACTCAATTATCCTATATGTGGGGAAAAAATCTCTGAGTACAGTTGAAAGTCACTGCTGAAGACTAAGATCCTTAGCAGGGTGATCCATTTCTAGAAATTCCCAGATGCTGTTCAAGCAGTTTTCTTTACAGGAAAGGGTTTGCCTAATAATCTACCCTGAGGGATATGTGAGGCTCTTCATATGACCCAGGGTCATATAGATCAGGAGGCTGATTTTTAGGCCCTTCACTGAGAAAACAGAGTTCACCCTCACAGACTGAATGTAAATAAGTGGCTATCCAGAGATGTCAGACTTCACCCTAATCCAGCAAAGCCTCACATCCCTCAAATGTTTGTTTTTCCTGGCTTTATTTAAGGAAATTATTGGTTTCCTCCAATTGTTTGATTATGATTTCCTTGGATTTCTTTATGGAATTTATTCATACATACAACAGCACATACTGAATATACACACATCTTGCACAAGAAAAAGATATTAAAACAAACTACATGAAGATGATATTGGTTGTTAAACAATTAGTGCAAAAAATGTTTCGTATAAAACAAACATAGTTTCTTTAAAATTCTGAAGAGAAGTTTCCATTTTCTTTTTGTTTTGTGACTTCTGTCTTTTCTAACTAATCTTTTTTTAGTATTTATATTCTCCAGATACAGAAACAACCTACTTGTTTCCTAACCTCATTATAGGATATTTTGCCCCACATTTTCTCCCTGCAGTAGTGTTTGTCATTTAATAGGTATATTTCTTGGAGGATGCTGCTTTTAATTAATTCTGCTAATCTGAGTCACTGGATTGGAAAGAATTGATGCTGTTGATATTTATTGCTATTAAAAAGTTACTGATGCAGACATATATCCAGTCATCAGTCATAGAAAATAGGATGGTTTCAAGTGATTCTAACAAATATCTTTTTCTTTATCATAAGAATATGAGAACATTTTAGTAGACAAAATCATTTATCTAATATTGAAACATTTGCATGTTTTAATGGAATCTCTTCAATTGGAATAGCCCTCCACCTCCAATACATATTTTATTGTTGCCAAAGGAAATAACCATATTGCACAAGTTGAGTAATGGCCAGTGATTTCTTTTATTTTGATTTTAAGTATAATCCTATTGTATTTGCTTATAAGACTATGTTATATTTAGAGGCCTGTCTTTGTGTTTGCTTTTGACAGGGTGCTATGTATATTGTGTGATTTGATTAGTTATAATCTAACTATATTGTTTCTCTTGAAAGTCATAGACCTTCACATATTTTTGCCTTCTGAAAATTTATTATATTATGCTATAATTCCTTTAGTTTTTGTTGATTTGGAGACGATTTAGAGAAACAGTTTTACTTTTCTCTTCTTGATCTTAAAGGCTTGCCTCTCCTCATTTCTTGGTATATCTGTGTTTTCAAGTTGTTGCAATCATCAATGTCTCAGTTTTTGCTTCTTAAGTGACTGATAGAATTGACACATTGTTTTGGGTGTTTAAAACTTTCTCCTATATTTTTGTCTCTTTGTCTGCATTAGCTTCTGTTGTCAACATTTCAAAGCCTACAGTCATCTGAGGGAGCCTCAATAAATTTCATGCCCTCATCAGAGAAGCTGGTTGCTATATCTGTGAGAGATTGTGTTGATAGATGATTGATGTGGGAAGGCTCTTCCACTGAGAGATGCAATATCACTAAGCAAGTGGGCCTGGGCTGCATAAGATAACTACCTGAGCATGAGACAGTAATGAAGCAAGAGACCAACCCAGGAAACATTTGCTCATGGCTTTTGCCTTAATTTTCTTCAAGATTGACTTTCTATGCTAAACTCCCAAAATGATGGACTGTGATCTGACAGTACCAAACTAAGCGTGTAAATCCATTCATCACCCGAGATCCTTTTAGTTAGGGAATTTAGTCACAACATCAAAGTAGCAAATTAGAACAAAAAGTTATATGCAAAGAGTGATTTTACTGCTGGACAGAATCTTGGAATATTTTCTTTTAAAGGACTGTGGAAAACATCAGGACTTAAAATGGCAAAAGCATTACAAAGGTGTAAACAGAGCTTCATTGGCTGTTTTGGTAGGACCTAGAAGATCCGGGTATTGAGAGTAATGCAGACAGAGGATTTCATAGGAAATCATAGGATTTCGGTGCACAATAGACTCTATGGAAAATTAAGCTAGAGGTCATTTGTGTGATATTTTAGCTGTAAATCATACTTATTCTGCCCATGCCTTGAAATTGAGTAAGGCAGAATTAAAAAAATTGATGGACAGGATCTTAGATGGAATATTGAATCTGTTGAATGGTTATTATTACAGAGACATCCAGGACCACAGTGAAAGAAAGAGACTAGTGGAGCAGAAATAAATGTAAAGTCTTTGGTTTGTAGAGAAAAACAGTACTAGGTAGTTTCAAATGGCAGTCATGTGATGAAACAGAGGCAGAGTTTTTCAAGGAGATTATCACCATCAAAGAAAAGGTCCTAGCTCTAGATTTGAAGCCTAAAATGATATTCATAGAGTAAATGCCTTCCTGATAATTCTTCTGTTAATGGAAGGAGGACTCAAATTGATTCCTAGTGCCAGGAATAAACTTCATATATAGCCTGCTCCAATTGGTTCAAGTGTGGCACAGTCCATCCCAATTTTGAATCCAAATTGACAGGCTCACCTATGTTGTGCTTTTTCTGGAAACAAGAAAGATGTAAAATTTAATGTAATAGATTCTTTGTGGTTTCTATTCAGCACTGTGCCAGCCTTCTGTGTTTGGCAAAGTCAGATCACCAGTAAAGATACTGTAAAAGTTCATTGCATGAAGCTGTGAGGGTGAAGCCTGAGTTGCATCTTGACACTACATGTTGAGATACCTAAGTTATGAGATACCTGTCATAGTGTGATGCCTACAGGGAGTGGAAGTAACCAATATGAGAGATGTATGAGACTTTGCATAGATAGGACCCTCTAAGCCTTTTGAAACAGCAACAAAATTTGCTGTTTTCCTTGATGGTCTTCTTTTCTTGGTACAGTTTTCCCTCACTATGTATACATTCCTTTCTACTGGAATGGGAAGGAGAATCCTGTGCATCTATGTTGGAATGATGTAACTTGCTTCTGATGTGGCAGTCAAGAGATTTTCTTATATGTCAGAAGAGACTTTGGACATTTAAACAGTGTATGAGTTATTGCCAAATTTTAGGATCACCGAAGATAGACTACATTTTCATCATTGGATGGCCACAAGCCAATAGCGAATTTGGTCAGAAATTATTTGATTGAATCAAAAAAGCTCCCAGAGAAGATGATGTTTCTGGTTTTGACATTGAATGACAAAGTTTCTGTGTACCCAGGCTGTCCTGAAAGTCAGTATGTACACCAGGCAGGTTTTGCAATTACTGGTCTAACTCCAGTTGAGTGTTGGAATAAAATTTAGGCCAACATGCCTGGCATCAACAACATCATCATTGGCTGCTGAGTTTGGAATGTAGGGTTTTGGGTTTTTATTTAGATTTGTTTTGTTTTGTCTATGTAAGCATAGGTTTTTGTGGTGATCTTCATCCACATCTTGTATTTGAAATTTGGCAGAGAGTATATTTCATATTTAGGGGCATGTATTCATGACATTAACACTGTCTGAGCTTTCTGAGTCATTGAATTGCAGGGGTGTGACATTCTTCCAACCTGTTTTTTTTTTTTTTTAAACTTTATTCATTCATTTTTATTCACATTTAATTTATTTTTTATTTAAATTTGTTTTTTCTAATTTATTCTCTGACATGAACTTGGCTTTTTAATCACTCCTCTTGGGGGTGAAGCCTTGCAAGGCCACCGAGAATGATGATGCAGCCATCCTTGATGAGACCTGATAAGCTAGGGTCAGATAGAAGGGAAGGAGTTCCTCCTCTATCAGATTAGGGAAAGGGCATAGGACAAAAGACAGAGGGTGGGTGGGTCTGGGAATAGATGACGGAGGGGGCTACAGTTGGTATACAAAGTGAATAATTTGTAATAAATAAAGTTTAAAAATAATTTAACATCTCAATTGTAGCCTCCTTCCTCATCTCATCCTCCATTCCTCTTTCCACCTTGTCCCATTTTATCAGATAGGAGGAGCTCTTCTTTCCTACCAGGTGACCTCAACTTATCAAATCTCAGTAGGACTGTCTACATCCTCTTCCTTTGTGGTATACCAATGCCTCCTCCACCATGGGGAAGTGATCAAAGATCAAGCAACAGAGTCCATGTCAGAGACAGCCCTTGCTTCCCTTACTATGGATCCCACATGGAGACTGAGCTGCCTATTGGCTACATCGGAGCAAGGGTATGAGTCGTCTTCGTGAACGGTCTTTGGTGGGTGCATCAGTCTCTGCATGTCCACATGGTCCCAGATTTGTTGGCCTTGTTGGTCTTCTTATGGAGCTCCTGTCAACTCTGAGTTTTTCTATCCCCCCACTCTTTCCTATGACTCCCTGTGCTCTGCCCAAAGTTTGGTTGTGAGTCTCAACATCTGCTTCGATCCCCTACTGGGTTGAGTCTTTCAGAGGACAAATATGATAGGCTCTCATCCTGTTCCCTCTCTTCAGTCACATCTGGTATCAATTCTATTTGCCCTTTTAAATGAGAATTGAGCATCCTTCATAGGGTCCTCCTTTTTATTTAACTTCTTTAGGACTGTGGATTGTAGTGTGTTTGTCTTGTATTATGGCTATTATCCACTTATAAATAAGTGTATACCATGCATGTCTTTCTGGTTCTGTGATACCTCACTCAAGATGATCTTTTCTAGTTCCATCCATTTCCCTGAAAATTTCATGATTTCCCTGTTTTTAATATGTGAGTAGCATTCCACTGTGTAAATGTACCACAATTTCTGTAACCGTTGTTCCATTGAGAGGCATGTAGGTTGTTTCCAGATTCTGGCTTTTATGAATATAGATGCTGTGAACATAATTGAACAAATGTATTTATTGAATTGTGGAGCATCTTTTGGAAATATGCCTAGGAATAATATTTCTGAGACTTGAAGTAGCACTATTTCCAATTGTCTGAGAAAACATCAGAATGATTTCTAATGTGGTCGTATAAGTTTGCACTCTCACCAGCAGTGGGGGAGTGTTTCCCTTTCTCCACATCCTCACTAGCATGTGCTGTCTCTTCAGGTTTTGATCTTAGCCATTCTGATGGAATATCAAAGTCATTTTGATTTCCATTTCCATTTGATTTGCATTGATGACTATTGATATTTAGCATTTATTTAAATGTTTTTCCACCATTTGATATACCTCCGTGGAGAATTCTCTGTTGAAATCTGTACCCCAGTTTTAAAGTGGATTATTTGATTTGTTGGAGTTTAATTTCTTGAGCTCTTTATATATTTTGTTTATTAGCCCTCTCTGCTGTATATAGGGTTGGTGAAAAACTTTTCTCAGGCTGTAGGCTGTTGATTTGTTCTATTGACAGAGTTCTTTGATTCATAAAAGGTTTTAGTTTCATAAGATCCTATTTATTAATTGTTGATCTTAGAGCCAGTGCTCTTAGTGTTCTGTTCAGGAAGTTATCGTCTATGCCAATGTGATCAAGGCTTTTTCCCACTTTTTCTACTAACTGATTTAGAGTGTCTGGTTTTATTTTGGAAGTCTTTGATCAACTTGGACTTTAGTTTAGTGCAGGATGATAAATATGGATCTATTTTCATTTTTCCACATGTAGACTTCCAGTTAGACCAGCACCATTTGTTGAAGATGTTGCCATTTTTTCATTGCATGGTTTTGGCTTCTTTGTGTCCCTAGGTTTGTGGGTTTATTTATGAGCCTTAACTTCAATTCCATTGGTTCACCAGACTGTTTATGTAATAGTACCATGCTGTTTTTATTACAGTTGCTTTATAGTATAGTTTGAGATAAGGAATGGAGAAACCTGAAGATCTGTTATTGTACAGGATTGTTTTAGCTGTTCTGTTTATTTTTTATTTTTTTCACGTGAAGCTGAGAATTGTTCTTTCAAGGTCTTTAAGGAATTGTGCTGATATTTTGATGGGGATATCATTGAATCTATAGATTGTTTTTGGTAATATGGCAGTTTTTACTATGTTGATCCTACTGATCCATGAGCACGAGAGATCTTTCTATCTTTTGTTATCTTCAATTTCTTTTTTCAGTGGCTTGAAGGTTTTTTTTTTATATATATATATATATATATATATATATATATATATATATATATATATAGGTTTTTCACTTGCTTGGTTATGGTAACACCAAGATACTTTTTTTTTTCTGGCTATTGTGAGGGGTGTTGTTTCCCTAATACTTTCTCAGGCAGTTTGTCTTTTCTATACAGGAGTGCTACTGATTTTTTGTTAACTTTGTATCCAGCCACATGCTTAAATGTTTTTCAATCATAGGCGTTCCCTGGTAGAACTTTTGGGGACACTTATGTATACTGTCATTTCATCTGTGAATAGTCATACTTTGACTTCTTCCTTTTCAGTTTGTATCTCCTTAAACTCCTTTAGTTGTCTTATTGCCCTAGATAGGACTTCAGGTACTATATTGAAGAGATTTGGAGAGAGTGAATAGCCTTGCCTTGTCTCTGAGTTCAGTGGAATTGATTTAACTTTCTTTCCATTTAGTTTGATGTTAGCTAAAGTATTGCTGTGTATTGCCTTCACTGTTTTTAGGTATGTGCCTTGTATCCTCGGTCTCTTCGAGACTTTAAACAAGAATAAGTGTTGAATATTGTCAAATGCTTTTGCAGCATCTAAGGAATGTAGGATAATGTGTTTTTTTTTTTCAATTTATTTATAAGATGGATTGCATTGGTGTGGGATGGAGCCTACTTGGTCATGGTGGATGATATCTTTGATATGTTCTTGGATTTGGTTTGTGAGTATTTTATCGAGTATTTTTGCATCATTGTTCATAAGAGTGACTGGTCTGAAGTTCTCTTTCGTTTTTGGGGTCTTTAAGGATTTATCAGGGTGACTGCAGTCTTACGAAAGGAGTTTGGTCATGTTGCTTCCATGTATATTTTATGAAATAGTTTGAAGAATATCAGTATTCTCTCTTCTTTGAAGCTCTGGTAGAATTCTGTTCTGAAATCATTTGGCCCTTGGTTGGGAGTCTTTTGTTGTTTGCATCTATTCACTGAGGGGATGTAAGACTATTAAATTTCTTTACCTGATCTTGATTCAACTTTGGTAAGTGGAATCAATCAAAAAATGTATATTTCATTTAGATTTTCAAACTTTGTGGCATATAGGCTTTTGACATAAGAGCTGATGGTTCTTTGGATTTTCTCAGTGTCTGTTTTATCTCTCTTTTTATCATACTTGGTTGATTTGGATAATGTCTCTCTGCCATTTTCTTAGTTTGGGTAAGAATTTGTTTGGTTTTGATTTTCTCAAAAAATATCTCCTGGTTTTGTTGATTCTTTGAATTGTTCTCTTTGTTTCTAATTTATTGATTTCAGCCCCGAGTTTGGTTATTTCTAGTGGTCTACTCCTGTTGGGTGTGTCTGCTTCTTTTTTCCTAGGGCATTTAGGTGTGCCATTAAGTTGCTTGTATGTGAAGTCTCCGATAGCTTCTGAAGGCACTTAGTGCTATTAAATCTCACTTAAGACTGCTTTCACTGCATCTCATAAGTTTGGGTATGATGTGCCTTCATTTTCATTGAACTGTAGGAAGTTCTTTATTTCTTCCCTGACCCAGATTTCATTGAGTAGGAATTATTCAGTTTCCATATATATGTAGGCTTTTTGCTATTTCTGTTATTGTCAAGATCTATCTTTAGTCCATCATGGTCTGATAGGATACAAGATATTACTTCAATCTTGTATCTGTTGAGGCCTGGTTTGTGACCTACTGTATGGTCATTTTTAGAGAAGAGTCCGTGAGGTGCTGAAAAGAAGATTTTTTTTCTGCTTGGGTGAACATTTATCAAGATATCTGGTAGGTCCATTTAATTCATGACATCCATTAGTATCATTATATCTCATTTTAGGTTCTGTTTCACTGCACTGACCTTTGATGATAGAGAGTTGTAGTGGTCTCTCACTATTAATGTGTGGAGAATGAAAT
Organism: Meriones psammophilus; assembly: GCA_036365155.1. Taxonomy (NCBI): domain Eukaryota; kingdom Metazoa; phylum Chordata; class Mammalia; order Rodentia; family Muridae; genus Meriones; species Meriones psammophilus. Next base: position 12,046 of record JAEOAE010001684.1, read on the forward strand.
GTTCTTTAAACGTTATTAATGTTTCTTTTACAAATGTGGGTGCCCTTGAATTTGGGGCATATTTGCCCATAATTGAGACACCATCTTGGTAGAATTTTCCTTTTATGAGTTTGAAGTATCCTTCCTCATCTCTTTTTTTAATTAAGTGTCCTTAATTTAATTAAGTATACTTAATTTAAGTACCCTTCCTCATCTCTTCTTTTAATTAATTTTGGTTGAATGTCTGTTTCATTAGATATTAGAATTGCTAATCCTGGTTGTTTCTTGGGTCCATTTGCTTGAAAACCTCATTCCTGTTTCAACATCCCAGGAACTTTTCCAAAGTTTAGCTCAGTGCTCCGAGGTTGGAACCAATTTTTTTCCTCACCATTTGGGTTTCCTTTCACCAGGGAAACAGTCAGTGGTGTTTTGTGGCCTACTGTTCCAACTATTGGTCACTGTGCAGTCTCTGTTACCCTGCTGATCAGACACAGTGTGCAATCACCTCTGCCATCTGGGATCTGATTTTAATTTTTACTAAATATGAGTATTTTGCTTGTATGCATGACTGTGCACCTCTTGTGTGCTTGCTACTCACAGTAGTCAGATGATCGCCTCAGAACTCATGAACCTAGAACAATGGATAGTAGTGGGTTCCATGTAAACACTGACATTTGAGCCCAATTATTTGCAAGAGCAGCTAGAGATCCTCACTACTGAGCCATCTCTCCTGCCTTATGTTGCTTATCTATGACCAGCATTTACAGTGCTAATATTTTTATCTTTCTATTTTTACCTGTTTAAACATGCTTTCCCTTTTAGTAAGATCTTATTAATGTTACAGTTTAAGCTGTGGCACTGCTGGTTTCTGGAAGAGTATTACAGAATTGGACTGAATGTATAATTCCTTATTTGTGCTTCAGTAAAATCTCTGAGTTTTTTCTAACTATTATATTTGTTTGATTTGCATTTAGGGGAGGATCTGTCTTACAATATAGGTCTGGATGTCCTGAAATTCTTTTCATAGATCATGCTGGCATCCAACTCAATGAGATTCACCTGCCTCTGCCTCCTGAGTGATGGAATTAGAGGCATAACTGAATACACCCAGCTAGTCCATCATTTTTTGTAGTTAATAAATGTTCATAAATTTCTCTGATATGTACTCAGTACTGTTCATCTGTTCATTTCTCTCTGTGTCTTTGTCTCTATCTTTCTCTTTCTATTTTACTGTCTTCTCTCTGTTTGTCTTTGTCCACATTAATTGGCATGTCTATTCCAAGGCTATATCCTATTATAAAAGTTCAGATATAACACAGTTATTCAGTATTCTTCTAAGAATGACTTATGGATAACATTAGCACTTCCTTTTTAATATAAAAGCTGTAATATTTATTTTTCAACTATAGACTATACATGAGTTGGAAAGGAGAATATACAAAACAATTATCAAATAAAAATCATGTGTTCTATGTCTTTCTTTTGTCTGGTCACTCACAAATATGATCTTATCAGCTATGATTGTTTTTGTTTGCCACCTCACATTATATTTATCCATGTATTCACTGTACTCCACTTTCCATTTTACAAATATATGAGCCCCCTTTTCACATACTGATATGCCACTTCCCTGAGGCATGGTTAGAACATGATATTCAGTGCCTTGTTATCTATTGACTGACGCCACCCATCTGTTTACTGTCTCCTGATAGCCACATCTCATTTGTTGCTAGATAAAATATCATGACTGTGTTTTTTCCTTCCACTTTTCTCATGACAGGGTCCTGACCTACTCGCATAAGTAACTGAAGACAATTCATAGATCACTCAAGAACCCAACTAATGGCTAATTCATATTCATGTCTTACAAACTAGTGAAACTTCTTTAACACAAGTTTTCAAAGCACGCCTTTGGTTTCCCTTACAATTTAACCTTTAGGCTTTTTCTTCTCTCCTCCTTCACCTGATGCACAGCACCCAACTGTCTAACACTAGCACTTCTGTGTCAGAATATGAATGGAAGCAGCATTAGAATTATATAATTATATTGCCAATGAAATATAAATTTATATTGTTGCCACTGTTTCTGTTGTACAAATGTATGGCATATTTTAGAATTCAGTGACCTTCAATGATGTGCATGTGAAATTCAGCCAAGAAGAGTGGGTTTTGCTGGACTCTTCGCAGAAGCAACTCTACAAAGACGTGATGCTAGAGACATGCAAAAACCTCACTGCTGTAGGTAAGACCGGAAATTTTCTTCCACTTTTAAAATAAGGGGACAATTCTTACTTTGTTATTGATCCTATTGTGTAATTCCAATTGAGAATGAGGAGGAATGAGATGAATAAATCAGGCATGGTTCTCAGGGTCACAGAAGATAGTGATTTAAGTTTTTCCTAAATAATAATGTGATATTTCCAATATATATTTTCTGGTACTATATTTTAGGCTACGATTGGGATGAACATAATATTGACGAACATTTTCAAAGTTATACAAGTAATAAAAGGTAACTTTATGTGCAATCTGATACATATACGAATCTTAAGAATTTTAATGTGTCCTGGAAGTTTGTTTTTTTGGTTTGTTGGCTGCTTTTTATTTTCTGTTTTTGAAATAGTTTTTTTTTTTTTCTGTGTAGGTGTGGCTTAACTTAGAATTGCTCGTTAGACCAGCCTGACCTCAAAATCACACAGATCTGCCTGATTCTGCCTCCATAAGTGCTGGGATTAAGGGCATGTACCAGCACACCTGGCTGCCTCCTGGAATTTTTAAATAAATGCAACAGTGTATAAACAGCACTGCTTTAAGTGTACTGATGATCATTAAAATCTCACAATTCCATGTGCTTCAATGTCAGTTATCTGATTTGTGTTTGCAAGGCACTCCCCTCAGATAGAAGAAAATAAAATAATGTTGTAACAGAAAATACCAATTGAATCATATGGACATTACAGCTACTGAGTTGATCTGCCAATCTGTTTAGTCTCATCCTATCTACTCAGATATTGTAAGATGTATATACATTAAATAGGTGATCAGTATGTGTCCAAAACCTTCTAATTAGCAAATATGTCATATACAACCAGTGTTACTCATATTCATACAGTAACATTGTAAAGTTTACTGAAAGGAGCAGCTTATGAGAGTCAAGATTATTGTTGTGGAGAAACCTTAATCCCTATATGACATGTCTATGATGAACAAAAAACAAACTGTGTTAATTCAATGTGGGAATATTTTATTATCCTTGTAATTTAATAGGTATATCATATCTCACAATGTTTCTAAGGCACAAAAGCATAGGGATATTGAAAAAGCAGTGTCCCTGTATTTCTCCAAGAACAATTGATTTTGTATTAGTCCCCACTTTGAGTAGATTTTCTGAATGTGATAAATGGTTACTGTTGATTGGTTTTGCAACTTCACTGAGAATTCATCAGCAAACTCATACTGCTGAAAAAACCTACGAATACTAGGAATTTGGAACTTTTTCTGCTTGTCCTGGCTAACTTTGTAAATGAAGTATCATTCATACAGTACAAAAATTTGTGAATGGGATTGCTGTGGTAAAACTCTGAATTCTTACAATACTCTTCATATATAGGAGAAACCTCTTGTAGAAAAATGATGCTATAAAAGTGAAGCACATAACAAATGCTCTTACCATCACAGGGATCTTCAAAAATAGCCATAATGAAGGGGCATACCATGAATGTAAATAAAGTGATAAAACTTTAAAATTTGATTCTTCTTTACCATTAGAGCAAATTATGAAATTAATTCATATAGATAAATATATTTATTAGTGTAATGAAATGACTGCGGTAAATCTTTCACATGTGCCAATTTTCTTTGCAGGCATGAAAGCAATCATACTGGAGAGAAACTCTTTAAATGCACTCTATGTGGTAAAGCCTTCCCCTATATCACTGTTCTCATACAGCATAAAGGAACACACATAGGAGAGAAGTCTTACAATTGTAATCAATGTGATAAAGCCTTTGCAAAAAACAGTCATCTCATGAGGCATAAAAGAACACATACTGGAGAGAAACTTTATGAATGTAACCAGTGTGGTAATGCCTTTGCAGAAAACAGTACTCTCTTAAGCCATAAAAGCACACACACTGCAGAGAAACCTTGTGAATGTAACCATTGTGGTAAAACCTTTGCAGAAAACAGTGCTCTCTTAAGCCATAAAAGAACACACACTGGAGAGAAACGTTATGAATGTAACCAGTGTGGTAAAGCCTTTGCACGAAACAGTCATCTCATAAGACATAAAAGAACACACACTGGAGAGAAACCTTATGAATGTAACCAGTGTGGTAAAGCCTTTGCAGAAAACAATACTCTCTTAAGCCATAAAAGAACACACACTGGAGAGAAACCTTATGAATGTAACCATTGTGGTAAAGCCTTTGCACGAAAAAGTACTCTCTTAAGCCATAAAAGAACACACACTGGAGAAAAACGTTATGAATGTAACTGGTGTGGTAAAGCCTTTGCACGAAACAGTCATCTCATAAGCCATAAAAGAACACACACTGGAGAGAAACCTTATGAATGTAACCAGTGTGGTAAAACCTTTGCAGAAAACAGTGCTCTCTTAAGCCATAAAAGAACACACACTGGAGAGAAACGTTATGAATGTAACCAGTGTGGTAAAGCCTTCGCACGAAACAGTACTCTCTTAAGCCATAAAAGAACACACACTGGAGAGAAACCTTATGAATGTAACCATTGTGGTAAATCCTTTGCAGAAAACAGTACTCTCTTAAGCCATAAAAGAACACACACTGGAGAGAAACCTTATGAATGTAACCATTGTGGTAAAGCCTTTGCACGAAAAAGCAATCTCTTAAGCCATAAAAGAACACACACTGGAGAAAAACGGTATGCATGTAACTGGTGTGGTAAAGCCTTTGCACGAAACAGTCATCTCATAAGACATAAAAGAACACACACTGGCGAGAAACTTTATGAATGTATGCATTGTGGTAAAACCTTTGCAGAAAACAGTACTCTCTTAAGCCATAAAAGAACACACACTGGAGAGAAACCTTATGAATGTAAGCATTGTGGTAAAGCCTTTGCACGAAAAAGTACTCTCTTAAGCCATAAAAGAACACACACAGGAGAGAAACCTTATGAATGTAACCATTGTGGTAAAGCCTTTGCACGAAAAAGTACTCTCTTAAGCCATAAAAGAACACACACTGGAGAGAAACCTCATGAATGTAACCAGTGTGGTAAAGCCTTTGCACGAAACAGTCATCTCATAAGCCATAAAAGAACACATACTGGAAAGAAAACTTATAAATATACCCAACGTGATAAAGCATTTGCACAGCAGAGTAGTCTCCGAAAACATGAAAAAACGCACAGTGGAGAGAAGCCTGCTGAGGATAATTAGTGTGATAAAACCTTTGCATATAACAGTCATCTCCTAAGACAAGAACACATTCTGGAGGGAAACAATATGAATTAACTGTGTGGCAAAGCCTTTGCACATAGCATCTCCTAATACATAAAAGAAAACATACTGGAAAGAAGCTATCTGACTGTAACCAATGTGAAAAAACTTTTGTACTTTAGAATCATCTTCACACTCATGAAAGAAATCCTAATGGATAGTGTTTTTAACATGGTGAAACCATTCCATATTTGTATAATCTTCATCATCATGAAAGCATTCATACTGGAGAGAACTGATGAATGTGTTAAATTGTGAGGCCTTGCACAAATCTAGAGTCATCATCATCATAAAAGTATCCTTACTGGAGAGGAATTCTGTGACTATAAGCAATATGGAAACGCCTTTGTGTTTTTTGGTCTACTGAGATCCAACAGAACTGAAAAACTAGCTCAGTGGAAATGACTTCCCTTTTCTGAAGGGGAAGGGGAAAGGGAATAGGTGCAATAGGAATGGAGGGTAGTACTGGAGGAGAGAAGGGAGGGGGGATTATGATTGGAATTTAAAGTAAATAAACTTATTTTTAAAAAGAATACAATGAATGGTAAATATCAATTACATGCAAAAGTATTATATAATGTGTTTAGGGAAGATTTATTGATAAACCTAATTCTCAACATTTACTGTTTTCAGTTGCCTCACTTTACACAAGAAACTTTCAGTCCAGTGGATGAATATGTAGAGAATGGTGAACTAACCACAGCCAGGAAATTCTCTGAGAGTAACACAAGAGTGGCAGCCTGTAGAAGTTTCTTTGTGTACACATACCTATTGTTCCAGGGGTTCTATTGAAAACCATCACAACTCAGACTGAATTTTGAGATGTGAGGGAGGAGGCTTTCTCTTCCATGTATGACCCTGCTTCTGACCTAGATGTGTAACGCTGTCAAGGGTGAGTTTTCTCTGCCTGACTTCATCTAGAGAGTGTCTTTAGACATTGAAACCACCAATCAAATTTGATAGATAGCCTTTGACACAGATCCCTGATAACTCTCCCCTCCCTTCAAGTATAGGATAATTTGGTTCTGTGTTCTTGATGTTCTTATTCATATAATGGGAATGTGCTGTTTAATGCGAATTGAGCAGCCTTGAATTGCCTAGTATTAAACAATTATCTATACCTATTCTTGGAGCATCCCAGGAACTCTCCAAGGGCTATAAGCCTCTGTTTTCTGTTTTCTAGATATAAAGTTGAACTTACTTTCTGAGGTTGTTCCCAGTGTGTCTGATCATTGTTATACTTGCAGGATTTCCAAGCTTTATAACTCATCTTCTGCCCCTTATGCATTCCTGGGTTGGTGGGAAACAAGCCTCCAGGCAGCAAGAGAATCATGTTCTCTGAAATGCTTGTGATGAAATGTTTCAGACTTCAGAGCATTTCAAATTTCACATGTTTCTGGATATGAGATGGTAAATAAAACAGTGTCTTGGGGTGGGACTCTTTAAAATGAGTTAAACCCAGTGTTTATTTCACAGTAAGGTTGCAGGCAAGCTTCCTGGTATGAAATCTTCTGAGATGAGTACACTGGCCTATGGAGAAAAAGTAAGTGCAGAAATTTTATTTCCCTAGATTTAATAGCTGAGAAGTGTTCCAATAAGGTATGGGTGGATTGCAGAGGGCAACTTTTGAATGGACTAGGGATGGGGGTTGGGGAAAAGAAAAACAGAACCTTTGTCTTTGCCACCTTTCTTCCTTGTGGGCTCACTTGATAATCATAACCCAATGGAGACCATGCTGCTTTCTGTGAAGTTTATGTTTCCATAGAAAGTAGGATTCAAAACTGGAACTAAAGGCAGAGGTTCCTACTTAACATATCAAATCAAAGCTACCTGCTATTTTCTCCCAGCAATCCTTCTGGTCTTCCATGTTATCTGATTCTCCAGGCTGGTTTAACCCATGCAATATCCTGAATTGTCCTTCCCAGGGCCTCACCAATATAAAGACACCCATATATAGGCAAACTATTTTGGCTACCTGGTCCTGTCAAGAGTCATGCAGGAGCAAGAGCAAAACAGCAGTAGAACTCATGGAATGTGGTTCCCCTGTTAGCATAGTCACAATGAGTTTCTCTTGAAGAAGAATAATCCCAAGAACTGCTTGTCCTGAGTACTTTGGGCTCTTATGTAGCATAGCTCTGCTTGTTGCCCTTATGATGCTCATATTCCTCATAACAAGAGCTGTATGAAAACTCTAAGGAGGCTTCTAGCCCATCACTGGGAAATATCACTTGCATTTAAAATTAACAATGCTTGATCTCTTTTCACATGGTTACTGGAGCAGATTAATGAATTAACCACTGCCCTTGAAAGAAGCCATAGATGTAGATTGTTAGCAATGACCATTACACTTAGAAAGAATTTGGAGAAATTGATTGTTTAACAAATTCAGGGAAGATGTTTTTGCTAATGACTCTGATGTAAAAAATCTTAGAGAACATTTTAAAGCTAAGAAAAGTACACTCTTAATAGAAAAGCCAGGGATGCTTTAAGGTTGAAGAGCAGAAACAATAGCCCAAGGCAGCATTGGTGTCTGAGCACCCTCAAGCTGGGTCTGAAACTGAGACAGCAGGTGATTCACCTATACATGTTTTTTCCCATCATCTTATTGATATAATTTAATAAACATTATTAATGAGTAGATGCACACCCCTTTAAGATTTAAAGTACAGGTGCCAGTACTATGTGAATATTTATTACTGTTACTCTATAGTACTACTTGAGATGTGGGATGAAGATACCTCCAAAAAAGCTTTTATTGTACAGGCATGTTTTTATCAATTCTGCATTGTTGTTGTTTTTTTTTTTTTTGTTTTGTTTTTTTTCCATATGAAACTGAGAATTGTTCTTTCAAGGTCTCTAAAGAGTTGTGTTGGTATTTTGATTGGAATTGCATTGAGTCTGTAGATTTCTTTTGGTAGAGTGGCCATTTTTACTATGTTAATCCTACCAAGCCTAGAGCATGGGAGATCTTTCCATCTTCTGATATCTTCCTTGAAGTTTTTTTTTTTTTCATACAAGTATTTCATTTGCTTGATTAGAGTCACACCAAGGTACTTTATGTTATTTGTGGCAATTGTGAAGGGGTGTTGTTTCCCTAATTTCTTTCTGACCCTGTTTTTCTTTTGTATACAGGAGGGCTTCAGATTTTTTTTAAATTTAATTTTGTATCCAGCCACTTTGCTGAAGGTGTTTATCAGCTGTAGGAGTTTCATGGTTGAATTTTTACGGTCATTCATGTGTACTCTCACATCATCTGCAACACAAGCTGGACTCGATTTGGAGAAAAGGGAACCCTCCTCCATTGCTGGTGGGAATATACACTTGTACAACCACTTTGGAAATCAATCTGGTGCTTTCTCAGAAAATTATGAATAGTGCTACTAGAATATTCAGTTATACCAACCCTTGGCATATATTCAGAAGATTATCAACCATACAACAAGGACATTTGCCCAACTATACTCATAACAGCTTTATTGGCAATAGCCAGAATCTGGAAACAACTTAGATGTCCCCAAACTGAAGAATAGACACAGAAACTGTGGCACATTTATACAATGCAATACTATTCAGCAATTAGAAACAAGGAAATCAGCAGGCAAATGGATGCAACTAGAAAAGATCACTCTTTCTGAGTGAGGTATCCAGAAGCAGAAAGACACTTATGGTATATACTCACTTATATGTGCATATTAGTCATATAATATAGGATTAAAATACTAAAATCTATAGTTGTAAAGGATATAAACAACAGGAAGAACCCTAGGGAAGATGCTTAATCCTCATTTAGAAGGGAAAACGGGATAGACATCAGTAATGGGAGAAGACATGGAACAGGGCAGGCACCTACCACAGAGGGCCTCTGAAAGAATCTACCTAGCAGGGTATTAAAGCAGATGATTAGACTCATAGCCAAACTTTGGGCAGAGAGCATGGACTAATATGGAGGATTCAGGAGATAGAAAGACCTGGATGGGAGAGGTCCTCCACAAGAAGGCCAATTGAGTCAACAAATATGGGCCCTGGGGTCTTGTTCTAACCAAGGACTATGCATGAAGAACACCTAGAACCCAAGTTTAAAAAAAATAAAAGGTAGTGTCAAAAAGTTAAGAATGAACAAAAAAAAAATTAAAATGAGAACTGTAATAAAATGCATGCGAGAATTATAGGACATCAAATCCCAAATGTGCCAGTGAGTGAATTTTTGGCCATCTAACTTTGAATGTACTCTTAAATGTACAATTAAGAGAAGTCCCTTGGAAAAAATGAGTGTCCCTTGGAGAAACCTACGCATTCATTTGCAAGTGCTTATCAATTAGAGATAAGGGTTGGGACAAAGCCAGGTGTGCACTTCTCATTTCAGCTGTATAAACACATCTGGTGCAGAATATTAAAAGGCCTAGTGCATGCTGCCTCAGTATCTCACAATTTATATATGCTTCAGTCATCTTAATTTATAGTGCTTTCTTTTTTGGTATCCTCTATCCTTTCTCTCTGTTACAGTCTTCTGGCTGAATTACAAATGTCTGTGGAGGGCATGAATTTGATGGAAAATTTCCATTTCTACTTGAGTCGTCTGAGGTCTCTCACTGAATATCTATTTTCTCTATGGGTCTCTGAATTTGTTTCCATCATCTGCAGGAGGAAGCTTCTTTGATGATGGAAGAACAAGACCCTGGTCTATGAGTATAGCAGAATGGTGTCAATGGTAATTTTATTTCTTTTAGTAGAACGTAGTATATTTTTTTCTCTAGAACCCTGGGCTATGTAATTTCTTTTTCTTGGTCAATAAACCAGTGTCAGGTGTGGATTCCATCATGTGAAATGGGCCTTGAGTCAAACTATAGATTGGTTATTTACTCCTCCAACTGTTGCATTAATATGTCTTACAGGACACTGTTATAGTTCAAAGGTTTGGTAGCTGGGTTAGTGTTTATATTTCTCCTTTTGTAGTGTGCAGAGTATTCCCTGTATCAAAGTTGCTAATACATAAGTGTGAAGGTCCTATATAGGCACGATTTATGCATGTTCAATGATTTGTGTGTTACCTCAAGCAATAGGGCATTGCAGTCATTTTGTGGAGAGCAACCTATAGTCTTGACAAAGCCTGTTTTGTTTTGGCATTACAATCACACCACTTTGGCCAATACCTCAGTTAAATATAAACCATTACCAGTACTGGATGCTTAATTTAGTGACAAGAGATTTCCAGTTGGGACTTTCTTCTTGGGTGGTGATTTCATTTATGTTGGCTTCTTATATGTATATATTTTAGAAAGCTTCTATTGCATTAGGTTTCCACTGTACCAAACAAAATGACCCTTAATTTTACCTGTCTTTTCACATGTTACCTTTTCATTGCCCACTTCCTTTCCCAATCCCCTTCAATTCTATCTTTTTAGCCCACCTTCAATTTGTACTAAGTATTTTATTTCCCTTTCCTATGGAGAAATCTCTGCCTCCCCTAACCTCCAGTTCTTAATCTGTATGTATCCCCTGTGGTATTATGTTCAGTTGCTTGAATATCATACACCTTGCAACTAATATATATGTAAAAGCAAATACATACCTTATTTGTCTTTGAGGGTCTAGGTTCTCTCACTCTCAGTTACCTGCAAAGGTGCATTTACCTTCACGTTTCATGATTTGACTTTTTAAATGTCTGAGTCATAGTTGATTATGTAAATTCACTAGTAC
>JAEOAE010004128.1:0-23214 GCA_036365155.1 Meriones psammophilus
TTGCAGTATGAAGATACAGATTAAAGGTGTGTTTTTCAGCCTTACAGATTCAGAAAAGTAGAGACCTTCAAATAGGAAGAAGTGCTTCACAATTGTGTCCTTAATTTGGGTGTTTTGGCAATTCCACATACAGTCAAGTTAAAGCCAAGACTCATGATCACACCTCTTTTCAGCTTGAAAGATAATCATATCTCCTCTTTACATTAATTTCCAAATGAAAAGAATAGCAGGTCATAGTAATGCCTAAAAAATAATTTAATGGCCTTGAGTACAATAGCAGACAAATTACATATTTATCCTGATCATAATTGAAGCTAACATTATATAACTGTCCTTCAAAAACCGTCAGGTTAGAAACAACAAAGTCAGGTTAGAAACAACTCTCCACCGCCGCTGGGCCTCCACAACACCTCCCTCGTAGGGCCAGCCCACATTAAGCACAGGATTCACCTCCCACCTGCTCACGTGTGTGCAGGGTCCCTAGCTCAGACCAAGCATGCTCCTTATTTGATGGCTCAGTCTCTGCAAGACTCCTGGGGCTGGGTCAGCTGTTTCTGTTAGTCTTCTTGTGGGTTCCTCACACCTCCAGAGCATTCCATCTTTTCCCCAAAACTTACTCAGGATCCCTAGAGCTCTGCACCTTTCTTAGGTGCAAGTCTGAACATCTGTCCAAGCTCATTTCTGGCTGGAGTCTCTGAGACAATGGTCAGGTTAGGGTCCAGGCAGCAGGTTTACAGTCCCAATTCTGGGCATTCTCAATGTGGTCAAATATCGTCCAACAGAGCCTGATATTCTTCTTCTGTGAGAGGAGCCTCAAGTGTTGGTTCGATCTGCTCCCCATGGTACATCTGGGTCCAGGCGGCTGGTCCCTGTTCCTCTTCCACTGTTCTCACCGGCTGCTCCAGGAAGAGGCTGGACAGGGCAGAGTCGCTGGATTCTGGGTAGGCCTCTGTGAAGAAGGTGAGCTCGGGTCTTGACATCAAGGCTTCTGCACACTGGCCTCCTGCAGAACCGGTGTCAACAAGCTGTCCCGGAAGCCTCCTGCTCAATGCAACACAATGCTCCAGGGGCCCTTTCCGGGCCAGGAGAGGCAGGCAGGTCCTCACCTTTAGCTGTGCTGCCTCCAGCGCGGCCTTTCTGCCTGGCCTTTCTGTTCTGGAACCATATGTGGCCCGGTGTCCTCAGGCAAACCTGTGCTCAGTGCCAGTTGCACCCTCGTGGCATAGTCTGGAGATGGAGAGATCTCAAAGCTTGCACTAGCATGCTGATCTGTGCTGGACTAAGCGCGTTGAGGCCTTCTCCGTTCTGAGGGCAGGCCTCTTGCTTGTTGTACCCTGGCGACAAGCTTTTCAGGGAGGCTGTTGGGAGGCTTCATGGCTGGAGCCTGCGGTGGTCTGCTTTGAGGTCTTCCTCGACATGCCAGTTCTAGTTCTGCGGTTTTGAAACCACTGCAGCGGATGGAGGACTCTGGAACTCGAATTCCCTGGCCAGTTCCTGCCTGGTCCTGAAGCTCGGGTAAGGTGTCTTGGCGAAAACTGAGAGCAAGACCTCCTTCTGCCAGCCTGCCAAGCAGTCTTTTAACGCCGGGATGTCTTTGTCTTACTGCAGCCACCCACATCTGCCTGATCTTCCATCCTGCGAGGACACTTTGACAGGAGTTCTTCCTCTCAGTGTGTACTCACAGCAACACCCAGGAAAGTGCAGACTATGGCAAATGCGTAAAGGGGTCTGCTGCTCACCCTTAAATACCGACCTGAGGCCCCACCCACTCCCTCGAGGCCTCCAATTACAGGCCAAAGCGTGGGCAGCTCTTCTGCTTCAAACTGTGAAACCCTTCCTTCCTCCTGCAGATTTTCCCATACCCCACCCTAAAGCAGCCTTTCCAGAAACAGTTGGCCTTGTGTTCTACCCAAATTCACTGCTTAGCTCACAGTGCGCACCTGTGTTGGCCCACAAGGAGTTTGCGGGGAGAGTCTAAGGCATGGCTTCTGATGATCAGGCAGGAGAAGAGGCATATGCCAGGAGAAGTCTTTGCCTACTTTAACAAGGTCATTCATTCAGCTCTGGCTGATGCTCAAGGAGGAGCGTGGCTAGAACAGATCTTGCACTCTCGTGTGCCGTCTGCCTTAAGTTCCTTTGAGCTCCAGTCTCCCGGTGTATGATTTCAACAATCTAAATATGGTTAGGACCCTGCAAGCCTAAGCATTTGGGCAAAAGTAGACTTATCCTGCAGAAAGACTCCTGGAATTATTTCTGAATTTCTCCTTCAGTGGCAGGCCACAGAAGGTGTCAAGTTCCCTTTTTTTCCTCTGGTTCCACCTATTTAATCCACCATACACTTTGTCCTACTGGAGAAATTTTACAGATTCCTAGAAACTGTATGAACCTTCAGAAGCACACAGTGTGGATCCCAAGACTTTTGGGAGAGGATACTGAAGTCATTTCCTTCATTTCAAGGAACAACATTTGTTGCTGCCATTAATTTGGATCTCTGATCATTAGGCAGTGTTTTCCAGAACACACAATTTCTGGTACTGCCAAATGTGCCTGTTGTTCTTCAGGGTGTGGCTTTGCCCTAGATGGAGAGAACAGTAACAGCTGAGCAGTTCTACCCCTGCCTTATTTTTGCATCTCCTGTTTTACATGTGCCATAATTTTAACTTTTTTCTTGCAGTCCCCATCGACAGTACCTGGGTGTACAATAGATCCTGTAGAAGTTATTCTGCTTCTTCCAGAGATCCTCTTTACCATCCCTGAAGACACAGGTCCATAAACAGCTGTATTTCCTTTGTAACATAGAACCCTTGCGGATAGGGTCAGAGGTTTATCTGCAGCCAGATGCAAAGCTGTGCTGCTGCATGCAGTGGTGTGTATCAAATCTGAAATCCTCAGTTGAGATTTTCCTACCTGCCTAGTACCACATGGCTGCCTGATGGGAGACAGCTCGTATTATTGCATGAGGGTGTAAGCCTGACAGGCCCCTCTGTTTGTTTACTGATGGCAAGAGGTTAGCCTGTATGTCCCTCTCGGTGCTGTGATCCCTACACCAGTGCTTTCCCTTGCCACAGCTGCCATGAAGCCCGGGAACCTTTGCATTCCCTTGGAGCCAGAATCTGCTTGTTCCTTTCTGTGAATAAAGGGACCACTTGCCTCTGTGTTAACACACCTCCTATTTTGAGTTCTAGAGATTTTAACCTCTTTTTTTTTTTTTTTTTTTTTCTAAATTCCCGGATTCACCCAAAATAGCACACGGGTGATTTGAGAACTGGGAACTCTAGCTGTAGCTTGTCTTGTGAGTCGGCATGATGCTCCTGAGAGCCAAAAGCAGTGTCTCTCTTAATCATTCATTTCTTGGGGCTGCTCCTCCTCTTCATGCTCTAAATGCTCTCCTACATGTGATATTTACAGTATCATGCGCCAAGAATGGCATCAGTGCTTATCTGGTGTCAGTCTGGTACTGCCCTCTTGAGAGCTTAACCCAATCTCTGTATGAAGTTGGTGAACAGTCTTCTCCAGGGCCTTGATTACCTTAGTGAATGAGGCGGTTGTTTTGCACAGGCTCCTTAACAGATCCCTGCACTCTTAAACCTGCAAGATGAGATTATTCAGTGACTTCATCATCAGAACAAATGAGGACCACCTGGGAATGAGAAAAATAACTGTGATTATTTGAATTGAAGTCAGGTGCAGATAGCTTTTGAAGGGTGGGGTGAACTCTTCTGAGAAACAATCAGCTGTAAAGTATAGAGCAAAAGTGATCTGATTTTCAGGCATAAAAACCCTGTGTTTTGCATGTTCAGGGTCATGTCCTGTCTTTGGAGGTGCGACCCTATCTCGACAGCAATAAAACCTTTTGCTATTGCATCAAGTTGTGGTCTGTGAGTGTTCCTGTGAAGGGTGTAATCCTGAGCTCCTGAGCAGTGAGACTCAGGTCTTACATTTTGGTGCATTGCCCAGAAAACAGACCTCAACAGACTGGGCTCAGAGGTCGAGGCTCGGAACAGGTTAGTCTGATTTCTGGTATACCACTGTTTCTCTTTAGTCACCTATCTGGACCTTTTTGGTGCGTCTTCTCAGTCACTGCGATAGACAGACTTGTCGGAATATCGGTTGACTGGGAATGTTCTAGTATGTTCTGTAGGGCTGGATGGCTGCATATATCCTGGGTATAGTAGTCTGGGTTGGCATCGGTGGTCTCTTAGTTTCTGCATGATATCCATCCAAACACTTCTGGATTTTATAATCTCTGCTGAGAATTCTAGTGTGATTCTGATAGGTCTACTTATTATTTGAATGATGTTTTGGTATTAGCAGTGTCATGCATAGAACAGTTAATTTTCATGATGTCATCCCCATATAAAATAGAATCTCCGTAACCTATGAAAATGAAAAATAAACACACTTTAATGTGTGTTGAGGAATTAAGACAAAGAAGGGACTAATTTGAGGTAAAAATAAACTATATATAAATGCTGCAAAAATTAAAATACTTGTAATTCAATTATGATATTTTAGAATGCAACTGCATCAAAAAAGTTAACTCCTGGTCCATTAATATACCCAAAAATTTATGTAGCATTTTGACTTTTCATGATGATGAATATTTTTTCTATAACTCCTCATATGTCAGTTACTATTGTTTAAGTGATTTCTGAATAAATTACATGACATTATTAAAAGCAGAAAATTTGGTAGTTCTATGTGAAAGATGATTATATGCATAGTTTATTTTCCCTCTAACTCTCTCTTTATAGGAAAGGATTTATGAGAATGATTTACAATCTGTGAGTCAATTAATTCAACAGTGGATGGCTAAAAATGGAAAATCGAGGAATCTATCAGTGGCTTAGTCCATGAGGCTGGTTGCCTCAACTCACCTTCATATATACGGAAATCCTCAAGAAGAAGGTTCTATAGTCAATGAAGAAATAGACTTGCTACCAAAGCAAAGGAACAGGCAAAAAGTAAAACATTCCTTCTTCTATGTCCTTGTATAGGTTTCCAGTAAGATGAGGCAAAGGTGAGTGGTTGGTTTTGCAGTATGAAGATACAGATTAAAGGTGTGTTTTTCAGCCTTACAGATTCAGAAAGAAAGTAGAAGACTACTTCAAATAAGGAAGAGTGCTTCACAATTGTGTCCTTAATTTGGGTGTTTTGCTTAATTCCACATGCAGTCAAGTTAAAAACCAAGACTCATGATCACACCTCTTTTCAGCTTGAAAGATAATCATATCTCCTCTTTACATTAATTTCCAAATGAAAAGAATAACCAGGTCATAGTAATGCCTAAAAATAATTTAATGGCCTTGAGTACAATAGCAGACAAATTACATATTTATCCTGATCATAATTGAAGCTAACATTATATAACTGTCCTTCAAAAACCGTCCAGGTTAGAAACAACAAAGTCCAGGTTAGAAACAACTCTCCACCGCCGCTGGGCCTCCACAACACCTCCCTCGTAGGCCAACCCACATTAAGCACAGGATTCACCTCCCACCTGCTACGTGTGTGCAGGGTCCCTAGCTCAGACCAAGCATGCTCCTTATTTGATGGCTCAGTCTCTGCAAGACTCCTGGGGCTGGGTCAGCTGTTTCTGTTGGTCTTCTTGTGAGGTTCCTCACACCTCCAGGGCATTCCATCTTTTCCCCAAAACTTACTCAGGATCCCTAGAGGCTCTGCACCTTTCTTAGGTGCAAGTCTGAACATCTGTCAAGCTCATTTCTGGCTGGAGTCTCTGAGACAATGGTCAGGTTAGGGTCCAGGCAGCGGGGTTTTACAGTCCCAATTCTGGGCATTCTCAATGTGGTCAAATATCGTCCAACAGAGCCTGATATTCTTCTTCTGTGAGAGGAGCCTCAAGTGTTGGTTCGATCTGCTCCCATGGTACATCTGGGTCCAAGCGGCTGGTCCCTGTTCCTCTTCCACTGTTCTCACCGGCTGCTCCAGGAAGAGCTGGACAGGGCAGGAGTCGCTGGATTCTGGGTAGGCCTCTGTGAAGAAGGTGAGCTCGGGTCTTGACATCAAGGCTTCTGCACACTGGCCTCCTGCAGAACCCGGTGTCAACAAGCTGTCCCGGGAAGCCTCCTGCTCAATGCAACACAATGCTCCAGGAGCCCTTTCCGGGCCAGGGAGGCAGGCAGGTCCTCACCTTTAGCTGTGCTGCCTCCAGCGCGGCCTTTCTGCCTGGCCTTTCTGTTCTGGAACCATATGTGGGCCCGGTGTCCTCAGGCAAACCTGTGCTCAGTGCCAGTTGCACCCTCGTGGCATAGTCTGGAGATGGAGAGATCTCAAAAGCTTGCACTAGCATGCTGATCTGTGCTGGACTAAGCGCGTTGAGGCCTTCTCCGTTCTGAGGGCAGGCCTCTTGCTTGTTGTACCCTGGCGACAAGCTTTTCAGGAGAGCTGTTGGGAGGCTTCATGGCTGGAGCCTGCGGTGGTCTGCTTTGAGGTCTTCCTCGACATGCCAGTTCTAGTTCTGCGGTTTTTGAAACCACTGCGGATGGAGGACTCTGGAACTCGAATTCCCTGGCCAGTTCCTGCCTGGTCCTGAAGCTCGGGTAAGGTGTCTTGGCGAAAACTGAAGCAAGACCTCCTTCTGCTTAGCCTGCCAAGCAGTCTTTTAACGCCCGGGATGTCTTTGTCTTACTGCAGCCACCCACATCTGCCTGATCTTCCATCCTGCGAGGACACTTTGACAGGAGTTCTTCCTCTCAGTGTGTACTCACACAACACCCAGGAAAGTGCAGACTATGGCAAATGCGTAAAGGGGTCTGCTGCTCACCCTTAAATACCGACCTGAGGCCCCACCCACTCCCTCGAGGCCTCAATTACAGGCCAAAGCGTGGGCGCTCTTCTGCTTCAAACTGTGAAACCCTTCCTTCCTCCTGCAATTTTCCCATACCCCACCCTAAAGCAGCCTTTCCAGAAACAGTTGGCCTTGTGTTCTACCCAAATTCCACTGCTTAGCTCACAGTGCGCACCTGTGTTGGCCCACAAGGAGTTTTTGGGGAGAGTCTAAGGCATGGCTTCTGATGATCAGGCAAGGAGAAGAGGCATATGCCAGGAGAAGTCTTTGCCTACTTTAACAAGGTCATTCATTCAGCTCTGGCTGATGCTCAAGGAGGAACGTGGCTAGAACAGATCTTGCACTCTCGTGTGCCGTCTGCCTTAAGTTCCTTTGAGCTCCAGTCTCCCAGTGTATGATTTCAACAATCTAAATATGGTTAGGACCCTGCAAGCCTAAGCATTTGGGCAAAAGTAGACTTATCCTGCAGAAAGACTCCTGGAATTATTTCTGAATTTCTCCTTCAGTGGCAGGCCACAGAAGGTGTCAAGTTCCCTCTTTTTTTCCTCTGGTTCCACCTATTTAATCCACCATACACTTTGTCCTACTGGAGAAATTTTACAGATTCCTAGAAACTGTATGAACCTTCAGAAGCACACAGTGTGGATCCCAAGACTTTTGGGAGAGAGGATACTGAAGTCATTTCCTTCATTTCAAGGAACAACATTTGTTGCTGCCATTAATTTGGATCTCTGATCATTAGGCAGTGTTTTCCAGAACACACAATTTCTGGTACTGCCAAATGTGCCTGTTGTTCTTCAGGGTGTGGCTTTGCCTAGATGGAGAGAACAGTAACAGCTGAGCAGTTCTACCCCTGCCTTATTTTTGCATCTCCTGTTTTACATGTGCCATAATTTTATCTTTTTTTTCTTGCAGTCCCCATCGACAGTACCTGGGTGTACAATAGATCCTGTAGAAGTTATTCTGCTTCTTCCAGAGATCCTCTTTACCATCCCTGAAGACACAGGTCCATAAACAGCTGTATTTCCTTTGTAACATAGAACCCTTGCGGATAGGGTCAGAGGTTTATCTGCAGCCAGATGCAAAGCTGTGCTGCTGCATGCAGTGGTGTGTATCAAATCTGAAATCCTCAGTTGAGATTTTCCTACCTGCCTAGTACCACATGGCTGCCTGATGGGAGACAGCTCGTATTATTGCATGAGGGTGTAAGCCTGACAGGCCCCTCTGTTTGTTTACTGATGGCAAGAGGTTAGCCTGTATGTCCCTCTCGGTGCTGTGATCCCTACACCAGTGCTTTCCCTTGCCACAGCTGCCATGAAGCCCAGGAACCTTTGCATTCCCTTGGAGCCAGAATCTGCTTGTTCCTTTCTGTGAATAAAGGGACCACTTGCCTCTGTGTTAACACACCTCCTATTTTGAGTTCTAGAGATTTTAACCTCTTTTTTTTTTTTTTTCTAAATTCCCGGATTCACCCAAAATAGCACACCGGGTGATTTGAGAACTGGGAACTCTAGCTGTAGCTTGTCTTGTGAGGTCGGCATGATGCTCCTGAGAGCCAAAAGCAGTGTCTCTCTTAATCATTCATTTCTTGGGGCTGCTCCTCCTCTTCATGCTCTAAATGCTCTCCTACATGTGATATTTACAGTATCATGCGCCAAGAATGGCATCAGTGCTTATCTGGTGTCAGTCTGGTACTGCCCTCTTGAGAGCTTAACCCAATCTCTGTATGAAGTTGGTGAACAGTCTTCTCCAGGGCCTTGATTACCTTAGTGAATGAGGCGGTTGTTTTGCACAGGCTCCTTAACAGATCCCTGCACTCTTAAACCTGCAAGATGAGATTATTCAGTGACTTCATCATCAGAACAAATGAGGACCACCTGGGAATGAGAAAAATAACTGTGATTATTTGAATTGAAGTCAGGTGCAGATAGCTTTTGAAGGGTGGGGTGAACTCTTCTGAGAAACAATCAGCTGTAAAGTATAGAGCAAAAGTGATCTGATTTTCAGGCATAAAAACCCTGTGTTTTGCATGTTCAGGGTCATGTCCTGTCTTTGGAGGTGCGACCCTATCTCGACAGCAATAAAACCTTTTGCTATTGCATCAAGTTGTGGTCTGTGAGTGTTCCTGTGAAGGGTGTAATCCTGAGCTCCTGAGCAGTGAGACTCCAGGTCTTACATTTTGGTGCATTGCCCAGAAAACAGACCTCAACAGACTGGGCTCAGAGGTCGAGGCTCGGAACAGGTTAGTCTGATTTCTGGTATACCACTGTTTCTCTTTAGTCACCTATCTGGACCTTTTTGGTCGTCTTCTCAGTCACTGCGATAGACAGACTTGTCGGAATATCGGTTGACTGGGAATGTTCTAGTATGTTCTGTAGGGCTGGATGGCTGCATATATCCTGGGTATAGTAGTCTGGGTTGGCATCGGTGGTCTCTTAGTTTCTGCATGATATCCATCCAAACACTTCTGGATTTTATAATCTCTGCTGAGAATTCTAGTGTGATTCTGATAGGTCTACTTATTATTTGAATGATGTTTTGGTATTAGCAGTGTCATGCATAGAACAGTTAATTTTCATGATGTCATCCCCATATAAAATAGAATCTCCGTAACCTATGAAAATGAAAAATAAACACACTTTAATGTGTGTTGAGGAATTAAGACAAAGAAGGGACTAATTTGAGGTAAAAATAAACTATATATAAATGCTGCAAAAATTAAAATACTTGTAATTCAATTATGATATTTTAGAATGCAACTGCATCAAAAAAGTTAACTCCTGGTCCATTAATATACCCAAAAATTTATGTAGCATTTTGACTTTTCATGATGATGAATATTTTTTTTCTATAACTCCTCATATGTCAGTTACTATTGTTTAAGTGATTTCTGAATAAATTACATGACATTATTAAAAGCAGAAAATTTGGTAGTTCTATGTGAAAGATGATTATATGCATAGTTTATTTTCCCTCTAACTCTCTCTTTATAGGAAAGGATTTATGAGAATGATTTACAATCTGTGAGTCAATTAATTCAACAGTGGATGGCTAAAAATGGAAAATCGAGGAATCTATCAGTGGCTTAGTCCATGAGGCTGGTTGCCTCAACTCACCTTCATATACGGAAATCCTCAAGAAGAAGGTTCTATAGTCAATGAAGAAATAGACTTGCTACCAAAGCAAAGGAACAGGCAAAAGTAAAACATTCCTTCTTCTATGTCCTTGTATAGGTTTCCAGTAAGATGAGGCAAAGGTGAGTGGTTGGTTTTGCAGTATGAAGATACAGATTAAAGGTGTGTTTTCAGCCTTACAGATTCAGAAGAAGTAGAAGACTACTTCAAATAAGGAAGAGTGCTTCACAATTGTGTCCTTAATTTGGGTGTTTTGCTTAATTCCACATGCAGTCAAGTTAAAAACCAAGACTCATGATCACACCTCTTTTCAGCTTGAAAGATAATCCTATCTCCTCTTTACATTAATTTCCAAATGAAAAGAATAACCAGGTCATAGTAATGCCTAAAAATAATTTAATGGCCTTGAAGTACAATAGCAGACAAATTACATATTTATCCTGATCATAATTGAAGCTAACATTATATAACTGTCCTTCAAAAAACCGTCCAGGTTAGAAACAACAAAGTCCAGGTTAGAAACAACTCTCCACCGCCCGCTGGGCCTCCACAACACCTCCCTCGTAGGCCAACCCACATTAAGCACAAGGATTCACCTCCCACCTGCTACGTGTGTGCAGGGTCCCTAGCTCCAGACCAAGCATGCTCCTTATTTGATGGCTCAGTCTCTGCAAGACTCCTGGGGGCTGGGTCAGCTGTTTCTGTTGGTCTTCTTGTGAGGTTCCTCACACCTCCAGGGCATTCCATCTTTTCCCCAAAACTTTCTCAGGATCCCTAGAGCTCTGCACCTTTCTTAGGTGCAAGTCTGAGCATCTGTCCAAGCTCATTTCTGGCTGGAGTCTCTGAGACAATGGTCAGGTTAGGGTCCAGGCAACGGGGTTTTACAGTCCCAATTCTGGGCATTCTCAATGTGGTCAAATATCGTCCAACAGAGCCTGATATTCTTCTTCTGTGAGAGGAGCCTCAAGTGTTGGTTCGATCTGCTCCCATGGTACATCTGGGTCCAGAGCGGCTGGTCCCTGTTCCTCTTCCACTGTTCTCACCGGTTGCTCCAGGAAGAGCTGGACAGGGCAGGAGTCGCTGGATTCTGGGTAGGCCTCTGTGAAGAAGGTGAGCTCGGGTCTTGACATCAAGGCTTCTGCACACTGGCCTCCTGCAGAACCGGTGTCAACAAGCTGTCCCGGGAAGCCTCCTGCTCAATGCAACACAATGCTCCAGGAGCCCTTTCCGGGCCAGGAGAGGCAGGCAGGTCCTCACCTTTAGCTGTGCTGCCTCCAGCGCGGCCTTTCTGCCTGGCCTTTCTGTTCTGGAACCATATGTGGCCCGGTGTCCTCAGGCAAACCTGTGCTCAGTGCCAGTTGCACCCTCGTGGCATAGTCTGGAGATGGAGAGATCTCAAAAGCTTGCACTAGCATGCTGATCTGTGCTGGACTAAGCGCGTTGAGGCCTTCTCCGTTCTGAGGGCAGGCCTCTTGCTTGTTGTACCCTGGCGACAAGCTTTTCAGGGAGGCTGTTGGGAGGCTTCATGGCTGGAGCCTGCGGTGGTCTGCTTTGAGGTCTTCCTCGACATGCCAGTTCTAGTTCTGCGGTTTTGAAACCACCCAGCGGATGGAGGACTCTGGAACTCAGAATTCCCTGGCCAGTTCCTGCCTGGTCCTGAAGCTCGGGTAAGGTGTCTTGGCGAAAACTGAGAGCAAGACCTCCTTCTGCTTGGCCTGCCAAGCAGTCTTTTAACGCCGGGATGTCTTTGTCTTACTGCAGCCACCCACATCTGCCTGATCTTCCATCCTGCGAGGACACTTTGACAGGAGTTCTTCCTCTCCAGTGTGTACTCACAACAACACCCAGGAAAGTGCAGACTATGGCAAATGCGTAAAGGGGTCTGCTGCTCACCCTTAAATACCGACCTGAGGCCCCACCCACTCCCTCGAGGCCTCCAATTACAGGCCAAAGCGTTGGGCAGCTCTTCTGCTTCAAACTGTGAAACCCTTCCTTCCTCCTGCAATTTTCCCATACCCCACCCTAAAGCAGCCTTTCCAGAAACAGTTGGCCTTGTGTTCTACCCAAATTCCACTGCTTAGCTCACGATGCGCACCTGTGTTGGCCCACAAGGAGTTTGCGGGGAGAGTCTAAGGCATGGCTTCTGATGATCAGGCAGGAGAAGAGGCATATGCCAGGAGAAGTCTTTGCCTACTTTAACAAGGTCATTCATTCAGCTCTGGCTGATGCTCAAGGAGGAACGTGGCTAGAACAGATCTTGCACTCTCGTGTGCCGTCTGCCTTAAGTTCCTTTGAGCTCCAGTCTCCCAGTGTATGATTTCAACAATCTAAATATGGTTAGGACCCTGCAAGCCTAAGCATTTGGGCAAAAGTAGACTTATCCTGCAGAAAGACTCCTGGAATTATTTCTGAATTTCTCCTTCAGTGGCAGGCCACAGAAGGTGTCAAGTTCCCTCTTTTTTCCTCTGGTTCCACCTATTTAATCCACCATACACTTTGTCCTACTGGAGAAATTTTACAGATTCCTAGAAACTGTATGAACCTTCAGAAGCACACAGTGTGGATCCCAAGACTTTTGGGAGAGGATACTGAAGTCATTTCCTTCATTTCAGGAACAACATTTGTTGCTGCCATTAATTTGGATCTCTGATCATTAGGCAGTGTTTTCCAGAACACACAATTTCTGGTACTGCCAAATGTGCCTGTTGTTCTTCAGGGTGTGGCTTTGCCTAGATGGAGAGAACAGTAACAGCTGAGCAGTTCTACCCCTGCCTTATTTTTGCATCTCCTGTTTTACATGTGCCATAATTTTAACTTTTTTTCTTGCAGTCCCCATCGACAGTACCTGGGTGTACAATAGATCCTGTAGAAGTTATTCTGCTTCTTCCAGAGATCCTCTTTACCATCCCTGAAGACACAGGTCCATAAACAGCTGTATTTCCTTTGTAACATAGAACCCTTGCGGATAGGGTCAGAGGTTTATCTGCAGCCAGATGCAAAGCTGTGCTGCTGCATGCAGTGGTGTGTATCAAATCTGAAATCCTCAGTTGAGATTTTCCTACCTGCCTAGTACCACATGGCTGCCTGATGGGAGACAGCTCGTATTATTGCATGAGGGGTGTAAGCCTGACAGGCCCCTCTGTTTGTTTACTGATGGCAAGAGGTTAGCCTGTATGTCCCTCTCGGTGCTGTGATCCCTACACCAGTGCTTTCCCTTGCCACAGCTGCCATGAAGCCCAGGAACCTTTGCATTCCCTTGGAGCCAGAATCTGCTTGTTCCTTTCTGTGAATAAAGGGACCACTTGCCTCTGTGTTAACACACCTCCTATTTTGAGTTCTAGAGATTTTAACCTCTTTTTTTTTTTTTCTAAATTCCCGGATTCACCCAAAATAGCACACCGGGTGATTTGAGAACTGGGAACTCTAGCTGTAGCTTGTCTTGTGAGGTCGGCATGATGCTCCTGAGAGCCAAAAGCAGTGTCTCTCTTAATCATTCATTTCTTGGGGCTGCTCCTCCTCTTCATGCTCTAAATGCTCTCCTACATGTGATATTTACAGTATCATGCGCCAAGAATGGCATCAGTGCTTATCTGGTGTCAGTCTGGTACTGCCCTCTTGAGCTTAACCCAATCTCTGTATGAAGTTGGTGAACAGTCTTCTCCAGGGCCTTGATTACCTTAGTGAATGAGGCGGTTGTTTTGCACAGGCTCCTTAACAGATCCCTGCACTCTTAAACCTGCAAGATGAGATTATTCAGTGACTTCATCATCAGAACAAATGAGGACCACCTGGGAATGAGAAAAATAACTGTGATTATTTGAATTGAAGTCAGGTGCAGATAGCTTTTTGAAGGGTGGGGTGAACTCTTCTGAGAAACAATCAGCTGTAAAGTATAGAGCAAAAGTGATCTGATTTTCAGGCATAAAAACCCTGTGTTTTGCATGTTCAGGGTCATGTCCTGTCTTTGGAGGTGCGACCCTATCTCGACAGCAATAAAACCTTTTGCTATTGCATCAAGTTGTGGTCTGTGAGTGTTCCTGTGAAAGGTGTAATCCTGAGCTCCTGAGCAGTGAGACTCAGGTCTTACATTTTGGTGCATTGCCCAGAAAACAGACCTCAACAGACTGGGCTCAGAGGTCGAGGCTCGGAACAGGTTAGTCTGATTTCTGGTATACCACTGTTTCTCTTTAGTCACCTATCTGGACCTTTTTGGTCGTCTTCTCAGTCACTGCGATAGACAGACTTGTCGGAATATCGGTTGACTGGGAATATTCTAGTATGTTCTGTAGGGCTGGATGGCTGCATATATCCTGGGTATAGTAGTCTGGGTTGGCATCGGTGGTCTCTTAGTTTCTGCATGATATCCATCCAAACACTTCTGGATTTTATAATCTCTGCTGAGAATTCTAGTGTGATTCTGATAGGTCTACTTATTATTTGAATGATGTTTTGGTATTAGCAGTGTCATGCATAGAACAGTTAATTTTCATGATGTCATCCCCATATAAAATAGAATCTCCGTAACCTATGAAAATGAAAAATAAACACACTTTAATGTGTGTTGAGGAATTAAGACAAAGAAGGGACTAATTTGAGGTAAAAATAAACTATATATAAATGCTGCAAAAATTAAAATACTTGTAATTCAATTATGATATTTTAGAATGCAACTGCATCAAAAAAGTTAACTCCTGGTCCATTAATATACCCAAAAATTTATGTAGCATTTTGACTTTTCATGATGATGAATATTTTTTCTATAACTCCTCATATGTCAGTTACTATTGTTTAAGTGATTTCTGAATAAATTACATGACATTATTAAAAGCAGAAAATTTGGTAGTTCTATGTGAAAGATGATTATATGCATAGTTTATTTTCCCTCTAACTCTCTCTTTATAGGAAAGGATTTATGAGAATGATTTACAATCTGTGAGTCAATTAATTCAACAGTGGATGGCTAAAAATGGAAAATCGAGGAATCTATCAGTGGCTTAGTCCATGAGGCTGGTTGCCTCAACTCACCTTCATATACAGGAAATCCTCAAGAAGAAGGTTCTATAGTCAATGAAGAAATAGACTTGCTACCAAAGCAAAGGGAACAGGCAAAAAGTAAAACATTCCTTCTTCTCTGTCCTTGTATAGGTTTCCAGTAAGATGAGGCAAAGGTGAGTGGTTGGTTTTGCAGTATGAAGATACAGATTAAAGGTGTGTTTTTCAGCCTTACAGATTCAGAAAGAAGTAGAAGACTACTTCAAATAAGGAAGAGTGCTTCACAATTGTGTCCTTAATTTGGGTGTTTTGCTTAATTCCACATGCAGTCAAGTTAAAAACCAAGACTCATGATCACACCTCTTTTCAGCTTGAAAGATAATCATATCTCCTCTTTACATTAATTTCCAAATGAAAAAAGAATAACCAGGTCATAGTAATGCCTAAAAATAATTTAATGGCCTTGAGTACAATAGCAGACAAATTACATATTTATCCTGATCATAATTGAAGCTAACATTATATAACTGTCCTTCAAAAACCGTCCAGGTTAGAAACAACAAAGTCCAGGTTAGAAACAACTCTCCACCGCCCGCTGGGCCTCCACAACACCTCCCTCGTAGGCCAACCCACATTAAGCACAAGGATTCACCTCCCACCTGCTACGTGTGTGCAGGGTCCTAGCTCAGACCAAGCATGCTCCTTATTTGATGGCTCAGTCTCTGCAAGACTCCTGGGGGCTGGGTCAGCTGTTTCTGTTGGTCTTCTTGTGAGGTTCCTCACACCTCCAGGGCATTCCATCTTTTCCCCAAAACTTTCTCAGGATCCCTAGAGCTCTGCACCTTTCTTAGGTGCAAGTCTGAGCATCTGTCCAAGCTCATTTCTGGCTGGAGTCTCTGAGACAATGGTCAGGTTAGGGTCCAGGCAACAGGGTTTTACAGTCCCAATTCTGGGCATTCTCAATGTGGTCAAATATCGTCCAACAGAGCCTGATATTCTTCTTCTGTGAGAGGAGCCTCAAGTGTTGGTTCGATCTGCTCCCATGGTACATCTGGGTCCAGAGCGGCTGGTCCCTGTTCCTCTTCCACTGTTCTCACCGGTTGCTCCAGGAAGAGCTGGACAGGGCAGGAGTCGCTGGATTCTGGGTAGGCCTCTGTGAAGAAGGTGAGCTCGGGTCTTGACATCAAGGTTTCTGCACACTGGCCTCCTGCAGAACCCGGTGTCAACAAGCTGTCCCGGGAAGCCTCCTGCTCAATGCAACACAATGCTCCAGGAGCCCTTTCCGGGCCAGGAGAGGCAGGCAGGTCCTCACCTTTAGCTGTGCTGCCTCCAGCGCGGCCTTTCTGCCTGGCCTTTCTGTTCTGGAACCATATGTGGGCCCGGTGTCCTCAGGCAAACCTGTGCTCAGTGCCAGTTGCACCCTCGTGGCATAGTCTGGAGATGGAGAGATCTCAAAAGCTTGCACTAGCATGCTGATCTGTGCTGGACTAAAGCGCGTTGAGGCCTTCTCCGTTCTGAGGCAGGCCTCTTGCTTGTTGTACCCTGGCGACAAGCTTTTCAGGAGGCTGTTGGGAGGCTTCATGGCTGGAGCCTGCGGTGGTCTGCTTTGAGGTCTTCCTCGACATGCCAGTTCTAGTTCTGCGGTTTTGAAACCACTGCGCGGATGGAGGACTCTGGAACTCCGAATTCCCTGGCCAGTTCCTGCCTGGTCCTGAAGCTCGGGTAAGGTGTCTTGGCGAAAACTGAGAGCAAGACCTCCTTCTGCCAGCCTGCCAAGCAGTCTTTGACGCCGGGATGTCTTTGTCTTACTGCAGCCACCCACATCTGCCTGATCTTCCATCCTGCCGAGGACACTTTGACAGGAGTTCTTCCTCTCCAGTGTGTACTCACAACAACACCCAGGAAAGTGCAGACTATGGCAAATGCGTAAAGGGGTCTGCTGCTCACCCTTAAATACCGACCTGAGGCCCCACCCACTCCCTCGAGGCCTCCAATTACAGGCCAAAGCGTGGGCAGCTCTTCTGCTTCCAAACTGTGAAACCCTTCCTTCCTCCTGCAATTTTCCCATACCCCACCCTAAAGCAGCCTTTCCAGAAACAGTTGGCCTTGTGTTCTACCCAAATTCCACTGCTTAGCTCACAGTGCGCACCTGTGTTGGCCCACAAGGAGTTTGGGGGGAGAGTCTAAGGCATGGCTTCTGATGATCAGGCAAGGAGAAGAGGCATATGCCAGGAGAAGTCTTTGCCTACTTTAACAAGGTCATTCATTCAGCTCTGGCTGATGCTCAAGGAGGAACGTGGCTAGAACAGATCTTGCACTCTCGTGTGCCGTCTGCCTTAAGTTCCTTTGAGCTCCAGTCTCCCAGTGTATGATTTCAACAATCTAAATATGGTTAGGACCCTGCAAGCCTAAGCATTTGGGCAAAAGTAGACTTATCCTGCAGAAAGACTCCTGGAATTATTTCTGAATTTCTCCTTCAGTGGCAGGCCACAGAAGGTGTCAAGTTCCCTCTTTTTTTCCTCTGGTTCCACCTATTTAATCCACCATACACTTTGTCCTACTGGAGAAATTTTACAGATTCCTAGAAACTGTATGAACCTTCAGAAGCACACAGTGTGGATCCCAAGACTTTTGGGAGAGGATACTGAAGTCATTTCCTTCATTTCAGGAACAACATTTGTTGCTGCCATTAATTTGGATCTCTGATCATTAGGCAGTGTTTTCCAGAACACACAATTTCTGGTACTGCCAAATGTGCCTGTTGTTCTTCAGGGTGTGGCTTTGCCCTAGATGGAGAGAACAGTAACAGCTGAGCAGTTCTACCCCTGCCTTATTTTTGCATCTCCTGTTTTACATGTGCCATAATTTTAACTTTTTTTTTCTTGCAGTCCCCATCGACAGTACCTGGGTGTACAATAGATCCTGTAGAAGTTATTCTGCTTCTTCCAGAGATCCTCTTTACCATCCCTGAAGACACAGGTCCATAAACAGCTGTATTTCCTTTGTAACATAGAACCCTTGCGGATAGGGTCAGAGGTTTATCTGCAGCCAGATGCAAAGCTGTGCTGCTGCATGCAGTGGTGTGTATCAAATCTGAAATCCTCAGTTGAGATTTTCCTACCTGCCTAGTACCACATGGCTGCCTGATGGGAGACAGCTCGTATTATTGCATGAGGGTGTAAGCCTGACAGGCCCCTCTGTTTGTTTACTGATGGCAAGAGGTTAGCCTGTATGTCCCTCTCGGTGCTGTGATCCCTACACCAGTGCTTTCCCTTGCCACAGCTGCCATGAAGCCCAGGAACCTTTGCATTCCCTTGGAGCCAGAATCTGCTTGTTCCTTTCTGTGAATAAAGGGACCACTTGCCTCTGTGTTAACACACCTCCTATTTTGAGTTCTAGAGATTTTAACCTCTTTTTTTTTTTTTTTCTAAATTCCCGGATTCACCCAAAATAGCACACCGGGTGATTTGAGAACTGGGAACTCTAGCTGTAGCTTGTCTTGTGGTCGGCATGATGCTCCTGAGAGCCAAAAGCAGTGTCTCTCTTAATCATTCATTTCTTGGGGCTGCTCCTCCTCTTCATGCTCTAAATGCTCTCCTACATGTGATATTTACAGTATCATGCGCCAAGAATGGCATCAGTGCTTATCTGGTGTCAGTCTGGTACTGCCCTCTTGAGAGCTTAACCCAATCTCTGTATGAAGTTGGTGAACAGTCTTCTCCAGGGCCTTGATTACCTTAGTGAATGAGGCGGTTGTTTTGCACAGGCTCCTTAACAGATCCCTGCACTCTTAAACCTGCAAGATGAGATTATTCAGTGACTTCATCATCAGAACAAATGAGGACCACCTGGGAATGAGAAAAATAACTGTGATTATTTGAATTGAAGTCAGGTGCAGATAGCTTTTTGAAGGGTGGGGTGAACTCTTCTGAGAAACAATCAGCTGTAAAGTATAGAGCAAAAGTGATCTGATTTTCAGGCATAAAAACCCTGTGTTTTGCATGTTCAGGGTCATGTCCTGTCTTTGGAGGTGCGACCCTATCTCGACAGCAATAAAACCTTTTGCTATTGCATCAAGTTGTGGTCTGTGAGTGTTCCTGTGAAGGGTGTAATCCTGAGCTCCTGAGCAGTGAGACTCAGGTCTTACATTTTGGTGCATTGCCCAGAAAACAGACCTCAACAGACTGGGCTCAGAGGGTCGGGCTCGGAACAGGTTAGTCTGATTTCTGGTATACCACTGTTTCTCTTTAGTCACCTATCTGGACCTTTTTGGTCGTCTTCTCAGTCACTGCGATAGACAGACTTGTCGGAATATCGGTTGACTGGGAATGTTCTAGTATGTTCTGTAGGGCTGGATGGCTGCATATATCCTGGGTATAGTAGTCTGGGTTGGCATCGGTGGTCTCTTAGTTTCTGCATGATATCCATCCAAACACTTCTGGATTTTATAATCTCTGCTGAGAATTCTAGTGTGATTCTGATAGGTCTACTTATTATTTGAATGATGTTTTGGTATTAGCAGTGTCATGCATAGAACAGTTAATTTTCATGATGTCATCCCCATATAAAATAGAATCTCCGTAACCTATGAAAATGAAAAATAAACACACTTTAATGTGTGTTGAGGAATTAAGACAAAAAGGGACTAATTTGAGGTAAAAATAAACTATATATAAATGCTGCAAAAATTAAAATACTTGTAATTCAATTATGATATTTTAGAATGCAACTGCATCAAAAAAGTTAACTCCTGGTCCATTAATATACCCAAAAATTTATGTAGCATTTTGACTTTTCATGATGATGAATATTTTTTCTATAACTCCTCATATGTCAGTTACTATTGTTTAAGTGATTTCTGAATAAATTACATGACATTATTAAAAGCAGAAAATTTGGTAGTTCTATGTGAAAGATGATTATATGCATAGTTTATTTTCCCTCTAACTCTCTCTTTATAGGAAAGGATTTATGAGAATGATTTACAATCTGTGAGTCAATTAATTCAACAGTGGATGGCTAAAAATGGAAAATCGAGGAATCTATCAGTGGCTTAGTCCATGAGGCTGGTTGCCTCAACTCACCTTCATATACAGGAAATCCTCAAGAAGAAGGTTCTATAGTCAATGAAGAAATAGACTTGCTACCAAAGCAAAGGGAACAGGCAAAAGTAAAACATTCCTTCTTCTATGTCCTTGTATAGGTTTCCAGTAAGATGAGGCAAAGGTGAGTGGTTGGTTTTGCAGTATGAAGATACAGATTAAAGGTGTGTTTTTCAGCCTTACAGATTCAGAAAGAAGTAGAAGACTACTTCAAATAAGGAAGAGTGCTTCAATTGTGTCCTTAATTTGGGTGTTTTGCTTAATTCCACATGCAGTCAAGTTAAAAACCAAGACTCATGATCACACCTCTTTTCAGCTTGAAAGATAATCATATCTCCTCTTTACATTAATTTCCAAATGAAAAAGAATAACCAGGTCATAGTAATGCCTAAAAATAATTTAATGGCCTTGAGTACAATAGCAGACAAATTACATATTTATCCTGATCATAATTGAAGCTAACATTATATAACTGTCCTTCAAAAAACCGTCCAGGTTAGAAACAACAAAGTCCAGGTTAGAAACAACTCTCCACCGCCCGCTGGGCCTCCACAACACCTCCCTCGTAGGCCAGCCCACATTAAGCACAAGGATTCACCTCCCACCTGCTACGTGTGTGCAGGGTCCCTAGCTCAGACCAAGCATGCTCCTTATTTGATGGCTCAGTCTCTGCAAGACTCCTGGGGGCTGGGTCAGCTGTTTCTGTTGGTCTTCTTGTGAGGTTCCTCACACCTCCAGGGCATTCCATCTTTTCCCAAAACTTTCTCAGGATCCCTAGAGCTCTGCACCTTTCTTAGGTGCAAGTCTGAACATCTGTCCAAGCTCATTTCTGGCTGGAGTCTCTGAGACAATGGTCAGGTTAGGGTCAGGCAGCGGGGTTTTACAGTCCCAATTCTGGGCATTCTCAATGTGGTCAAATATCGTCCAACAGAGCCTGATATTCTTCTTCTGTGAGAGGAGCCTCAAGTGTTGGTTCGATCTGCTCCCCATGGTACATCTGGGTCCAAGCGGCTGGTCCCTGTTCCTCTTCCACTGTTCTCCGGTTGCTCCAGGAAGAGCTGGACAGGGCAGGAGTCGCTGGATTCTGGGTAGGCCTCTGTGAAGAAGGTGAGCTCAGGTCTTGACATCAAGGCTTCTGCACACTGGCCTCCTGCAGAACCGGTGTCAACAAGCTGTCCCGGGAAGCCTCCTGCTCAATGCAACACAATGCTCCAGGAGCCCTTTCCGGGCCAGGAGAGGCAGGCAGGTCCTCACCTTTAGCTGTGCTGCCTCCAGCGCGTGGCCTTTCTGCCTGGCCTTTCTGTTCTGGAACCATATGTGCCCGGTGTCCTCAGGCAAACCTGTGCTCAGTGCCAGTTGCACCCTCGTGGCATAGTCTGGAGATGGAGAGATCTCAAAAGCTTGCACTAGCATGCTGATCTGTGCTGGACTAAGCAGCGTTGAGGCCTTCTCCGTTCTGAGGGCAGGCCTCTTGCTTGTTGTACCCTGGCGACAAGCTTTTCAGGAGGCTGTTGGGAGGCTTCATGGCTGGAGCCTGCGGTGGTCTGCTTTGAGGTCTTCCTCGACATGCCAGTTCTAGTTCTGCGGTTTTGAAACCACCTGCGCGGATGGAGGACTCTGGAACTCCGAATTCCCTGGCCAGTTCCTGCCTGGTCCTGAAGCTCGGGTAAGGTGTCTTGGCGAAAACTGAGAGCAAGACCTCCTTCTGCTTAGCCTGCCAAGCAGTCTTTTAACCTTGGGATGTCTTTGTCTTACTGCAGCCACCCACATCTGCCTGATCTTCCATCCTGCGAGGACACTTTGACAGGAGTTCTTCCTCTCCAGTGTGTACTCACAACAACACCCAGGAAAGTGCAGACTATGGCAAATGCGTAAAGGGGTCTGCTGCTCACCCTTAAATACCGACCTGAGGCCCCACCCACTCCCTCGAGGCCTCCAATTACAGGCCAAAGCGTGGGCAGCTCTTCTGCTTCAAACTGTGAAACCCTTCCTTCCTCCTGCAATTTTCCCATACCCACCCTAAAGCAGCCTTTCCAGAAACAGTTGGCCTTGTGTTCTACCCAAATTCCACTGCTTAGCTCACAGTGCGCACCTGTGTTGGCCCACAAGGAGTTTTGGGGAGAGTCTAAGGCATGGCTTCTGATGATCAGGCAGGAGAAGAGGCATATGCCAGGAGAAGTCTTTGCCTACTTTAACAAGGTCATTCATTCAGCTCTGGCTGATGCTCAAGGAGGAACGTGGCTAGAACAGATCTTGCACTCTGCGTGTGCCGTCTGCCTTAAGTTCCTTTGAGCTCCAGTCTCCCAGTGTATGATTTCAACAATCTAAACATGGTTAGGACCCTGCAAGCCTAAGCATTTGGGCAAAGAGTAGACTTATCCTGCAGAAAGACTCCTGGAATTATGTCTGAATTTCTCCTTCAGTGGCAGGCCACAGAAGGTGTCAAGTTCCCTCTTTTTTCCTCTGGTTCCACCTATTTAATCCACCATACACTTTGTCCTACTGGAGAAATTTTGCAGATTCCTAGAAACTGTATGAACCTTCAGAAGCACACAGTGTGGATCCCAAGACTTTTGGGAGAGGATACTGAAGTCATTTCCTTCATTTCAAGGAACAACATTTGTTGCTGCCATTAATTTGGATCTCTGATCATTAGGCAGTGTTTTCCAGAACACACAATTTCTGGTACTGCCAAATGTGCCTGTTGTTCTTCAGGGTGTGGCTTTGCCCTAGATGGAGGAGAACAGTAACAGCTGAGCAGTTCTACCCCTGCCTTATTTTTGCATCTCCTGTTTTACATGTGCCATAATTTTAACTTTTTTTCTTGCAGTCCCCATCGACAGTACCTGGGTGTACAATAGATCCTGTAAGTTATTCTGCTTCTTCCAGAGATCCTCTTTACCATCCCTGAAGACACAGGTCCATAAACAGCTGTATTTCCTTTGTAACATAGAACCCTTGCGGATAGGGTCAGAGGTTTATCTGCAGCCAGATGCAAAGCTGTGCTGCTGCATGCAGTGGTGTGTATCAAATCTGAAATCCTCAGTTGAGATTTTCCTACCTGCCTAGTACCACATGGCTGCCTGATGGGAGACAGCTCGTATTATTGCATGAGGGTGTAAGCCTGACAGGCCCCTCTGTTTGTTTACTGATGGCAAGAGGTTAGCCTGTATGTCCC
>JAEOAE010003107.1:0-23396 GCA_036365155.1 Meriones psammophilus
TGGCTGTCAGGTTCTCCCAGCATCCTCAGTCCTTACCTATTACAAGGTATGGGTGTCAATCACAATTCTCTAGCCCAGGAGTTGAGCTGCCCTCCTCCCAGCTGTCCTTCCTTATGTATTCCAACCATTTTGGTTACCTGGTATTTTTCATTTATCATTTATCTTCCTGGCCCTTTGTTCTGGCTCTCCACTTCCCTCTCTCCTCTCATCTCACATAGCTCAGGGTCATGTCAACTTTACACTGTCCCAGATGTCCCTCTGTCTGACTATGTTCTCTCGTCTATCTATAATGAACTTTCTACTCCAACATTCCTAGGTACAGCCATATCCTTTTTGTTTTATTTCTCATTTTCATTGAGTTCCCATTAACTACTCCTTGCTTTCAAATTCATGGCCATTTGTTTCTTTAATGGTTGTTACTATTTGGCTTTGACTGAAGTTTGTCTGAAGGACTTCCCAACTATGAGGTAGAGGGGACTGCACTGGACACTGATCGTGTAATGGAATGTCTGGGAAGATGAGCAGGCGCCCTGGTACAGTGGAAGATTGTATTTTAAAACATTTCCAAGATGAGGATGTTGCAGGATATTTGATCCCAGTGTGATCCCTCAGATTGTGAACTGTAAAACCATTGCTCTGTTTGGTGTGGTTGAGCCCTAACACAAACTTTAATTCCAAGAACTTTCTGTTTATTGTAAACAGGTGATTATGGTATGGTTTCCTCATCCCTAGAACATACATTTAATTCAAAAGTTCTCTGTGCATAGGATTTAATAATGTTAACCATAGGTCAAGAGGCAAAGCAAGAAACCAGCTGACAGGGATTAAGGAGTAAGTGGAACTTTCAGCTGAAATGTATTTAAGACAGAGTTTAAAAGTGGAAGGAGGTTTAGCTTGGTAGCTTTTTGGCTTTTTGAGCTTTGATATAGAAAGCCTTTGGCCTTGGGTTCCTTTGGTCTATCGCCCCTGAGCTGTCATCTGAGCTGGTGAGCTTTTGGGGCTTTTTCCTCTTGGTGAGTAACAGGGTCAGATGGGTGCTTTCTCTGCCTCTCTGCGCTAGCAGGTTTTTAAAATAGAATAATTGAGATTTCCATTCTTTTATAAAAACAGTGTCCATAGGGGTTAGGGCAAAGCTAGAACGCCTCTGCTATCTGCATTATTTGATCTTTGATCCACTGGTAGAGTAACTACTACTATCCTGAGACTCAGCTCCATTGTTCAAGCTAATGAGGGACTCTGGGCAGGCCTAGCAGTCAGGAGCAACAGTGGGAAGTAGTTTATGGGTTTGTTCTGGGATTTTCCTCTGATGTAGCTCTAAAGAACTGTGAGAGAGACCAGAGGCCATGTCATACTGAGTGTGGGGCCATTGTCCCCAGGCCAAGAAGAGCAGGCTGCTGAGATATCTCAGCCTGAATTGCTTTGAATGAGACTGACTGTAGTTCAGGCTGTGGTTCTGTGGTGATCTTGGCAGACCCTTGGCCTCTGACCCTTCCTGAGTTTTGATTGTCCAGAGAAGTGAAGACTCTACAGCCTGGGCAGTAGAAAGTCATGGTGCTTATAATATCACTATCTAGTGTGCACACACAAGCATTGGTTTTGCAGTGGACAGATTGGAAAACTGAAGGCCTCATTTCTAGAAATGATGAATGTTGTGTTCCACACACGGTTTTTTGTAACAAATTTTAGAAATAGTTTTAAAACTGGCAGAAAAGAGTTGGTGGTGATCCTCCTTCAGCAATAAATGATTATTTGTTTTTTATTTTTTTTTTTACTTTGTGTCTACCACCAGGCACAATGGCATGCTTTAGAGAAATTTAATTCCAGGGTACAAAATGAATTTCTGAGATGCAGAATTTTGTCAGGTGTGCCTGGTTTTAGGTAATTGGATAGGGCAGATTCCACATCTTGTGACATAATCCATACATCAGGAAACATATTAAATTATTCTCCAACATTGTTTTGTGTGTGAGTGTTGGCAAGGGCTGGGATGTGCCTGAACCCACAAGGGGATATGAGGGACTGCAAGCCACAGCTTATCTTTATGATCAACTCCATTTTCCACTTCCAGAGCAAAATGGCTCTCTGGAAAGGAGGTTAATAGTAGATGGAGGGTCAGAAATATAACAGTTTAGGTGTCACTTTGTGTTTGCTTGTAGCAGTTGTGAAATACGTGTTTATTTAATTTGTATTAATTAGAAAATCAAAGGTATCTCTGGTCCAGTGCACATTTTTCATGCTAGACTTTCCTTAGGTCTTTTCATGTAAACTTGACTATATTTTAGGCTTATGTTTTTGGATTTTTTTCTCACCTCCTCCTTCTTTCACAAACACTGTACACATTCTTGATTATTGAACTTTGTGTTAAGTATAGAAGTCACACCATGCCAGAAGATTACGAGATTCATCACAATAGAATCATCCTTTATATCTTTCTGTTTTCCTCTGTTTCTTACCAGGTGGCTTTTCTGATATGAGATAGAGATTTTGTATTGTTCTTTAGCAATCACATAAAGGCAATTTGCACTTATGTCTGTAGAAGGCAGAAGAGACAACATGAAGGTGAGTGATACCATTTGGCCAATTTATTCCTTCTCTTTTGACATTTTCTTTCGGTGATCTGTCATTTTCTTCAGAAGTTTCATGTGTCCAGTGGTCTCCATATTCTTTAGTTGGATGATTTTATTCTCCTGAAAAGATTAAATCAAAACCCTGCCCCATCCCTAATTCAGGGTGAGGGTTAAAATTTTTAGGCATATTATATCTTTTATAGAGCAAAATGGTTTTTGGAAATAGAAAAAGTATAATATCTCAATTAAGTTTAAAAAAAATCTTTGAAAGTTTACAAATATACCTTAAAGTGTATTTATTTCTAGATAATATAAGGCATTCAATTTGATTTTCAGCCTGCCTTTTAAAAGCAGCTTTTAAATAAAATCATTGTAAATCCTATGTGCCTGCCTCTGCCTCCCAGGCCATATGTAAAAGGCATGTGGCTCCCAAATGCTGGGATTAAGGCTGTGAACCACCAACACCCTGTCATTGTAACTCCTGAATTTAGAAAACTACAAATTAATAGAGAACTGCTTGTCTCTGCTGGGATTAAATGCATGGTCTATCACCATGCTGCTCAAATATGTTATATTCACTCCAAATTATTCCAACTCAAACAAGTTTATACCTTTCAATTTACTTAAAACATTTTAAACCTCTTACCAGTTTTTAATATGAAACAACAAAAGTATCCTTTTTTTATTCAAGAAAAAAAAAAAAACTTTAGTCTTTATTAAGTTATTTTGGACTGAATGAACACACTGTCTGATTAGCCGTTGCCTCTGCTTAGTCAGGAGATCTCTACTATTCAAATCTAATCATTATCAATTTTGATAGGATCCACAATTTTTTTTCCCTGTGGAAACATTCGGTTTTACCAGTAAAGACACCGTTCAATAGTTTTTCAGTGTCTGCTCCTTTTGGTTATGCTTACTTTCTTTCTTCTAGAGTATTTATGTGTGGTGTTAAGTTGCTAGTAAGAGATCTCTCTGATTTTTTTTTCAGAATGTAAAAAATAGTGCTATGGCCTGTCTTCTTCTGGTCAACACTTCCATTGTGTACTGTGAGTTTTGATATGTTGTGTATTCATTTTATTGACTTCTAGAAAGTCTTTAATTTCTTTATATCAGTCTTGATCCATTTTTTATTCAGTAGAGAGTTGTTTAATTCCCGTGAGTTTGTAAGCTTTCTACTGTTTTTATTATCGATGATGTGCTGCTTTAAACCATAGTGGTCTGATAGGATGCAGGAGGTTATTTCTAGTTTCTTTTATCTTTTGATACTTCCACTGTTCAAGTATTTCATCAATTTTGGAGAACAGTATATGAGTTTCTGAGAAGAGGGAATAATCTTTTTGTTTGGGTGGAATGTTCTGTAAACATTATTTGGGTATATTTAGTTTTTGATGTTAGTTAGCTGGAATATTTCTCTGTTCAGTTTGGGCTGGAGGACCTGTCTTTGGTGTGAGTGGTGTACTGAAGTCTTCCCCTATCCATTTATCAGAGCCAGGATGTGATGCAAGCTGCAGAAGTTTTTGTTTTATAAATTGGGTGCTCTTATGTTTGGGGCATAGATGTTATCTTGCTGGATATCTTTTAATGTGTATTGTACTTTGCCATCTTTTGATTAGTTTTTGTTTGAAGTCTGTTGTGTTAGATATTAAAATTGCTATACCAGCTTGATACTTCAGTCCATTAATTTGGAATACCATTTTCCAGCCCTTTACCTTGAGATACTGTCTATGATTGATGTGAAGCTGTTTTTGTTGAATTTAGAAGAAGGATGGATTCTGTTTTATCATCCATTTTGTGAACCTGTGTCTTCTTATTGGTGAATTTTGGTTAAAGGTATTAAGAGATATCAACAAACAGTGATTGTAAATCCTGGTATTTTGGTAGTGGTGTTGGTTGATTTAGCACCCTGTGTTGGGCTACTTTTATAGATATATATGTTTAAATTTGACCTTATCATGAAGCATCTTATTTTCTCCATTTGCTGATTGAAAGTCTCTGGGCATGCTTAATAATTTGTGTTGGCTTCTGTAGTTTATTAAGAGTCAGAAGCACACTGTCTAAGCCCTTCCACTTCCAGCATCTTAACTGAGAATACAAGATTAATTTCAAAGATATGCCTTTATTTATTTCTTGGTTGTTTTTTGTTTGTCTATTTGATTGGTTGGTTAGTGTGGTCTGTTTTGTTTTATTTTATTTTTTTCTGTTGAAGCTTTTCCTATTCTTTCCTTGTACTGTATGTATAGAGTTTTGATTATTCTGTGGTAAGAGGAATTTATTTTCTGGTCCAGTCTCTTTGATGTTTTGTATGCTTCTTTTGCCTTGATAGACATTTAGGTTAAGAAATTTTTCTTGTATGATTTTGTTGAAAATATCATGTGGACCTTTGATCTCATCCTTCTTCTGTTAATCTGATCATTAGCATGTTTTGTCTTTTCATAATGTCCCAGAGTTCCTTGATGTTTTGTGGTAGGGAACTTTTAGATTTAACATTTTCTTTGACACATGTAGCTATTTCATCTTTCTTTCTATTTTTTTTTTACTATTTTTTTATTTTCTTTTCAGACAGGTTTGCTTTTTATAGGCTTTGCCTATGCTAAGCTCCCAAAATGATGGACTGTGATCTGACAGTACCAAACTAAATGAATAAACCCGTTCATGAGCTGACATGCTTTTGGCTAGGGGATTTAGTCCCAGCAACAAAGTGGCAAATTAGAACAAAAAAAAAAATATATGCAAAGACTGATTTCACTGCTGGACAGAACCTTGGAATATTCTCTTTTTATGGAAAACATCATGTTTTAAGATGTCAAAAGCATTAGGAAGCTGTATACAGAGCTTCATCAGCTATTCTGGTAGGACCTAGAAAATCAGAGTGTTGAGAATAATGCAGTCAGAGGAAGTCCATATCATAGGATTTCAGTGGACAATAGACTCCATGGAAAATTAAGCTAGAAGTCACTTGTGTGATATTTTAGCTGCAATTCATACTTACTCTGTGCATGCCTTGAGAAATTGAGTAAGGCAGAATACAAAAATAATGGGTTAGATTTCTTACTTGGAATACTAAATCCGTTGAATGGTTATTTTTAGTGAGACATTCAGGACCACAGTGAAAGAAAGAGACAAGTGGAGCAGAAATAAATGTAAAGTTTTGGTTTGTTGAGAAAAGTATCACTAGGTAATTTCAAATGGCAGTCACGTGCTGTAACAGAGACTGTAATTTTCAAGATTATCAACATCAAAGAAAAGGTCCTAGCTCTGGATTTGAAGCCTAAGATGGTGTCCATACAGTAATACTCCCAACTACTAATTCTTCTGTGAATGGAGGAAGTAGACAAAGTGATTCCCAGTGCCAGGAAGAAACTTCTTATAGAACCTGCTCCAAAAGTGGTCCAAGTGTGGCATGGTCTATCCCTATTTGTCCATCCCAACTTAGTAACCAACTTGACAGGCTCACCCACGTTGTGCTGGTTCTAGAAACAAGAAAGATGCAAAATTTAAGGTAATATATTCTTTCTTTGTAGCTTCAGTTCAGCACTGTGCCAGCCATCTGTGTTTGACACAGTCAGATCCCCAGTAAAGATACTGTAAAAGTTCATTGAATGAAGTTGTGAGGGTGAATCCTCAGTTGCATCTTGAC
Source organism: Meriones psammophilus (assembly GCA_036365155.1). NCBI lineage: Eukaryota > Metazoa > Chordata > Mammalia > Rodentia > Muridae > Meriones > Meriones psammophilus. Next base: position 6,205 of record JAEOAE010003107.1, read on the forward strand.
ACTACAAGATGTTGAGATATCTAAGTTATGAGACACCTCCCATAGAATGCTGCCTGTAGGGAGTGAAAGGAACCAAACTTGGAGATGTAAGAGATTTTGCAGGGATAGGATCATCTAAGCCTTTTGAATCAGCAACAGGATTTGATGTTTTCCTTGCTGATCTTCTTTCCTTGGTCCAGTCTCCCCTCACTATGTACACATCCCTCCATACTGGAATGAAAATGGGTATTCTGTGCATCTATGTTGGAATGATGTAACTTGTTTCTGATGTTACAAGATGTGTCACCAAAGAGATTTTCTTCTGTGTCACAGAGACTTTGCACATTTGAACAGTATATGAGCTATTGCAGAATTTTAGGATCATTGAAGTTAGACTAAATTTTCATCATGGGATGACAATAAGGCCATAGTGAATTTGGTCAGAACTTATTTGATTGAATCAAACAAGCTCCCAGAGAAGATAATGTTTCTGTTTTTGACATTGAAGAAAAAGTTTCTATGTAGCTGTGGCTGTCCTGAAAGTTGGTATGTAGACCAGGCAGGTTTTGAACTTACAAGTCTAACTTCAGTCGAGTGTTGGGCTTAAATTTAGTCCAACATGCCTGGCATGAACATCATCATCACTGGCCGCTGATCCTGGAATGTAGGGTCAGGTGTATGACATCCTTCCTACTTGTTCTGTTTTTTTAACTTTATTTATTTATTTATCTATTTATCTATTTATTTATTTATTTATTTATTCACATTTAATTCATTTTTTTTCAATGCAGTTTATTCAGGAACCTTGAACAATCATCTGACCCTGGGGAAAGCCAGCCCACTTTAAATAGCCTCTGGGTAGCCAACCTCAGCATGCCACGTGGGCAATGCAGATAGGTCCACATACATGGAAGCAAGCCAGATCCTCAGCCTTAGCCAAATGTGGAGTTGTTTGTGGCAGAGAGCACTCATCATCGGGAAGGTGGAAGGCGGAAACCAGCTCCATCTTTCAGGCGCGGCATTACGCAGCTCTCTACAGTTCCCCCTTTTTGTTTTAGACGCATCAGGCAAGAGTACAGGTCTGATCTCTGATATTAGAAATAAATTGGGACTTTGTACTGATGTTCATTTAGGTGTCATCCACCCAAAGAGCATCAGACCCGTCCGATACCTTTTTCTCAGAGGTGAGAACTGGGGCATCAACCCGCATGCAATCAGACATGCTCTTCTCTGGGTCCAAGGCGGCTGACCCTGAGTGCAGTGCTTAGCCTCGCATCCTGAGCGTAACATTTTGGCTTTTTATGGTAGCCAACCATGCTTGGGGAGACTGTCCTGCTTCAATGGCTGTAAAGGTCTGAATGGTCATGGCTGCATTATGCTGTTGTGAGACTCTAATCTTGCATATATACCACAGGCAAACCAAGGTGACCAACACCAGAAGGCCTGCTAACGCTCCCATGCCTGCCCCTTCCTTCAGATGATTCATGGCTGCAGCAATCCATGATGATAATCCTGTGGCTAGTCCCTCGTCCCACTCTGGTAGAATTTACCATGACAATGGCCACTCTCAGCTGGTCCATCGTAGTATCGAATTCTCCAGTCCAATTACCTAAAATATAGCTTGACAATTGTTTAGACAGAATTGCAGCACAGGAAAAATTCTCATGTTGTATGCTAGTAACACAAAGTCCAGCATACTTTCATTGACAGCCAAGTTGAGCGATTTGCCATACGGTATCAGTTTGCTCCTGCACGAGGTCAAACCTCTGATTGAACACCATCAAACCTCCTTTTAGTTGAGCATTAATTCCTTTTTGTACATCTAAGGCATGAGCTACATTGGCTAAAAGGTTATTCAGGGTCTGAGCAGTCTGCCCAGTATGACTCATGGCTAATGCGGTGGTGCTAGCTCCAACAGCCACCAATGAGATGGCACTAAAAATGGCAGCTGTAATTCCAAAATCCCTTTTCTGTCTGAAGAGAGTCATAGCGTGAGGGCATCAACGGGCACAGGCACCCAGCGAGGCATGTGAGTAACCAGCTAGTAAATTTACTAGTATTACAGCATTGGACAAAAAAAGCAAGTATCATTACCATAATTACTTGGCTCTATCTGGCTAATAATGAATAAAAATGGGGGATGTAAACAAACAGGTGTGGGCTTATAGGAAATATTATGAGAAGCCTTAACCCCCTCGTTGGAACATCCTGAATCAGTTCTAGAACTAGCAGTGGTGGTGTCCAAGGTCTGAGTAGGTTCAGGAGACCATTGCCCCCAGGGGCAAGACGTGCTCCATGTAAATTGACTAACTCCATGTTTTCCTCCACTTTTGAAAGTCATTTAAGGTTCTTAAATTATTATTTTTTCCCTTTTTTTATTTTTCATCAATTACACTTTATTCACTCTGCATCCCCCCATAAGCCCCTCCTTCCCCTCCCAATCCCACCCTCCCTCCTCCCTCTGCATGCATGCCACTCCCCAAGTCCACTGATAGGGTTGGTTCTCCTCTCCTTTCTGATCTTAGTCCATCAGTTCACATCAAAAGTGGCTGCATTGTCCTCTACTATGGCCTGGTAAGGTTGCTCCTCCTCAGGAGGAGGTGACTAAAGAGCAGGCCAGTCAGTTCATGTCAGAGGCAGCCCCTCTTCTCATTACTATGTAACCCAATTGGACTCTGAACTGCCCTGGGCTACATCTGTGCAGGGGTTCTGGGTTATCTCTATGAATAGTCCTTGGTTGGATTTTTGAGTCTCTGGGGAGTTCCTGTGTTCAAATTTTCTTGTTCTGTTGCTCTCCTTGTGGAGACCCTGTCCTCTCCAGCTCTTACTCTTTCCCAGTTCTTACATAAAATTCCATTCACTCTGCCTAATAGTTGCCCATCAGGCTTAGCTTCTGCTTTGATAGTCTGTAGGGCAGAGGCTTTCAGAGACCCTCTGTGGTAGGTTCCTAGGTTGTTTCCTGTTTTTCTTCTTCTTCTGATGTCCATCCTCTTTGCCTTTCCAGATGGGGATTAGACATTTTACTTAGGTCCTCTCTCTTGCTTAGTTTCTTTAGATGCACAGGTTTTTTAGTGGGTTTGTCCTATGTTGTATGTCTATATGAGTGAGTATATACCATGTGTGTCTTTTTGCTTCTGGGACAACTCACTCAGGATGATCCTCTCCAGATCCCACCATTTACCTGCAAATTTCATAATTTCCTTATTTTTCATTGCTGAGTAATATTCCATTGTGTAGATGTACCACAATTTATCCATCCATTCTTCAGTTGAGGGGCATCTGGGTTGTTTCCAGCTTCTGACTATTACAAAAAAGCTGCTACAAACATGGTTGAGCAAATTTCCTTTTTGTGTGCTTGAGCCTCTTTTGGATATATGCCTAGGAGTGGTATGGCTGGATCTTGGGAAGTACTATTCCTAGTTGTCTGAGAAAACGCCAGATTGATTTCCAGAGTGGTTGTACCAGTTTACATTCCACCAGCAGTGGAGAAGGGTTCCTCTTTCTCCACAACCTCTCCATCATGTGTTGTCACTTGAGTTTTTGATCTTGGCCATTCTCATGGGTGTGAGGTGAAATCTCAGGGTTGTTTTGATTTGCATTTCCCTAATGGCTAGTGAGGTTGAGCATTTCTTTAAGTGCTTCTCTGCCATTCGGTATTCCTCTACAGAGAATTCTCTATTTAGCTCTGTTCCCCATTTTTTTAAGTGGGTTACTTGGTTTGCTGCTTTTCAGCTTCTTTAGTTCTTTATATATACTTGATATGAGTCCTCTGTCAGATAAAGGGTTGGTGAAGATTCTTTCCCAATCTGTAGGAGGTCGCTTTGTTTTGATGACGGTGTCCTTTGCTTTGCAGAAGCTTTTCAGTTTCATGAGGTCCCATTTATTGATTGTTGCTCTTAGAGCCTGTGCTGTTGGTGTTCTGTTCAGGAAGTTTTCCCCTGTACCAATGAGTTCTAGGGTATTCCCCACTTTTTTTTTTCAAGCCGATTTAATGTGTCTGGTTTTATGTTGAGGTCTTTGATCCACTTGGACTTCAGTTTTGTGCAGGGTGATAAGTATGGATCTATTTTCATTTTTCTACATGTAGCCATCCAGTTGGACCAGCACCATTTGTTGAAGATGATATCTTTTTTCCATTGTATGATTTTTGCGTCTTTGTCAAATATCAGGTGTCCATAAGTGTGTGGGTTTATTTCTGGGTCCTCTGTTCGGTTCCATTGATCCACCATTCTGTTTCTATGCCAGTACCATGCAGTTTTTAAAACTGTTGCTCTATAGTACAACTTAAGATCAGGGATGGAGATACCTCCAGAAGATCTTTTATTGTAGAGGATTATTTTAGCAAATCTGGGTTTCTTGTTATTCTATATGAAGTTGAGAATTTTTCTTTCCAAGTCTGTAAAGAATTGTGTTGGTAATTTGATGGGCATTGCATTGAATCTGTATATTGCTTTTGGTAAGATGGCCATTTTTTCTATGTTAATCCTACCAAGCCATGAGCATGGGAGATCTTTCCATCTTCTCATATCTTCTTCCAGTTCTTTCTTCAGAGATTTGAAATTTTTTTTCATACAAGTCTTTGACTTCCTTGGTTAGGGTTACTCCGAGGTACCTTATGTCATTTGTGGCTATTGTGAAGGGTGTTGTTTCCCTAATTTCTTTCTCAGCCCTTTTGTCTTTTGTATACAGGAGGGCTACTGATTTTTTGAGTTAATTTTGTATCAGGCCACTTTGCTGAAGGTGTTCATCAGCTGTAGGAGTTCCCTGGTAGAGTTTTTGGGTTCACTCACGTATACTATCATATCATCTGCAAATAGTGATAATTTGACATCTTCCTTTCCAATTTGTATCCCCTTGATCTCCTTCAACTGTCTTATTGCTCTAGCAAGGACTTCCAGAACTATGTTGAAGAGATATGGAGAGAGTGGGCAGCCTTGTCTTATCCCTGATTTCAGTGGGATTGCTTTAAGTTTCTCTCCGTTCAGTTTGATGTTGGCTATAGGCTTGCTGTATATTGCCTTAACTATGTTTAGATATGTGCCTTGTATCCCTGATCTCTCCAATACTTTGAACAGGAATGGATGTTGGATTTTGTCAAAGGCTTTTTCAGCATCTAGGGAGATTATCCTGTGTTTTTTTTTTTTTCTTTCAGTTTGTTAATATGGTGGATCACATTGATGGATTTCCATATATTGAACCACCCCTGCATACCTGGGATGAAGCCTACTTGGTCATAGTGGATAATATCTTTGATGTGTTCTTGCATTCGGTTTGCAAGTATTTTATTAAGTATTTTTGCATCAATGTTCATAAGGGAGATTGGCCGGAAATTCTCTTTCTTTGTTGAGTCTTTGTGAGGTTTAGGTACCAAGGTGACTGTGGCTTCATAGAATGAATTTGGTAATATTCCTTCTGTTTCTATTTTGTGGAATAATTTGAAGAGAATTGGTGTTAGCTCTTCTTTGAAGGTCTGGTAGAATTCTGCGATGAAGCCATCTGGTCCTGGGCTTTTTTTGGATGGGAGAATTTTGATGACTGCTTCTATATCTTTGGGGGATATAGGACTATTTAGTTGATTTACCTGGTCCTGATTCAGTTTTGGTAAGTCAAATCGATCAAGAAAATTGTCCATTTCATTTATATTTTCAAATTTTATGGCATATATACTTTTGAAGTAAGTCCTAACGATTGTTTGGATTTCCTTAGTGTGTTTTGTTTTCTCCTGTTTTCATTTCTGATTTTGTTAATTTGGATAATCTCTCTCTGCCTTTTAGTTAGTTTGGCTAAGGGTTTGTCTATCTTGTTAATTTTCTCAAAGAACCAGCTCTTGGTTTCATTGATTCTTTTAAATGTTTTATTTGTTTCTAATTTATTGATTTCAGTCCTGAGTTTGATTATTTCCAGGTGTCTATTCTTTTTTGGTGTGTCTGCTTCTTTTTTCCTAGGGCCTTTAGATGAGCTATTAAGTTGATTGTGTGAGATGTTACAAATTTCTTCTTGAAGGCACTTAGTGCTATGAACTTTCCTCTTAGCACTGGTTTCATTGTCTCCCATAAGTTTGGTTGTATTGTGTCTTCGTTTCCATTGAATTCTGGGAAGACTTTAATTTCTTTCTTTATTTCTTCCCTGACCCAGCTGTTGTTTAGTAGTGAGTTGTTCAGTTTCCATGAGTGTGTAGGTTTTTTACTATTTCTGTTGTTGTTGAGGTCCAGCTTTAGTCCATGGTAATTAGATAGGTTACAAGGGATTATTTCAATCTTCTTGTATCTGTTGAGACTCACTTTGTGACCAACGATATGGTCTATTTTGGAGAAGATTCCATGAGGTGCTGAGAAGAAGGTAAATTCTTTTGTCTTTGGGTGTAAGATTCTGTAAATATCTGTTAGGTCCATTTGATACATGACCTCTATGAGAGATATTGTTTCTTTGTGTAATTTCTATTGTTTACCTCTCCTTTGTTCAGAGTGTGGTGTTGAAGTTTCCCAGTAGTAATGTATGGGGATTTTTGTGCGGTTTAGGTTTTATTAATGTTTCTTTTACAAACGTGGGTACCTTCGTATTTGGAGCATAGATGTTCAGAATTGTGATTTCTTCTTGGCAGAATTTTCCTTTGATGGGTATGAAATGACCTTCCTCATGTCTTTTGATTAATTTTGATTGAAAATCTACTTTATTAGATATTAAAATGGCTACTCCTGCATGTTTCTTGGGTCCATTTGCTTGGAACCTTCCAGCTTTTTACTCTCAGGTAATGTCTATCTTTGTGACATAGATGTGTTTCTTGTATGCAACAGATTGTTGGGTCTTGTTTACATATTCATCCTGATAGTCTGTGTCTTTATTGGAGGGTTAAGTCCATTGATGTTGAGGGAAATTAATGATCAGTGGCTGTTAGTTCCTTTTATTTTGATGTTGCTTGTGGTAGTGTGTTTGTGTGCTTGGTTACTTTTAGTTTGGCTGTAATGACATTATTTCTTTCCTGTGTTTTCCTGAATGTAGTTAGCTTTCCTGGGTTGTAGTTTTCCTTCTAGGAGCTTCTGTACCTCTGGATTTGTGGGTAGGTATTGTTTAAATTTGCTTTTGTCATTAAATATCTTGTTTGCTCCATCTATGATGACTGAGACTTTGGCTGGGTATAGTAGCCTGGGCAGACATCTATGTTCTCTTATGGTCTGCATGATATCTGTTCAGGCCCTTCTGGATTTCATAGTCTCTGTTGATAAGTCAGGTGTGATTCTGATAGGTTTGCCATTATATGTTACTTCTCCTTTTCCCTTGCAGTTTTAGTAGATTTTCTTTTGTTCAGTATACTTACTGTTTATTGTATGGTGGGAGAATTTTCTTTTCTGGTCTAATTTATTTGGTATTCTGTAGGCTTCTTGTATTCTTATACACCTCTCTTTTAGTTGGGGAAATTTTCTTCTATGATTTTTTTGTATTTTTAATTGTTTGTTATTATTAGTTACATTTTATTAATGCAGTATCCCAGCTGCATCCCACTACCTTATTCCCTCCCAATCCCACCCTCCCTCCCTCAACTTCTCCCTGCCCCTTTCCAAGTCCATGGATTGGGAGGACCTCCTCCCATTTCATCTGGCCCTGTTTTTTCTGGTATCTTCAGGGCTGGCTGGGAAGTCCTCCTATGTGGCCTAGCAGAACTGCTCCTCCCTTGTGGGGTGGGGAGTCAAAGAGCCTGCCATTGAGTTCCTGTCAGAGATAGTCCCTGTTCCTCTTACTATGGCAAACCAATTGGTTATTGAGCTAAAACGAGCTTCGTCTGAATAAAGGTTCTAGGTTATATCCATACATGGTCCTTGGTTGGAGAAACAGTTTCAGAAAAAAAAAAAAACCCTGTGCCCAGATATATTTGGTCCTTATGGGGCTCCTATCCTTTCCCTGTCATACTAACTCTCCTTCTGCTGAAGGTTTGGTTATGAGTCTTAGTATCTGTTTTGAAATGCTGCTTGGTAGGGTCTTTCAGATGCCTTCTGCAGTAGACTCCTGCCGTATGTCCAATGCACATCTCAATTTTCTTTCTAAGTGAGGATTGATATCTTACCTTGTGTCTGCTTTCTTGTTTATCTCCTTTAGGTGTATAGATGTCATTATGTTTATTATATCTTGTAGGTCTATATATGAGTATATATCATGTTTGTCTTTCTCCTTCTAGGTACTTCACTCAGAATGATCTTTTCTAGATCCCACCATTTGCCTGCAAATTTCATGATTTCCTCATTTTTATTGCTGAGTAGTATTCCATTGTGTAAAAATACCACAATTTCTGTATCCATTCCTTCGATGATGGACATCAGGGTTGTTTCCAGGTTCTGGCTATTACAAATGAAGCTGCTATAAACATGGTTGAGCAAATGTCCTTATTGTGTACTTGAGCAAAGTTTGGTTATATACATAGCAGTGGTATAGCTGTGTCTTGAGGAAGTGTTATTCTAATTGTCTGAGTGCGCCAGATTGACTTCCAGTGAAGTGGTTGTACCAGTTCACATTCCTACCAGCAGTGGAGGAGGGTTCCCCTTTCTCCACAACCTCTCCAGCATGTGTTGTCAATTGAGTTTTTCATCTTGGCCATTCTGATGGGTGTAAGGTTATTTCTCAGGGTCGTTTTGATTTGCATTTCCCTAATAGCTAATGAGGTTGAGTATTTCTTTAAGTGTTTCTCTGCCATTTGATATTCCTCTATCAAGAATTCTCTGTTTAGCTCTGTTCCCCATTTTTCAATTGGATTATTTGTTTTGTTGCTTTTCGGCTTCTTTAGTTCTTTATATATACTGGATATTAGCCCTCTGTCAAATATAGGGTTGGTGATGATTCTTTCCAACCTGTAGGCAGTTGTTTTGTTTGGATGATGGTGTCCTTTGCTTTACAGAAGCTTTTCAGCTTCATGAGGTCCCATTTATTGATTGATACTCTTAGAGCCTGTGCTGTTGGTGTTCTGTTCAGGAAGTTGTCTCCAGTATCAATGAGTTCTAGGCTGTTCCCCTTTTTTTTCTAACCAATTTAGAGTATCTGGTTTAATGTTGAGGTCTTTTGATCCACTTGGACCTTAGTTTTGTGCACAATGATAAATATTAATTCATTTTTATTTTCCTGCATGTAGACATCCAGTTGGACCAGCACCATTTGTTGAAGAAGCTGTCTTTTTTCCACTGACTGGATTTGTCTGCTTTGTCAAAAATCAAGTATTCATAGGTGTGTGGGTTTATTTCTGGATCTTCTATTCAGTTACATTGATCCTCCTTTCTGTTTCTATGCCAATACCATGCAGTTTTTATTACTATTGCTCTGTAGTACAACTTGAGATGGGAGATGGAGATACCTCCAGATGATCTGTTGTTGTACAGGATTGTTTTGGAGATTCTGGGGTTTTTGTTTCTCCATATGAACATGAGAATCTTTTTTTCAAGGTCTGTAAAGAATTGAGTTAGTATTTTGATGGGAATTGCATTGAATCTGTAGATTGCTTTTGGCAGGATGGCCATTTTCACAATGTTTATCCTACCAATCCATGAGCATGGGAGATCTTTCCATATTCTGGTATCTTCTTCAATTTCTTTCTTCAGAGACTTGAAGTTTTTCTCAAACAGGTCTTTCACTTGCTTGGTTTGTGTAACCCCAAGGTATTTTATGTGGTTAGTAGCTATTGTGAAGGGTGTTGTTTCCCTTATTTCTTTATCAGCCATTTTGTCTTTGGTATACAGGAGGGCTTCTGATTTTTTGAGTTGATTTTGCATCCTATCACTTTGCTGAAGGTGTTTATCAGCTGGAAGAGTTCTCTGGTTGTTCTTCTATGATTTTACTGAAAATATTTTCTGGCACTTGGAGGAGGAAATCTTCTTTTTTCTCTATTCCTCTAGGTTTTGCCTTTTCATGTTGTCTTGGATTTCTTGGACGGTCTGTGTCAGGAATTTTTTAGATTTAACATTTTCTTTGATGGATACGTCGATTTCTTCCATTGTGTCTTCCACACCTGAGATTCTTTCTTCCATCTCTCATAGTCTATTGGTTATGCTTACCTCTGTAGTTCCTGTTTTCTTCCCTAAGTTCTTTCTCTCCACAGTTTCCTTCATTTGTGTTTTCTTTAATTTTTTTCCAATTGTATCTTCAGATATTGAGCTGTTTTGTTGATTTCCTTCACCTGTCTGACTGTATTTTCCTTCAGTTCCTTCAGCTGTTTGTTTGAACAATCTTCTGTTTCTTTAATTTCTTTCACTGATTTAAGTATTTCTTCTGTAAAGGCCACAAATTGTTTGGATGCAACTTCCTGTATTTCTTTACGTTTGGCTGTAATCTGTTTGTCTTTATCTTCTTCCATTTCTTTTGCAGATGGCCATAATCTGTTTGACTTTATCTTCTCTAGTTCTTTACACAATTTATTTGTTTCCTCTATTATCCTCTTCTTAAGCATTGATATAAGGTCATCTTCTCGAATTTCATTTATGCTGGGGTATCCAGGGCTACTTCCCCATGGATAACTGGGTTCTGGAGATTCCATATTGCTCTGTCTTTTTTGAATTGAGCTTTTACACTTGCATCTACCCATTTGGCTATCTTAGATGTTGACTGTTAGTTTCTGGTGCTTCCTCGAATCTTGTGGTGGGAGAATCCCTTGGCAGGAAGATGATTTTTCCCAAAGGAGTCCCTCCTCAGATTTTTAGGTATGGTCACTGAATGGCAGGTATTTTTCAGGAATTGCCACAGCTCATCTCAGCCATACACACCTGAGTAGTAATTGTGGCCTTTGTTAGTAAAGGGGGCTATCCTCTCACCCAGAGAAGTTCTGGAGACAGCTGCCCTGCTGCTGGGTTTCTTGATGTAAATTTAGTGAGTTGCTGCTGTAACCCGAGTGCCCCGTGATTTGGTCAGTTTAGTTAGGGATAACTGATTGTCCCTTGGAGCAGTATCGGGGGGTTGATCTCAGGGAACCCAGGCTTCTGGAGGTCTGATATTGGGGCTCTCTGCCCCAGTATCCAAGTGGTAATCAGTGGCACATGAGCACTACTCTCATGTGTACAGCAGGAGGCTAGAGTCTGGATCCTGTGGATAACCAGAAACTTTTCTGGAGCTAGGTGTTCTGAGGTAGGGCCAGACATTTCCCCCACCTTTGGGTTTTCTCCCAATAGGAAGACTCAGTCTGTGGTGTTTGACGTGGTGTGTAGAATGTGTAGGCATTTGCCAATGATGGCTCCAAGCTGGTGACTGAGAAAGAAGCTGAGAACTTTTCCAAGAATGTTCCTGTGTATGTTGGATGTAGTGTGTATGTGGGGAGTTGGCTGAGTTCTCTAATCTGGGACCTGCTGATTCCCTGCCTGTGGGGTTTTCTCCAGACAGGGAAACCCAGCCTCTAGTGTCCTGGGGCACACAGTTCTGTGATGGAGAGTAGGGCATGCAGGGCTAGCAGCTGGAGGCACACTCAGGCCTGACAGCTGTGCACCCACTGGTCTGCAGGACCTTTCCAGGGATAGACTGGGTGACCTGAGGTCAGTCCTGCTTTCTTCTTCCCTGTTTCTTTTCTAGACTGGGGCTCCCAGTCTCTGGTGCCCTGGAGAATATAATTTAGTCTGGAAAAGTTATCAGGACACAAAGGTGTATCCTGCGACCCAGGATATCTTCCAAGTTCTCGCTGAGTGACCTGAGAGTGGACCTGACTGACTCCCACACCGTGGAGTTTCCCCTCACCTGGGAAAAAGGATCTTTGTTGTTTTAGGGCCCAGAGTTCAGTCTTTTAGTTGCTGTACCAACATTGCTGTCCTACTTCTCAGACCCAATGTCCTCCTGGCACCTCCATCTTGGATTTCCCCCTTCCTCATCCCTTTCAAATAATTTTGGTTGAAAGTCTATTTTATTAGATATTAGAATATCTACTCCTGCTTGCTTCTTGGGTCCATTTGCTTGAAAACCTTATTCCTGCTGCAACATCCCAGGAACTTTCCTAGAGATTAGCTGGGTGCTCTGAGGTTGGACCCGATTGTTTCCCTCATCATTGGTTTTCTTCTTACATTTGAAACACAGTCATTTGGGACCCACAGATCTAACTATTGGACAACATGCAGTCTCTGCTACCCAGCTTATCAGACACAGTATGCAATCAGCCCAACCATCTGGGATCTATTTTTAATTTTTATTGAATATGAGTATTTTGATTGTATGCATGAATATGCACCTCTTGTGTGCCTAATCCTCACAGTAGTCTGAAGATGTCTTCAGAACTCATGAACTTATAGCAATTGATAGTAGTGGGTCCCAGGTAATCTCTGACAATTGAGCCCAATTATTTCAAAGAGCAGCAAGAACTCCTCACTGCTGAGCCATCTGTCCAGTTTTATGTTGCTTATTTATGATCAACATTTACATTGTTAATATTTTCATCTTTCTATTTTTAGCTGTTTAAACATGCATTCCCTTTTGGTAAGATATCAATGAAGTTACAGTTTAAGCTGGGGCAGTGCAGATTTCTGGAGAATAAATATACAACAGGAGTGAATGTATAATTCCTTGTAGAGGCTTCAGTAAAGACCTCTGAGTTCTTTCAATATTTTGTGTTTGTTTGATTGACTTTTAGGGGAGTCTGTCTTACTCTATAGGCCTGGTTGTCCTAGAACTCTTTGAATAGATAATGCTGACATCTAGTTCAATAAGATATACCTGTGTCTGCCTCTTGAGTGATGGAATTGAAGGCAAGACAGAATACACCCAGCTTGTCCACCATTTTTTGTAGTTAGTAACTGTAAATAAATTTCTCTGATCTGTACTTAGTATTGTTCATCTGTTAATTTCTCTCCCTGGGTGTCTCTGTCTCTATGTCTCTGTCTCTCTATTTCACACTCTTCTCTCTGTTTGTCTTTGTCCACATTAATTGCCATGTCTATTCCAAAGCTATATCCTATTCAAAAAGTTCAGATATGATACAGTTAAAACTTGTTATTCTGTTTTCTTCTAAAATGACTTAGTGATAACATTAACACTTCTTTTTTAATAGAAAAGTTTTAATCTTTATTTTTAATCTACAGATTACATTATTTAGTAAGGAGGATATACAAAACAATGATCAAAGAATAATCACGTATTCTATTCCTTTTCTTTTGTCTGGTCACTCAGAAATATGGTGTTATTGGCTATGATTGTTGATGCTTGCCACTCACATTATTTTTACCCATGTATTCACTGTAGTCCACTTTCCCTTCCACAAATATATGAACCCCCCTCTTCACATACTGATATGCCACATCCCTGAGCCCTGGTCAAAACATAATATTCAGTACCATGTTTTCTTTTGACTGATGTTACCCATCTGTTCAGTGTCCCCTGATCAACACATCTCATTTGCTGCTATATAAAATATCATGACTGTGTTTTGTCCTTCTACCTGTCTCATGACAGGGCCCTGACCTACTCACCCAAGTAACTGAAGATGATTCATAGATTGCTCAAGAACCCAACTAATGGCTTCTTTATATTCATGTCTTACAAACTGATGAAACACAGGTTTTTGAAGCAAACCTACATTTTTTCTTCTTTTTTTTCAATCTAACATTTAGGCTTTTTCATCTCCCCTACTTCACATCATGCACAGCACCCAACTGTATAACATTCACACTTCTGTGTCAGAAAATAAATTGAAGAAGCAGTAGAATTATATGATTATATTGACAATGAAGTATAAATTATATTGTTGCCACTGTTTCTGTTGTACAAATGTATGGCATATTTTAGAATTCGGTGACCTTCAATGATGTACATGTGAAATTCAGCCAAGAAGAGTGGGCCTTGCTGGAACCTTCCCAGAAGCAACTCTACAAAGATGTGATGCTAGAGACCTGTGAAAACCTCACTGCTATAGGTAAGACTGCAATTTTTCTTTCACTTTTAAAATAAAGAGACAACTCTTACTTTGTTATTGATCCTCTTCTGCAATTCCAAATAAGAATGAGGAGGAATGAGGTAAATAAATCAGGCATGGTTCTAAGGGTCAAAGAAGATAGTGATTTAAGTTTTGCCTTAAAAATAACATGATATTTCCAATAATATATATTTTCTCGTACTATATTTTAGGCTACAATTGGGATGACCATAATATTGAAGAACATTTTCAAAGTTCTACAAGAAATAAAAGGTAACTTTATGGGCATGTTGATACAGATATAAATCTTAAATTTCAATGTGTCCTGGAAGTTTGGTGTTGTTTGTTTGTTTGTTTGTTTGTTTATTGGCTGCTTTTTGTTTTCTGTTTTTGAAATAGATTTTTTTTCTGGGTATCTGTGACTTACTTAGAATTGCTTGTTAGACCAGCCTGACATCAAAATCACACAGATCTGCCTGCTTTTTCCTCCACAAGTGCTGGAATTGAAGGCATGTACCAGCACACATGGCTGTGTCCTGGAAGTTTTTAAGAAAAGCAACAGTGTAAAAACAGCACTGCTTTAAGTGTACTGATGATCATTAAATTCTCATAATTCCATGTACTTCAATGTCAGGTATCTGATTTCTGTTTACAAGACACTCCCCTAAGATAGAAGAAAATAAAATAATATTGTAACAAAAATACCATTTGAATCATATGGACATTACACCTACTGACTTGAACTGCCAATCTGTTTAGTCTCATTCTATCTACTCAGATATTGTAAGAGGTATACACACTGAATTGGTGATTAGTATGTGTCCAAAACCTTCTAATAAGCAAAAATTACATAGTAGAACCAGTGTTACTAATTTTCATGCAGTAACATTGTAAAGTTTAGTGAAAGGAGCAGCTTATGAGAATCAAGAATATTGTTGTGGAGAAAACTTAATCCCTATATGACATGTCTATGATGAACAAAAACAAACTGTGTTAATTCAATGTGGGAATCTTTATTATTTTTGTAAATTAAACTGGTATATCATATGTCAAAATGATTCTAAGACACATGAGCATAGGGATATTGAAAGAAACAATGTCCCTGTCTTTCTCCAAGAACAATTGATTTGGTAGTCGTCCCCACTGTGAGTAATTTTTCTGAATGTGATAAATGGTTACTGTTAATTGGTTTTGCAACTTCACTGAGAATTCATCAGCAAACTCATATTCCTGAAAATACCTATGAATACTAGGATTTTGGAACTTCTGCTTTTCTTAGCTCACTTTGTAAATGAAGTAGCATTCATACAGTACAAAAATTTGTGAATAGGATTGCTTTGGTAAAACTCTGAATTCTTACAATACTCTTCATATATAAGAGAAAACCTCTTATAGAAAAATGATGCTATAAAAGTGATAAACATAACAAATGCTCTTACCACCACAGGGATCTTCAAAAATACCCATAATGAAGAGGAATACCGTGAATGTAAATAAAGTGATAAAACTTTAAAATTTTATTTTTCTTTACCATTAGATCAAATTATGAAATTAATTCATATAGATAAATATATTTATTAGTGTAATGAAATGACTGTGGTAAATCTATCACATGTGCCAATTTTCTTTGCAGGCATGAAAGCAGTCATACTGGAGAGAAACCCTTTAAATGCACTCTATGTGGGAAAGCCTTCCCCTATATCATTGTTCTCATATGGCATAAAAGAACACACACTGGAGAGAAGCCTTACAAATGTAATCAATGTGGTAAAGCCTTTGCAAAAAGCAGTCAGCTCATACGGCATAAAAGAACACACACTGGAGAGAAACCTTATGAATGTAACCAGTGTGGTAATGCCTTTGCACAAACCCGTCATCTCATAAGCCATAAAAGAACATACACTGGAGAGAAACCTTATGAATGTAACCAGTGTGGCAAAGCCTTTGCACAAAACAGTACTCTCTCAAGCCATAAAAGAACACACACTGGAGAGAAACCTTATGAATGTAATGAGTGTGGCAAAGCCTTTGCAGAAAACAGTACTCTCTTAAGCCATAAAAGAACACACACCAAAGAGAAACCTTATGAATGTAATGAGTGTGGCAAAGCCTTTGCAAAAAACAGTCATCTCATAAGCCATAAAAGAACACACACTGGAGAGAAACCTTATGAATGTAATGCGTGTGGTAAAGACTTTGCAGAAAACAGTCATCTCATAAGCCATAAAAGAACACACACTGGAGAGAAACCTTTTGCATGTAACCAGTGTGGTAAAGCCTTTGCACAAAACAGTACTCTCTTAAGCCATAAAAGAACACACACTGGAGAGAAACCTTATGAATGTAACCAGTGTGGTAAAGCCTTTGCAGAAAACAGTAATCTCATAAGACATAAAAGAACACATACTGGAAAGAAACCTTATGAATATACCCAACGGGATAAAGCCTTTGCACAGCAGAGTAGTCTCCGAAAACAGGAAAAGACATACAGTGGAGAGAAGCCTTGTGAGGATAATTAGTGTGATAAATCCTTTGCATGTAACAATCATCTCCTAAGACAACAACACATATGAAGATAACTATGTGGCAAATCCTTTGCACATAACATCTCCTAATACATAAAATAACACATACTGGAAAGATGTCTGATTGTAACCAATGTGAAAAAACTTTTGGACTTCAGAATAATCTCCACACTCATGAAAGAAATCCTAATGGACAGAAAGCCTGTGAGAGTTTTTAACATGGTGAAACCATTCCACATTTGTATAATCTTCATCATCATGAAAGGATTCATAATAGAGGAAAAACTTATGAATGTTAAAATGGTGAGGCCTTGCACAAATCAAGAGTCATCATCAACATAAAAGTATCCTTACTAGAGAGGAATTCTGTGACTATAAGCAAGGTGGAAATGCCATTGTGTACTTTGGTCCACTGAGATGCAACAGAACTGTAGAACTAGCTCAATGGAAATGACCTTCCTTTTCTGAAGGAGAAAGGGGATAGGGGCAATAGGAACGGAGGGTAGTCATGGGCAGAGAAGGGAGGGATTACTATTGGAATTTAAAGTAAATAAACTTATTTTAAAAAGAATACAATGAATGGTGAATATCAATTACATGCAACAGTATTATATAATGTGTTTACGGAAGACTTATTGATATTCCTGATTCTCTATTTAAAATCCTGATTTACTATTTTCAGTTGCCTCACTTTACACAAGGAACTTTTAGTCCAGTGGATGAATATATAGGGAATGGTGAACTAACACCAGCCAGGAAGTTCTCTGAGAGTAACATAACAGTAGTAGCCTGTAGAAGTTTCTTTGTGTACACATACCTATTGTTCCAGGGTA
>JAEOAE010002648.1:0-25000 GCA_036365155.1 Meriones psammophilus
AGGGCCGTCAGGGCTATCAGAGGCCCCGCGGAGGGCTACCAGGGTCAGGGCTGTCAGAGTCAGGGCCAGGGCTGTCAGGATCAGGGCCAGGACTGTCATGGCCAGGGCCAGGGCTGTCAGGGCAAAGGCCAGGGCTGTCAGGGTGTTGGAAGCCACGTGATTCATCTCACCAGCAAGCATACCTTGAGCACAAAGGGTCCTTCTGCAACAAGCCTTTATTACAGCCCATAGATGAAAAGGAGGAGAGTAGAGCAGGCCGGCCTCCTCGTAGGAGCATGTTTAATAATACCCTGACTTTGGGGTTATATGGGAGACCGTTAGATGGGTCACTTTTATTGGATGACAAAACTGTCAAATTGTTGAGAAGTATAGGCTGGCCCATTGGCAGTTTTTTAAATTTTGGGCTTTCCCCAGGCACTCCATGCCTCTAGGCAATGTTGAATAACATGGGCTGCCTTTTCTCCAGTCAGGAGAAGCAAACACAACTCAGAGCAAGTATCAACAGAAACATGCAAATATTGAAGTTTACCAAAAAAGGAAATGTGAGTAACATCCATCTGCCACACTTGTAGTGGACAGTTCCTCTGGGATTAATCCCAACATGAGGCATAGGTAAGAACTGACAACAATTTTGACATTTGGGTAACAATATCTCTAGTGTCTTTTCTAGTTATGTCAAATCGATGACGTAATGTCTCAGTTGTAACATGAAAACATTTATGAAACTCCTTAGCCAATTCTAAATTTGAATTAATGTTGGGGTTAGGGTTAGTGTTAGGGTTGGGGTTAGGAGTTAGGGCTAGGGTTAGGGTTAGGGGTTAAGGTTAGGGTTAGGGTTAGAGGTTAGGGTTAGGGTTAGGGTTGGGGTTGGGGTTGGGGTTAGGTTAAGAGGGGTTAGGGTTAGGGTTAGGGGGTTAGGGTTAGTGTTAGGGTTAGGGGTTAAAGTCAGGGTTAGGGTTAGGGTTAGGGGTTAGGGTTAGGGTTAGGGTTAGGGGGTTAGGGTTAGGGTTAGGGTTAGGGTTAGGGGTTAGTGTTAGGGGTTAAGATTAGGGTTAGGAGTTAGGGTTGGGGTTGGGGTTGGGGTTAGGTTTAGGGGTTAGGGTTAGGGTTAGGGGTTAGGGTTAGGGTTAGGGGTTAGGGTTAGGGTTAGGGGTTAGGGTTAGGGTTGGGGATTAGTGTTAGGGTTAAGATTAGGGTTAGGAGTTAGGGTTTTGGGTTTAGGGTTAGGGTTAGGGTCAGGGTCAGGATCAGGGTCAGGGTCAGGGTCAGGGTTAGGGCTAGAGCTGGGTCTGGGGGCTAGAGCTAGGGCTAAGGATGGGGCTGTGGCTGGAGGCTGGGGGCTGGAGCTAGGGGGCTGGGGTCTGGGGCCACGGCCAGGGGCTAGGGGGCAAGGGCTAGGGGGCTAGGTCTAGGGGCTAGGAGGCTAGGGCTGGGGCTAGGACTAGGACTAGGGCTAGGGGGCTAGTGGTAGGGCTAGGGTTAGGGGGCTAGGGCTAGGGCTGATGCTAGGGGGCTAGGGGGCTAGGGCTGGCGCTACGGCTAGGGCTAGGGCTAGAGGGCTAGGGCTAGGGCAAGGGGGCTAGGGCTGGGGCTAGGGGGCTACTGCTAGGGGGCTAGGACTAGAGCTAGGACTAGGGGGCTCGGGCTAGGGGGGCTAGGGGGCTAGTGGGCTAGGAGGCTAGGGCTTGGGGGGTTGGCTAGGGCTAGGGGGCTAGGTCAAGGGGGTTGGGCTTGTAGGCCAAGGCTAGGGGGCTAGGGCTAGTGTTAGGGTTAGGGGTTAGGGTTAGGTTTAGGGGGTCAAGGGTTAGGGTCAATGGTCAGGGCCAGGGTCAGTGTAGGGCCAGGACCAGGGCCATCAGAGACCAGGGCCCAGGATGCCAGGGCCAGGACTAGGGCTGCCAGTGCCAGGGCCAGGGCTATCAGGGCCAGGGCCAGGGCTGTCAGGGTCAGGGCCAGGGCTGTTAGGGTCAGGGTCAGTGTTGTCAGGGTCAGGGTCAGGGCTGTCAATGTTAGGGAGGGCCAGCCAGGTCTAGTGCTTAGCGCCGTCAGGGTTCAGGGGGTCAGGGCTGCCAGGGCCAGGGTTAGTTGTTCAGGGCCAGGGTTCAGGGCCAGGGCCAGGGCTGTTAGGGCTTCAGGGCCAAGGCCAGGGGTTAAAGTCAGGGATAGGGTTAGGGTTAGTGCTGTCAGGGTCAGGGGTCAGGATTAGGGCAGGGTTAGGGTTCAGGGTTAGGGTTAGGGGGTTAGGGTTAGGGTTAGGGTTAGGGGGATAGGCTTAGGGTCAGGGTTAGGGTTAGGGGTTAGTGTTAGGGTTAGGGTTAGGGGGGGTTAGGGTTAGGGTTAGGGTTCTGTTAGGGTTGGGAGGCCAGGGTCAGGGTCAGGGTCAGGGTCAGGTTTAGGGCTAGGGCTAGGTCTAGGTATAGGACTAGGGCTGGGGCTGGGGCTGGGGCTGGGCTGGCTGGGGCTGGAGCTAGGGGCTAGGGGGGCTAGTGCTAGGTCTAGGGGCTAGGGTTAGGGGCTAGGGGGCTAGGGCTGGGGCTAGGACTTGTACTCGCTAGAGAGGCTAGGGCTAGGGCTAGGGGGTGGGGACTAGGGGCTGGGGCTAGTGCTATGGGGCTAAGGCTGTGGCTGGGGGGCTAGGGCTGGGGGCTGGGGCTCGGGGTGTGGCTGGGGGCTGGGGACTAGGGCTGGGGGCTAGTGCTAGGGATAGGGATAGGGATAGGGGACTAGGGGGTAGGTGGCTGGGAGGCTGGGGCTAGGGGATAGGGCTAGGGCTGGGAACTAGGGCAAGGGGACTAGGGCTAGCGGGCTGGCGCGAGGGGCTAGGGCTAGGGTTAGGGTTGGGGGGTTAGGTTTAGGGGTCAGGGTTAGGGTCAAGGGTCAGGGTCAGGGCCACAGTCAAGACCAGGACCAGGGCTGCAGGGCCCGGCCAGGGCTGCCAGGGACAGGCCCAGGGCTGCCAGGGCCAGGGCAAGGCTGTCAGGGTCAGGGTCAGTGCTGTCAGGGTTAGAGTTAGGGTTAGGGGTTAGGAGTTAGGGTTAGGGGTTAGTGTTATGGGGTCAAGGTTAGGGTCAAGGGTCAGGGCCAGGGCCAGGGTCAGGGCTGCAGGGGCCAGGGCCAGGAGAGGGTCATAAGGGCTGTCAGGGCTAGGACCGTCAGGGCTATCAGGGCCATGGCCAGGGCTGCCAGAGCCAGGGCTTTCAGAGTCAGGGCCAGGGCTGTCAGGATCAGGGCCAGGGCTTTCACGCCAGAGCCAGGGCTGTCAGGGCCAGGGCCAGGGCTGTGATGGCCAGGGCCAGGGCTGTCAGGGCCATGGCCAGGGCTGTCATGGTCAGGGCCAGGACTGTCAGGGTGTTGGAAGCTGCGTGATCGTCTCCTGGCAGAAAGCGCACGCGAGCTGCGGGTCCTTCCACAACAAGCCTTTATTCCAGTCAATCGATGAAAGGAGGAGGAGAGGCAGGGCCTGCCACCTCGTGGCGTGGGTGGCGCTTGCATTGGCGATGGACACCTCGGCGTCCCCCGGCCTAAACCAGGCGGGCAAGCCCCTGGCAGAGGAGGAGGGGAGGAGGGAGAAGGCGCCAGGGCAGGGTGGAGCTGTTTATATAAGCCCTGGTGGCACCTAAGTGGCGTGTCAATACCTGATTGGCTGCTCCTTCTTTACCCGCCTGATGACTCAGGAGATATCACTTTTCAGTTTTCCTGTATTCCTAAGTCAATGGGCGACACACATGTGATTTAGTTTCCAAAGTTGTGCTTTGCCTTTCTGTTCTTTCATTGGAAACTTGTTTCTTTGCTCTAAAGTGGGAGATATCACTTTTCAGTTTTCCCGTATTCCTAATTGTACAGGCGACACACATGTTAATTAGTTTACAAAGTTGTGCTTTACATTTCTGTTCTTTCGTTGGAAACATGTTTCTTTGAGGTACAGTGCGAGATATCATTTTTCAGTTTTCAGGTAATCCTAATTGAACTGGTGACACACATGTGATTTAGTTACCAAAGTTGTGCTTTGCGTTTCTGTTCTTTCATTGGAAACTTGTTTCTGTGCTGTAAAGTGGGGAGATACTTTTCAGTTTTCCTGTATTCCTAATAGTGCAGGCGACACACATGTTACTTAGTTTACAAAGTTGTTCTTTACATTTCTGTACTTTCGTTGGAAATTTCTTTCTGTGCTCTCAAGTGGGAGATCTCACGTTTCAGTTTTTCTGTATTCCTAATGGAGCAGGCGACACAAATGTGATTTAGTTTACACAGTTTTGCTTTGCCTTTCTATTCTTTTATTTGGAAACTTGTTTCTGTGCACTACTGTGGAGATATCACATTTCAGTTTTCCTGTATTCCTAATTGAGAGGGCTATACACATGTTACTAGCATACAAAATTGTGCTTTTCATTTCTGTTCTTTCATTGGAAACTTGTTTCTGTGAGGTACAGTCTGAGATATAACTTTTCAGTTTTACTGTATTCCTAATTGAGCAGGCGACACAGATGTGATTTATTTTCCAAAGCTCTGCTTTGTGTTTATATTCTTTCATTGGAAAATTCTTTCTGTGCTCTAAAGTGGGAGATATCACTTTTCAGTTTTCCTGTATTCCTAATTGAGCAGACGCACACACATGTTACTTAGTTTACAAAGTTGTGTTTTACATTTTCTGTATTTTCGATTTGGAAACTTCTTTCTGTGCTCTAAAGTGGGAGATATCACTTTTTAGTTTTCCTGTATTCCTAATTGAATTGACGACACACATATTACCTAGTTTACAAAATTGTGCTTTACATTTGTGTTCTTTTATTTGGAACCTTTTTTCTGTGCACTACAGTGGGAGATATCACTTTTCAGTTTTCCTGTATTCCTAAGTCAATGGGCGACACACATGTGATTTAGTTTCCAAAGTTGTGCTTTGCCTTTCTGTTCTTTCATTGGAAACTTCTTTCCTTGCTCTAAAGTGTGAGATATCAATTTTCAGTTTTCCTGTATTCCCTAATTGAACAGGAGACACACATGTTAATTAGTTTACAAACTTGTGCTTTACATTTCTGTTCTTTTATTTGAAACTTGTTTCTCTGAGGTACAGTCTTGAGATGTCATTTTTCAGTTTTCATGTAATCCTAATTGAACTGGTGACACACATGTGATTTAGTTACCAAAGTTGTGCTTTGCGTTTCTGTTCTTTCATTGGAAACTTTTTCTGTGCTCTAAAGTGGGAGATATCACTATTCAGTTTTCCTGTATCCCTAATTATGTGGCGACACAAATGTGATTTATTTTAAAAAGTTGTGCTTTGCCTTTCTATTCTTTTGTTTTGAAACTTGTTTCTATGCATTACCGTGGGAGATATCACTTTTCAGTTTTTTCTTGTATTTCTAATTGAGCAGGCTACATACATGTTACTTAGTTTACAAACTTGTGATTTACATTTGTGTTCTTTTTTGGAATCATCTTTCTGTGCATTACAATGGGAGATATCACTTTTCAGTTTTCCTGTATTCCTAATTGAGCGGATGACACACATGTTACCTAGTTTACAAAAATGCTTTACGTTTGTGTTCTTTTGTTCAAACTTCTTTCTGTACACTGCAGTGGGAGATATCACTTTTCAGTTTTCCTGTATTCCTAAGTCAATGGGCGACACACATGTGATTTAGTTTCCAAAGTTGTGCTTTGCCTTTCTGTTCTTTCATTGGAAACTTGTTTCTGTGAGGTACAGTCACGAGATATAACTTTTCAGTTTTACTGTATTCCTAATTGTGCAGGCGACACACATGTTACTTAGTTTTCAAAGTTGTGCTTTGCCTTTCTGTTCTTTTTTGGAAACTTGTTTCTGTGAGGTACAGTCACGAGATATCACTTTTCAGTTTTCCTGTATTCCTAATTGAGCAGGCGACACAGATGTGATTTAGTTTCCAAAGCTCTGCTTTGTGTTTATGTTCTTTCATTGAAACTTCTTTCTGTGCTCTAAAGTGGGAGATATCACTTTTCAGTTTTCCTGTATTCCTAATAGAAATGGATGACACACATGTTACCTAGTTTACAAAATTGTGCTTTACGTTTGTGTTCTTTTATTTGGAAACTTCTTTCTGTGCACTACAGTGGGAGATATCACTTTTCAGTTTTCCTGTATTCCTAAGGCAATGGGACACACATGTGATTTAGTTTCCAAAGTTGTATTCTTTTGCCTTTCTGTTCTTTCATTGGAAACTTCTTTCTTTGCTCTAAAGTGGGAGATGTCACTTTTTCAGTTTTCCCGTATTCCTAATTTTACAGGCGAACACACATGTTAATTAGTTTACAAAGTTGTGTTTTACATTTCTGTTCTTTCGTTGGAAACTTGTTTCTTTGAGGTACAGTCACGAGATATCATTTTCAGTTTTCAGGTAATCCTAATTGAACTGGCGACACACATGTGATTTAGTTACCAAAGTTGTGCTTTGCGTTTCTGTTCTTTCATTGGAAAATTCTTTCTGTGCTGTAAAGTGGGAGATATCACTATTCAGTTTCCTGTATTCCTAATTGAGCGGGCAACACAAATGTGATTTATTTTAAAAAGTTGTGCTTTGCCTTTCTATTCTTTTTTTGGAAACTTGTTTCTATGCACTACAGTGGGAGATATCACTTTTCAGTTTTCATGTATTCCTAATTGAGCAGACGTTACACATGTTACTTAGTTTACAAAGTTGTCTTTTTACATTTCTGTACTTTCGTTGGAAACTTCTTTCTGTTCTCTCAAATGGGAGATCTCAAGTTTCAATTTTCCTGTATTCCTAATTAAAGTGGTGACACACATTTGATTTAGTTTAAAAAGTTGTGCTTTGCCTTTCTATTCTTTTGGTGGAAACTTGTTTCTATGCACTACATTGGGAGATATCACTTTTCAGTTTTCTTGTATTTCTAATTGAACGGGCTACATACATGTTACTTAGTTTACAAACTTGTGATTTACATTTCTTTTCTTTTTTTGGAAACATCTTTCTGTGCACTACAGTGGGAGATATCACTTTTCAGTTTTCCTGTATTCCTAATTGAGCGGGCGACACAAATGTGATTTAGTTTACAAAGTTTTGCTTTGTGTTTCTGTTCTTTCTTTGGAAACTTCTTCCTCTGCTCTAAAGTGGAGATATCACATTTCAGTTTTCATGTATTCCTAATTAGTAGGCGACACAAATGTGATTTAATTTACAAAGTTGTGCTTTTCCTTTCTACTCTTTTGGTGGAAAATTGTTTCTGTGCACTACAGTGGGAGATATCACTTTTCAGTTTTCATGTATTCCTAATTGAACGGGCAACACACATGTGATTTAGTTTCGAATGTTTTGCTTTGCGTTTCTGTAATTTCATTGGGAACTACTTTCTGTGCTCTAAAGTGGGAGGGTTAGGGTTAGGGGTTAGGCTTAGGGTTAGGGTTAGCGTGAGGGATAGGGTTAGGGGGTTAGGGTTAGGTTTAGGGATATATAACTTTTCAGTTTTCCTGTTATAATAATTGAACAGGCGACACATATGTGAATTGGTTTAGAAAGTTTTGCTTTGCTTTTCTGTTCTTTCGTTCTAAACTTGTTTCTGTGCTGTACAGTCACGATATATCACTTTTCAGTTTTCCTGTTATAATAATTGAAGGAAGCGACACGAATGGGAATTAGGTTACAAAGTTGTGCTTTGTGTTTCTGTTCTTCGATGGAAACTTGTTTCCATGCCGTTACAGTGCAAGATAACACTTTTCAGTTTTCCTGTATTCCTAAGTGGCGAGCAACACTCATGTGATTCCGTTTAAAAAGTAGTCCTTTGCTTTACTCTTCTTTTCGTTCAAAACTTGTTCCTGTGCTGTACAGTGCGATATATCACATTTCAGCTTTCCTGTATTGCTAATTGAACAAGTGACACACAAGTGATTTAGTTTAAAAAGTAGTGCATTGTGTTTATGTTCATTCGTTAGTAACTTTGTTCCTGTTAAAAACAAGTTAGGGTTAGGGTTAGGGTTAGGATTAGGGTTAGGGTTAGGGTTATATCACTTTTTAGTTTTCCTGTTACAATAATTGAACAGAGCGACACATATGTGAATTAGTTTCAAAGTTGTGCTTTCCGTTTCTGTTCTTTCGATGAAAACTTGTTTCTTTGCTGTAAAGTTCGATATATCACTTTTCAGCTTTCCTGTACTCCTAATTGAGTGAGTGACACACATGTGATTTAGTTTAAAAACTAGTGCTTTGCGTTTATATTCTTTAGTTGAAACTTGTTCCTGTTAGGAACAAGTTAGGGTTAAGTGAGGTTAAGGTTAGGGTTAGGGTTAGGGTAGGGTTAGGGATAGGGTTAGGGTTACAGGTTAGGGTTAGGATTAGGGTTAGGGTTAGGTGTGGGGTTAGGGTTAGGGTTAGGGTTAGGGTTAGGGTTATATCACTTTTCAGTTTTCCTGTTAAAATAATTGAACAAGCGACACATATGTGAATTAGTTTACAAAGTTGTGCTTTGCATTTCTGTTCTTCGATGAAAAATTGTTTCTTTGCTGTAAAGTTCGATATATCACTTTTCAGTTTTTGTAGTCCTAATTGGCGAGCCACAAAAATGTGATCTAGTTTAGAAAGTATTGCTTTGCGTTTCTGTTGTTCTGTTGGAAATTTGTTCCTGTGCTGTACAGTGTGATATATCACTTTTCAGTTTTCCTGTATTCCTAACTGAGCAAGTGACACACATGTGATTTAGTTTACAAAGTAGTGCTTTGCGTTTATGTTCCTTCATCGGAAAATTTTTCCTGGTAGGAATAAGTTAGCGTTAGGGTTAGGGTTAGGGTTAGGGTTAGGGTTTGGGTTAGGATAGGGTTATGCTTAGGGTTAGGGTTAGGGTTAGGGTTAGAGGGTTAGGGTTAGGGTTAGTGTTAGGGTTAGGTTTAGGGTTAGGGTTAGGGTTAGGGTTATGGTTAGGGTTAGGGGTTAGGGTTAGGGTTAGGGGGTTAGGGTTAGGGTCAGTGTCAGGGTCAGGGTTAGGGTTAGGGTTAGGGCTAGGGCTAGGGTTAGGGCTGGGCTGGGGCTAGGACTGGAGGCTAGGGCTGGAGCTAGGGGGCTAGGGGGCTAGGACTAGGGCTAGGGGCTAGGAGGCTAGGGCTGGGGCTAGGGGGCTATGGGGCTAGGGCTAGAATGCTAGGGCTAGGGGCTAGGGGGGGCTAGGGATGGGGCTAGGACTAGGGGCTGGGGCTTGGGGGCTTGGGCTAGGGCTGGGGCTAGGGCTAGGGGGATAGGGGGCGAGGGGGGCTGGGGCTCGGGCTAGGGCTACGGGGCTAGTGCTTGGTCTAGGGGAATGGGACTACAGGGCTAGGGCTAGGGCTGATGCTAGTGGGCTAGGGGGCTAGGGCTGGGGCTAGGGCTAGGGCTAGGGGGCTAGGACTAGGGGGGCTAGAAGGCTACGGGGCTAGGAGTCTAGGGCTAGGGGGCTAGGGCTAGGGCTAGGGGGCTAGGGAAAGGGGGCTAAGGCTAGCGGGATAAGGCTAGGGGGCTAGGGTTAGGGTAAGGGTTTAGGGTTAGGGTTAGGGGTCAGGGTTAGGGTCAGGGTCAGGGCCAGGGCCGGTGTCAAAGCCAGGACCAGGGCCGCCAGGGCCAGGTCCAGGGCTGCCAGGGCCAGGGCCATGGTTGTCAGGGCCAGGGCCAGGGATGTCAGTGTCAGGGCCAGGGCTGTCAGGATCAGTTTCAGTGCTGTCAGAGTCAGGGTCAGGGCTGTCAGAGTTAGGGTTAGGGGTTAGGGGTTAGGGATATTGTTAAGGTTAGTGTTAGGGTTAGGGTTAGAGGGTTAGGATTAGGGTTAGAGGGTTAGGGTTAGGGTTGGGGTTGGGGTTGGGGTTGGGGTTAAGGTTAGGGTTAGGGTTAGGGTTAGGGCTAGGGTTAGGGTTAGGGGTTAGGGTTAGGGATAGCGTTGGAAATAGGGTTGGGGTTGGGGTTGGGGTTGGGGTTAGGGTTAGGGTTGGGGTTAGGGGTTAGGGGTTGGGGTAGGGTTAGGGTTAGGTATTTGGTTAGGTTTAGGGTTAGGGTTAGGGATTAGCGTTGGAAATAGGGTTAGGGTTGGGGTTGGGGTTGGGGTTAGGGGTTAGGGGTTAGGGTTAGGGGTTAGGGGTAGGGTTAGGGTTAGGTATTTGGTTAGGTTTAGGGGTTAGGGGTTAGGGTTAGGGGGGTTACGGTTAGGGTTAGGGTTAGTGTTAGGTGTCAGGGTCAGTGTCAGAGTCAGGGTCAGGGTCAGGGTCAGGGTTAGGGTTGGGGGTGTAGGGTTAGGTTTAGGGGTTAGGGTTAGGGGTTAAAGTCAGGGTTAGGGTTAGGGTTATGGGGTTAGGGTTAGGTTTAGGGTTAGGGATAGGGTTAGGGTCAGGGTCAGGGTCAGGGTCAGGGTCAGGGTCAGGGTTAGGGTTAGGGCTAGGTCTAGGGCTGGGGCTGGGGTTGGGGATGGAGGCTAGGGCTGGAGCTAGTGGGCTAGGGGGCTAGGGCTAGGGCTAGCGGACTAGGAGGCTAGGGCTGGGGCTAGGGGTCTAGGGGGCTAGGGCTAGAAGGCTAGTGCTAGGGGCTAGGGGGCTAGGGCTGGGGCTAGTACTAGGACCAGGGCTAGGGGGCTAGGGCTAGGGCTAGGGGGCTAGGGCTAGGGGGCTAAGGGACTAGGGAGCTAGGCGTAGGGCTAGGTGGCTAGGCCTGGGGCTAGGGGGATAGGACTAGGGGGCTAGGGTTAGGGCTGGGGCTAGGGCTAGGGCTAGTGCTAGCGGGCTAATGCTAGGGCTAGGGGGCTAGGGCTGGGGCTAGGGGTCTAGGGCAAGGGGGTTGGGCTAGCGGGCTAGGGCTAGGGGTCTAGGGCTAGGGTTAGGGTTAGGGGTTAGTGTTAGGGTTAGGGGGAAAAGGATTAGGGTCAAGGGTCAGGGCCAGGGTCGGGGTCAGGGTCAGGGCCAGGACCAGGGCCGCCAGGCGAGAGCCAGGGCTGCCAGGGCCTGGGCCAGGCCTGTCAGGGTCAGGGTGATTGCTGTCAGTGTCAGGGTCAGGGCTGTCAGGGTTAAGGTTAGGGTTAGGGGTTAGTGGTTAGGTTAGGGGTTAGGGTTAGGGGTCAAGGTTAGGGTCAGGGTCAATGGCAAGGTCCAGGGCCAGGGCTGCCAGGGCCAGGGCGACGGCCAGGGAGAGGGCCGCAAGGGCTGCCGGGGCCAGGGCTGTCAGATTCAGGGCCAGGGCTGTCAGGGCCAGGGCCAGGGCTGTCAGGGTCAGGGCCAGGTCTGTCAGGGTGTTGGAAGCCGTGTGATTCGTCTCGCTGGCAGAAGCATGCTTGCGGGCACTAGGGTCCTTCATAACAAGCCTTTATTACAGTCAATCGATGATAGGAGGAGAGGAGAGCTGGCCCGGCCACCTCGCAGGTGCCAAAAATTTGGACAGTTTTGTCATCAAATAAAAGTGACCCATCTAACGGGTCTCCCATATAACCCTCAAAGTCAGGGTATTATTAAACATGCTCACCACACCCTAAAATGCTACTTAATAAAACAAAGGGGAGAGTCAGGAGGCTCTGCCCTCAGTGCCCACAGTGACCGTTTCCTTGGCACTCTTCACACTCAATTTTTGAATTTGGACAGTCAAGGCCATTCGGTGGCTGATCGCCACTGCTTAGGGCCTAATAGGCCCAAGGAAATGATCAAATGGAAGGATGTCTTAACTGGTCAATGGAAAGGCCCGGATCCTATCTTAATAAGATCCAGGGAGCTGTCTGTGTTTTCCCACAGGAAAAAACAATCCATTCTGGGCCTCCCCAGGCGCCTCACGGAAAAGCTGGTTGCAGCTGAAGATGATCTTTCCACAGATACACCTGCTACCACTTGAAGAGTCAAAGGCGTGAGGATGGCCACTAATTCTACTGAAGTGGATTCATAAGCCCACAGATGGCTTATTACCCTGGGTTTCTTCTGCCTTTTCTTACTTTAAGATTGGGAGGGGGTTGGAAAGATTGGTGCAGCACTATGTTGTGGCTTAGTGTTTTTACTCTGGTTGTTCTGCAAACTCAATACCCAACCTAAACGTGACTAGGTCGCGATCGCGCAAACACTTGTGGCCTTGAAACAAGGATCATCTCCCAAAATTTGGTTATCCATGTTAAAATATTAAAACAGACTGTGACACTCAGTCGATGCACCTCAGGGGTTTTACCCATTGCCCTGAGTTGATGAGTGATCCAAGTCAGTGTTGCCTTTGCCTAAGCGGCTATGGTACCTAGATAGGAGGATGACAGCCCTTGCACTCCCTGGAATTTTATTCCATTGCACGGGAATGGGTGTCACCTCCTTTTTTAATCTTCTCCCTTAGCCCCTGCACCCAGAGGACTTGTCTCCATTGCACCTGGTGGAGTAAGGAAGTAATCTAAAGCTCTTGATAAACTTACTCCCCAAAGAAGGGCTCCCTTGATCGAGCTTAGGGCTCTCTTGTACTTGCGCTTATAGGCTTTAAGGCAGTTTTCATTTATTAAAACAAAAGGGGATGTGGAGGCTGAGACTCAGGCGCCACTAGGTGGTGCTGACATTTGCCCTCAAAACTGTAAAAAAACCCTCCAGTACACACATGCGGGTTGCGCAAATTGTTTAAGCACGCTAAGCACGCTGGGCCGAGTCATCAGCCCTGGGTAAAGTGAGCAGCCCTGGCCCTGTGCCAGCCCAGGCCCTTATATAAGCAGCGGCTTCTGGGCCCTGGCGTTCTCCTCCCCTCCTCCTCCCCCTCCCTGCCGGGGCTTGGCCTTCTCCCTGGCCCTGGCTGCGTTGCCCTGGCCAATGTGGCCTGGCCCTAGCCCTGGCCCTGGCCCTCTCCTCCTTTGACCCTGTAATAAAGGCGTTGAGAAGGACCCCAACGTTTCTGCTGGCAAGATGAATCACGCGGGTTCCAACACCCTATCAGCCCTGGCCTAACCCTGGCAGCCCTGGCCCTGGCCCTAACAGCACCCTGGCCCCTGATAGCCCTGGTCCTGGCCTGGCCTGGCCCAGGCCCTGGCCCTCTTCCTGGCCATGGCCCCCTGGCCCTTGGCCCTGGCCCTTGACCCTTGCCCTAACCTTTGACCCCCTAATGGCAAACTCCTATCCCTATCCCTGGCCTGGCCCCTGACAGCCTGGCCCTGGCCAGCCCTGTCCCTGTCCTTGGCCCTGGCCTGGCCTGACAGCCCTGGCCCTTACCCTGGCAGCCCTGACCTGGTGCCCGATCCCTGGCCCTGGCCCTGGTACTGGCCTGACCTGACCATGGCCTGACCCTTGTCCCTAACCCTTGCCCCTAGCCCCTAGCCTAACCCTGGCCTAGCCTGGCCTGGTCCCTGGCCTGGCCCCTGGCCCAGCCATTGCCCCTAGCCCCTAGCACTGGCCCTGGCCCCTGGCCTGGGCTCTTGGCCCCTAGCCCCTGGCCCCCCTAGCCCTTGCCCCCCTAGTCCTAGCCTAGTCTTGGCCCCTAGCACTAGCAGCGTAGCCCCAGACCTGGCCCCTAGCCTAGCCCTGGCCCCTGGCCTAGCCATAGACCTAGCCCCAGCCTAGCCCTCTAACCTGCTAGCCTCAGCCTGGCCCTCGCCCCTAGCCTTATCCCCTAGACCCGGCCCTGGCCCCTGGCCTAGCCTGGCCCCTAGTCCCCTAGGCAGCAAGCCCTAACCCCTGGCCTGGCCCTTGGCCCCTAGCCCTACTCCTAGTCATGGCCCCAGCCCTGGCCCCTGGCCCCGAGCCTAGCCTTCTGGCCCTGGCCCCTGGCCCCCTAGCCCAGCCCTAGCCTCCTGGCCCCTTAGCCCTGGCCTAACCCCCTGGCCCCTGGCTCCAGCCCTAGGGTCCAGCCCCAGCCCCAGCCCCAGGCCTGGCCTAGCCTAGCCTAACCTAACCTGACCCTGACCTGACCTGAACCTAACCTAAGCCTAGCCTAACCTAATACCTAACCTAACCTAACCTAACCCTAACCCTCACCTGGCCTAACACTGGCCTAACCTGGCCTGACACACCCCCTAACCTAGCCTGACACCTAACCTAAGCCCTAGCACACTAGCCTAGCCTAACACTGCCTGACCTGACCTGACCTAACCCTTTATCCTGCCTAACCTGACCCTAAGCCTAGCCTAAAACCTAGCCTAAATCTAGCCCCATTGTTCCTATTTTACCTGGCTCCTGGCCCCTAGCCTAACCTGGCCTAACCTAAGCCTAACCTTCCCCAGCCCCTACCCCTGGCCTGGCCTGGCCCTGCTGGCCTAACCTGGCCTCTAACCGCCTAACCCTCAGGCCTAGCCTAGCCCCAGCCTAACCCTAGGCCCTAACCTAGCCCCCTGGAAACCTGACCCTAACCTGGCCCCTAAACCTGAAGCCTAAATCTAACCTAAAGCCTGGCCCCTAACCAGCCCCAGCCCTGACCTAACCCCAGCCTGGCCTGAACCTGGCCTGGCCTGGCCTGGCACTGGCCTGGCCCTCAAGCCTAGCCTAACCCTCTAGCCTGGCCCCAGGCCGTGGCCTAATGGCCTGGCCTGGCCTAGCCCTATCCTCTGCACCAACAATGGAGGCCTCTAAACCCTGGCCTGCGCTGGCCCTGGCCCTAGCCTATCCCTAAAATCTAACCCGTAGCTCCTAACCCTGGCCCCTATCCCTGGCCTGCCGAGACACACCACAGCTGGCCCCAGCCCCAGCCCCAGGCCTAGCTGGCCCTAACCTAGCCTAGCCTAGCCTAACTCTCTGGCCGCCTGGCCTAACACTGGCCTAGCCTTTCCCAGGCCCCCTGGCCTACAGGCCTGGCCTGGCCTGGCCTAGCCTGGCTGGCCTCTAATCCCTGGCCTGGCCTCTGGCCCCTGGCCTGGCCTGGCCTGGCCTGGCCAGCCTGGCCTGGCCCTGGCTTCCCTGGCCTGGCCTCAGCACCAGCAAGCCCTCGACCAGCCGTGGCCTGGCCTAGCCTAACCCTCTAACCCTAGCCTAACCTAACCCTCCTAGCCTGGCCCAGGCCTAGCCCTAGCCCCTAGCCTAGCCTAGCCCCTAGCCTAGCCTAACCCTCTGGCCTAACCCTGGCCTGGCCTAACCCTAACCCCTGGCGTAACCCTAGCGCTGAACCTGACCCTGACCACTGGCCTGGCCTAGGCCTAGGCCTAGGCCTAGGCCTAGGCCTAAGCACTAGCACTAGCACTAACCTAACCTAGCCCTAACCTAACCAAACCCTAACCCTAACCCCAGCACTGCCTACCCTCTAACCTAACCTAAGCCTAACCTGGCCTAACCCCCCAACTAACCCTAACCTAACACTAACCTAACCTAACATTAATTCAAATTTAGAATTGGCTAAGGAGTTTCATAAAAGTTTTCATGTTACAGCTGAGACATTGTGTCATCGATTTGACATAACTAGAAAGAAGCTAGAGATACTGTTAGCCAATGTCAAAATTGTTGTCAGTTCTTACCTATGCCTCATGTTGGGATTATTCCCAGAGAATCCATCCACTACAAGTGTGGCAGATGGATGTTACTCATATTTCATTTTTGGTAAACTTCAATATTTGCATGTTTCTGTTGATACTTGCTCTGGGTTGTGTTTGCTTCTCCCTGACTGGAGAAAAGGCAGCCCATGTTATTCAACATTGCCTAGAGGCATGGAGTGCCTGGGAAAGCCCAAAATTCTAAAAAAACTGCCAATGGGCGGCCTATACTTCTCAACAATTTGGACAGTTTTGTCATCCAATAAAAGTGACCCATCTACTTGGGTCTCCCATATAACCCTCAAAGTCAGGGTATTATTAAACATGCTCACGCACCTAAAATCCTACTTAATAAA
Source organism: Meriones psammophilus (assembly GCA_036365155.1). Taxonomy (NCBI): domain Eukaryota; kingdom Metazoa; phylum Chordata; class Mammalia; order Rodentia; family Muridae; genus Meriones; species Meriones psammophilus. Next base: position 15,747 of record JAEOAE010002648.1, read on the forward strand.
ACAAAGGGAGAGTCCAGGAGGCTCTGCCCTCAGTGCCCACAGTGACCGTTTCCTTGGCACTCTTCACACTCAATTTTTTGAATTTGGACAGTCAAGGCCATTTGGTGGCTGATCGCCACTGCTTAGGGCCTAATAGGCCCAAGGAAATGATCAAATGGAAGGATGTCTTAACTGGTCAATGGAAAACCCGGATCCTATCTTAATAAGATCCAGGGAGCTGTCTGTGTTTTCCACAGGAAGAAAACAATCCATTCTGGGTACGGGTGCCTCACGGAAAAGCTGGTGACAGCTGAAGATGATCTTTCAACAGATACACCTGCTACCACTTGAAGAGTCAAGGGTGGCGAGGATGACCACTAATTCTACTGGGTGGATTCATCGCCCACAGATGGCTTATTACCCTGGGTTTCTTCTGCCTTTTCTTACTTTAAGATTGGGTGGGGTTGGAATGTTTGGTGCAGCACTATGTTGTGGCTTAGTGTTTTCACTCTGGTTGTTCTGCAAACTCAATACCCAACCTAAGCGTGACTAGGTCGTGATCGCGCAAACACTTGTGGCCTTGAAACAGGATCATCTCCCAAAATTTGGTTATCCATGTTAAAAAATTAAAACAGACTGTGACACTCAGTCGATGCACCTCAGAGGTTTTACCCATTGCCTGAGTCGATGAGTGATCCAAGTCAATGTTGCCTTTGCCTAGCGGCTATGGTACCTAGATAGGAGGATGACAGCCCTTGCACTCCCTGGAATTTTATTCCATTGCGGGAATGGGTGTCACCTCCTTTTTAATCTTCTCCCTTAGCCCCTGCACCCAGAGGACTTGTCTCCATTGCATCTGGTGGGGTAAGAAGTAATCTAAAGCTCTTGATCGCTTACTCCCCAAAGAAGGGCTCCCTTGATCAAGCTTAGGGCTCTCTTGTGCCACGCTTATAGGCTTTAAGGCAGTTTTCATTTATTAAAACAAAGGGGATGTGGAGAGTTGAGACTCAGGCGCCACTAGGTGGCGCTGACATTTGCCCTCAAAACTGTAAAAAAAAAAAAACCTCCACTATGCATGCGCGGTTTGCGCAAATTGTTTAAGCACGCTAAGCACGCTGTGCCCGAGTCATCAGGCGGGGAAAAGAGTGAGCAGCCAATCAGGGTATTGACATGTCACTTAGGTGCGACCAGGGCTTATATAAACAGCGCCACTTCTGGGCCCTGGCACAGTCCTCCCCTCCTCCTCCCCCTCTCTCCCCACCCTGGGCTTGCCCACTCTGGCCGTGGCCGTGGGGCCGCTGTGGTTTCCCTTGGCCAATCACGAGCACTGCCAGCGCCAGTGAGGTGGCTGGGCCAGCTCTCCTCTCCTCCTTTCATCGATTGACTTTAATAAAGGCTTGTTGTGGAAGGACCCTTGTGCTCGCGTGCGTTTCTGCTGGCGAGAGGAATCACTCGGCTTCCAACACCCTGACAGATCTGGCCCTGACCGCGGCAGCCCTGGCCTGGCCTGACAGCCCTGGTCCTGGCCTGACAGAACTGCCCTGACCTGACCCTGGCCTTGACCCTTGGCCTAACTTGGCCCCCTAACCCAACACCTAAGCCTAACCTAACCCTGGCCTGGCCCCTAGCCTAGCCGCTAGCCCAACCCCCTTGCCCTGGCCCCTGGCCTAGCCTGGCCCTGGCCCCTAGCACCACTGGCCCTTGCCCCTAGTCCTGGCCCAGGTCCTGGGCCCCAACACTGGCCCACTGGCCCCAGCCCTAGCCCCCTTGCCCCCTAGCTCCAGCCCTAGCCTCCAGCCCCAGCCCCTGCCCCAGGCCTAGCCATAGGCCTAGCCTAACCTTAACCTGACCTGACCCTGGCCTGACACTGACCCTAGCACTAATCCTAAAGCCTAACCTAACCCCCTATCCTACCCTAAGCCTAACCTAAATCTAACACCAACCCAGGCCCCTACTCCAAAGCCCAGCCCTATTCCCAGCCTAATCCTGGCCTAACACTAACCTGGCCTAACCTAACCCCTTATCCTAACCTAACCCTAACCCTACCCCTACCACCTAACCTAAACCTAGCCTAACCTAACCCTCTAACCTAGCTGTAGCCTAAGCCTAACCCTTACCTAACCTTCCCCTAACCCTAACCTGACAGCCTTGACACTGGATCTGACAGCACTGAAGCTGCCCTGACAGCCCTGGCCTGACCTTGACAGCCCTGGCCTGGCCTGACAGCCCTGGCCCTGGCCTGGCAGCCCTGGCCTGGCAGACCTGGCCCTGGCCCTGGAGGCCCTGTTCATGGCCTTGACCCCGACCCTGGCCTGACCCTTGACCTAACCATTGGCCCCTAACCTAGCCTGGCCCTTACCTAACCTGGCCTGGCCCCTGGCCCTGGCCCCTGGCCCCTGGCCCCTGGCCTTGGCCCCCTGCCCTATCCCCCAGCCCAGCCCCCGTAGCCTGGCTGGCACCCCTAGCCTGGCCCCTGGCCCTGGCCCCTAGTCCTGGCCCCTGGCCCTAGCCTAGCCCCAGCCCTAGCTCCCTTGCCCCCCTAGCCTCAGCCTAGCCCTAGCCCGTGGCCCCATCCCCCTGGCCCCAGCCCTGGCACCTGGCCTAGCCCTAGCCCTAGCCACCTGGTCCCCTATCCCCTGGCCCTATCCCCTGGCCTAGCCCTAGCCCTTAGCCTAGTCCTAGTCCTGGCCCCATCCCTCGCTCCCTGGCCCCTAGTCCTAGCCCTCTGGCCCTAGTCCCATGGCCCCCCTAGCCCCAGCCCTAGCCTCCTAATCCCTAGCCCTAGCCTAGCCCCTTAGCCCCTAGTTCCAGCCTAGCCTCCAGCCCCAGCCCCAGCCCCAGCCCTAGCCTAGCCTAGCCTAACCTAACCTGACCCTGAACCTGGATCTGGCCCCTAGCCTAACCTAACCTAACCTAACCCCTTCCTAACCCCCAGCCTAACCTGACCTGACCCGATCCTGACCCTGACCTGACCCTAAAGCCTAACCTAATCCTAACCCTCTAACACTAACCGCAACCCTCTAACCTAACCTAACCTAACCTAACCTCTAAGCCTAACCTAACCCTAACCTAAGCGTAACCCTACCTAACCTTAAGCCTAACCTAATCCTAACCTAACCTAACCTAGCTTGTTCCTAACAATAACAAGTTACCAAGGAATGAACATAAGCAAAGCACTACTTTGTAAACTAAATCACTTGTGTGTCACTTCGCTCAGTTAGCAATACAGGAAAGCTGAAATGTGATATATCGCACTGTACAGCACAGGAACAAGTTTCAAGCGAAAGAAGAGAAAAGCAAGGACTACTTTTAAGCGGAATCACATGAGTGTTGCTCGCTCAATTAGGGTACAGGAAAGCTGAAAAGTGATATATCGAACTTTAGAGCAAAAAAACAAGTTTTCATCGAAAAAACAGAAGCATAAAGCACAAATTTGAAAGTAATTCACATACGTGTCGCCCGTGCAATTATTATAACAGGAAAACTAAAAAGTGATATATCACACTGTACAGCACATAAACAAGTTTCCAACAGAAGAACAGAAGCATAAAGCACTACTTTGTACACTAATTCACATACGTGTCGCCTGTTCAATTATTATAACAGGTAAACTGAAAAGTGATATAACCTAACCTAACCTAAACCTAACCTAAGCCTAACCCTAACCTAACCTAGGCCCTAGGCCCTAACCTAACCTAAGCCTAACCTAACCTTACCTAACCTAACCTAACCTAAGTGTAACTCTAACCCAAACCCTTACCCTCAGTTGTTCCTTACAGGAACAAGTTTCCAACAAATGAACAGAAAAGCACAGCACAACTTTATAAACTACAGTACATGTGTTTAAGCTCACTCAATTAGGAATACAGGAAAACTGAAAAGTGATATATCACACTGTACAGCTCAGGAACAAGTTTCAAACAAAAGAACAGAAAAGCAAAGCACTACTTTGTAAACTAAATCACATTTGTGTCACTTGCTCAATTAGGAATACAGGAAAACAGAAATGTGATATATCGAACTGTACTTCAAAGAAACAAGTTTTCATTGAAAGAACAGAAATGCAAAGCACAACTTTTTAAACTAATTCACATCGTGTAGCCTGTTCAATTATTATAACAGGAAAACTGAAAAGTGACATAACCTAACCTAACCTAACCTAACCCCTAACAACAATAACTATAACCTAACACTGGCCTACCCCTAACCTAAACCTAAACCTTAACCCTAACCTAACCTAACCTAACCTACCTAACCTAGGAACCAGTTTCCAACAAGAACAAAGCATAAAGCACTACTTTGTAAACTAAATCACATGTGTGTCGATTGCTCAATTAGGAATACTGGAAAACTAAAAAGTGATATATCACACTGTACAGCACAGGAACAAGTTTCCAACCAAAGAACAAAAAAGCAAATCACTACTTTGTAAACTAATTCACATACGTGTCGCCTGTACAATTATTATAACAGGAAAACTGAAAAGTGATATAATTCACTGTATAGCACAGGAACAAGTTTCCAAAGAATGAACAGAAAAGCAAAACACTACATTGTAAACTAAATCACATGTGTGTCACTCGCTCAATTAGGAATATAGGAAAAATGAAAAGTGTTGTCTCGCACTGTATGGCACAGAAACAAGTTTCGAACGAAAGAACAGAAAAGCAATGCGGTACTTTGTAAACTATATCACATGTGTGTCTCTCGCTCAATATGGAATACAGGAAAAACGAAAAGGGATATATCGCACTGTAGAGCACAGGAACATGTTTCTATGAAAGAACAGAAATGTAAAGCACAACTTTGTAAGCTAATTCACATACGTGTCACCAGTTCAAGTATTATAACAGGAAAACTGAAAGTGATATAGCCTAACCGTAACCTAACCTAACCTAACCTTCTAAGCCTAACCTAGCCTAGCCTAACCTAACCTAACCTAACCTAACCCTAACCTAACCTAACCTAACCCTACCCTTAACCTAACCTAACCCTACCCTAACCTAACACTAACACTAGCTAATTTGTTCATAACAGGAATAATTTTCTATCAAAGAACATAAGCATAAAAGCACTACATTTGTAAACTAAATCACATGTGTGTCACTAGCACAATTAGGAATACAGGAAAACTGATAAGGGATATATCGCACTGTACAGCAGAAGAACAAGTTTCCAACCAAAGAACAGAAAAGCAAAGCACTACTTTGTAAACTAAATCACACTTCTAACCTAACCTAACCTGAAGCCTAACCTAACCTAACCCTACCATAACCTAAGCCTAAGCCTAACCTAAGCCTAGCCTAACCTAACCTAACCTAACTTGTTCCTAAAGGAACAAGTTTCCAACAAAAAGAACAGAAAAGCAAAGCACTAATTTTAAATGGAATCACATGTGTGTCGCTCGCTCAATTAGGAATACAGGGAACCTGAAAGTGTTATCTGCACTGTATGGCACAAAAACAAATTTCCATCGAAAGTACAGAAGCAAAGGACAACTTTTGTAAACTAATTCACATACGTGTTGCCTGTTCAATTATTATAACAGGAAAACTGAAAGTGATATAACCCTAACCTAACCATAACCTAACACTAACCCTACCCCTAACACTAGCCTAGCCTAACCTAACCTAACCTAACCTACCTAACCTAACCTAACCCCCAAGCGTAACTTGTTCCTACAAAGTACTACTTTGTAAACAAAATTACATGTGTGTCAGCTCGCTCAATAAAAATACAGGAAAACTGAAAAGTGATATATCGCACTGTACAGCAGAGGAACAGGTTTGAGCGAAAGAACATGAAAGCAAAGCACTATATTATAAACTAAATCACATGTGTGTTGCTCGCTCAATTAGGAATACAGCAAAACTGAAAAGTGATATATCAAATTGTCGACCAAATAACAAGTTTTCATCAAAAGAACATAAACACAAAGCACAACTTTTTAAAGTAATTCACATACGTGTTGACCGTTCAATTATTATAACAGGAAAACTGAAAAGTGATATAACGCACTGGACAACACAGGAACAAGTTTCCAACGAAAAAGAGAAAAGCAAAGCACTACTTAGTAAACTAAATCAAATGTGTGTTGCTCGCTCAATTAGGAATACAGGAAATCTGAAAAGTGATATATCGCACTATACAGCACAGGAGCAAGTTTCCAAAGAAAGAACAGAAAAGCAAAGCACTACTTAGTAAACTAAATCACATGTGTGTTGCTCGCTCAATTAGGAATACAGGAAAACTGAAAAGTGTTATTTCGCACTGTAAAGCACAGAATCAAGTTTCCATCTAAAGAACAGAAACGCAAAGCACAACTTAGTAAACTAATTCACATATGTGTCGCCATTCAATTATTATAAAAGGAAAACTGAAAAGTGATATAACCCTAACCTAACTCCTAACTCCTAACACTAACCTAACGATAACCCCCAAGCGCTAACCTAACAGTAACCAACATGCCTGGTTGAGAGAGATTGGCTGTCCTGGAATTCCATATGTAGACCATGCTGGCACCACCACACCTGCTATTTGAGAACAGGGTAAAGTGTCTACATTCCAAAAAAACATCATGACAACAGGGAACTCCAACCTTCTAACCTAAACCAAACCTAACCCCAAACTCCTCACCCAATCCCTCACCCTACCACTTAAATCTCAATTTCTATGTTTTCTTGTTTCTGTAGGTCACAGTGCAAGATATCACTTTTCAGTTTTCCTGTATTCCTAATTGAGTGGGCGACACACATGTTAAGTAGTTTGCAAAGTTGTGCTTTACATTTCTTTTCTTTCATTGGAAACTTGTTTTTCTGATGTACAATGTGAGATATCACTTTTCAGTTTTCCTGGATACCTAATTGAACAGGTGATACACATGTGATTTAGTTTCCAATGTTGTGCTTTGCTTTTCTGTTCATTCATTGCAAACTTCTTTCTGTGCTCTAAAGTAGAAGATATCCCTTTTCAGTTTTCTTGTATTCCTAATTGTGCAGGGGACACACAGGTTGCATAGTTTACAAAGTTGTGCTTTACATTTCTGTTCTTTCGTTGGAAACTTGTTGAGGTACAATGTGAGATATCACTTTTCAGTTTTCCTGTATTCCTAATTGAACGGGTGACACACATGTGATTTAGTTTCCAAAGTTGTGCTTTGCGTTTCTGTTTTTTATTGGAAACTTCTTTCTCTGCTCTAAAGTGTGAGATATCACTTTTCAGTTTTCCTCTATTCCTAATAGTGCAGGCGACACACATGTTACTTAGTTTACAAAGTTGTTCTTTACATTTCTGTTTTTTTGTTGGAAACTTGTTTCTTTGAGGTACAATGTGAGATATCATTTTCAGTTTTCATGTAATCCTAATTGAACTGGCGACACACATGTGATTTAGTTACCAAAAGTTGTGCTTTGCGTTTCTGTTCTTTCATTGGAAACTTCTTTCTGTGCTCTAAAGTGGGAGATATCACTTTTCAGTTTTCTGTATTCCTAATTCAGCAGGGAACACAAATGTTATTTAGTTTACAAAGTTGTGCTTTGCCTTTCTGTTGTATTGTTGGAAACTTGTTTCTGTGTACTAAGTGGGAGATATCAATTTTCAGTATTCCTGTATTCCTAATTGAGTGGGTGACACACATGTGATTTTGTTTACATAGTTGTGCTTCGCTTTTCTGTTCTTTTTTTGGACACTTGTTTCTGTGCTTTAAAGTGGGAGATATCATTTTTCAGTTTTCCTGTATTCCTAATTGAGCAGGCGACACAAATGTGATTTAGTTTCCAAAGTTGTGCTTTGCCTTGCTTTTCTTTCATTGGATACTTCTTTCTGTACTCTAAAGTGGAAGATATCACTTTTCAGTTTTCCTGTATTCCTAATTGTGCAGGTGACACACATGTTACTTAGTTTACAAAGTTGTGCTTTGCCTTTCTATTCTTTTTTGGGAAACTTGTTTCTGTGAACTACAGTGGGACATATACTTTTCAGTTCTCCTGTATTCCTAATTGACCAGGTGACACACATATTACTTCGTATACAATGATGTGCTTAACATTTCTGTTCTTTAGTTGGAAACTTGTTTCTGTGAGGTACAGTGCAAGATATCACTTTTTAGTTTTCCTGTATTCCTAATTGTGCAGGTGAGACACATGTGATTTAGTTTCCAAAGTTGTGCTTTGCGTTTCTGTTCTTTCATTGGAAACTTCTTTCTGTGCTCTAAAATGGGAGATATCACTTTTCAGTTTTCCTGTATTCCTAATTGTGCAGGTGACACACATGTAATTTAGTTTCCAAAGTTGTGCTTTGTGTTTCTGTTCTTTCATTGGAAACTTCTTCCTCTGCTCTAAAGTGGAGATATCACATTTCAGTTTTCCTGTATTCCTAATTGAGCGGGCGACACAAATGTGATTTAATTTAAAAAGTTGTGCTTTGCCTTTCTATTCTTTTGGTGGAAACTTGTTTCTGTGCACTACAGTGGGAGATATCACTTTTCAGTTTTCATTTATTCCTAATTGAACGGGCGACACACATGTGATTTAGTTTAGAATGTTGTGCTTTGCGTTTCTGTACTTTCATTGGGAACTTGTTTTTCTGTGATCTAAAGTGGGAGGGTTAGGATTAGGGGTTAGGGTTAGGGTTAGAGGTTAGTGCTTTGCGTTTATGTTCATTCCTTGGTAACTTGTTCCTGTTAGGAACAAGTTAGGGTTAAGGTTAGGGTTAGGATTAGGGTTAGGGTTAGGGTTATATCACTTTTCAGTTTCCCTGTTATAATTGAACAAGGTGACACGTATGTGAATTAGTTTCAAAGTTGTGCTTTGCGTTTCTGTTCTTTCATTGAAAACTTGTTTCTTTGCTGTAAAGTTCGATATATCTCTTTTCAGCTTTCCTATACTACTAATTGAGCGAGTGACACACATGTGATTTAGTTTATAAACTAGTGCTTTGCGTTTATATTCTTTAGTTGGAAACTTGTTCCTATTATGAACAAGTTAGGGTTATGGTAAGGGTTAAGTTTAGGGTTAGGGTAGGGTTAGGGGTAGGGTTAGGGTTCTGGGTTAGGGTTAGGATTAGGGTTAGGGTTAGGGTGACAGGGTTAGGGTTAGGGTTAGGGTTAGGGTTAGGGTTAGGGTTATATCACTTTTCAGTTTTCCTGTTAAAATAATTGAACAAGTGACACATATGTGAATTAGTTTACAAAGTTGTGCTTTGCATTTCTGTTCTTTCGATGAAAAATTGTTTCTTTGCTGTAAAGTTCGATATATCACTTTTCAGTTTTCCTGTAG
>JAEOAE010002648.1:27500-234109 GCA_036365155.1 Meriones psammophilus
GCTGGGGCTGGGGCCTGGGAGGCTAGGCGGCGGGGCTGGGGCTAGGGCTGGGGCTAGGGCAAGGGGTTGGGCTAGCAGCGTAGGGCTAGGGGGCTAGGGCTAGGGTTAGGGTTAGGGGTTAGGGTTAGCGTTAGGGGGTCAAGTTTTAGGGTCAAGGGTCAGGGCCAGAGTCAGGGTCAGGGCCAGGACCTGGGACGCCCGGGCCAGGGCCAGGGCTGCCAGGGCCAGGAACAGGCCTGCCAGGGCCAGGGCCAGGGCTGTCAGGGCCAGGGCCAGGGCTGTCAGTGTCAGGGTCAGTGCTGTCAGGGTCAGGGTCAGGGCTGTCAAGGTTAGGGTTAGGGTTAGGGGTTGGGGTTAGGGTTAGGGTTAGGGTTAGTTGTTGGGGTTAGGGTTAGGGTTAGGGGTTGGGTTAGGGTTAGGGTTTAGGGTTTAGGGTTTAGGGTTAGGGTTAGGGTTAGGGGTCAGGGTCAGGGTCAGGGTCAGGGTCAGGGTCAGGATCAGGGACAGTGTTAGGGTTAGGGTTAGGGGGTTAGGGTTAGGGTTAGGGTTAGGGGTTAGGGTTAGTGTTAGGGTTAGGGGTTAGTGTTAGGGTTAGGGATACGGGGTTAGGGTTAGGGATAGGGTTTGGGTTAGGGTTAGGGTTGGGTTAGGGTTAGAGGTTAGGGTTAGTGTTAGGGTTAGGGTTAGGGTTAGGGTTAGGGTTAGGGTTGGGGTTAGGGTTGGGGTTGGGGTTGGGGTTGCTGTTGGGGTTAGTGTTATGGTTAGGGTTAGGGTTAGGGTTAGGTTTAGGATTAGGGGTTAGGGGTTAGGGTTAGGGTTAGGGATTAGGGTTAGGGTTATGGTTAGGGGTTAGGGTTAGGGTTAGTGTTAGGGTTAGGGTTAGGGTTAGGGGTGAGGGTTAGGGTCAGGATCAGTGTTAGGGTTAGGGTTAGGGGGTTAGGGTTAGGGTTAGGGTTAGGTGGTTACGGTTAGGGTTAGGGATACTGGGTTAGGGTTAGGGTTAGGTTCACGGGGTTAGGGTTAGAGTTAGGGTTATGGTTATTTTTAGGGTCAGGGTCAGGGTCAGGGTCAGGGTTAGGGTTAGGGCTAGGGCTAGGACTAGGGCTGGGGCTGGGGCTGGGGCTGGAGGCTAGGGCTGGAGCTAGGGGGCTAGGAGGCTATGGCTATGGCTAGGGGGCTAGGAGGCTAGGGCTGGGGCTAGGGGGCTAGGGGTCTAGGGCTAGGGGTCTAGGGCTAGGGGCTAGGGGGCTGGGGCTGGGGCTTGGACTTGGACTAGGGCTTGGGGGCTAGTGCTAGGGCTTGGTGGCTTGGGCTGGGGCTAGGGGGATAGTACTAGGGGGCTAGGGCTAGGGCTGAAGCTAAGGGGCTAGAGTGCTAGGGCTGGGGCTGGGACTAGGACTAGGGCTGGGGGCTATGGCTAGGGCTGGGGATACTGCTAGGGGGCTAGGGCTAGGGCTGAGGCTAGGGGTCTAGGGGGTTAGGGCTGGGGCTGGGGGCTGGGTGGCTGGGGCTGGGGCTGCAGTGCTACTGCTGGGGGGCTAGGACTGGGGCTAGGACTAGGGGCTGGGGCTGGGGGACTAGGGGCTAGGGGGCTAGGAGGCTGGGGCTGGGGGGCTAGGGATAGGGCTAGGAGGAGGCTAGGGCAAGGGGGTGGGCTGCAGGCTACGGCTGGGGGCTAGGGCTAGGGTTAGGGTTACAGGTTAGGGTTAGGGTTAGGGGTCAGGGTTAGGGTCAGGGTCAGGGCCGGGTCAGGGTCAGGGCTAGAACCAGGGCTGCCAGGGCCAGGGCCAGGGCTGTCAGGGCCAGGACCAGGGCTGCCAGGGCCAGGGAAAGGGCTGTCAGGGTCAAGGCCAGGGCTGTCAGGGTCAGGGTCAGTGCTGTCAGGGTCAGGGTCAGGGCTCTCAGGGTTAGGGTTAGGGTTAGGGGTTAGGGGTGAGGGTTAGGGGTTAGGGTTAGGGGTCAAGGTTAGTGTCAGGGTCAGGTCAGGGCCAGGGCCAGGGCTGTCAGGGCCAGGGCCAGGGCCAGGGCCAGCCAGGGAGAGGGCATAAAGGCTGCCAGGCCCAGGGCCGTCAGGGCTATCAGGGCCACGGCCAGGGCTGCCAGGGCCAGGGCTGCCAGAGTCAGGGCCAGGGCTGTCAGGATCAGGGCCAGGGCTGTCAGGGCCAGGGCCAGGGCTGTCAGGGCCAGGGCCAGGGCTGTCAGGGCCAGGGCAAGGGCTGTCAGTGTCAGGGCCAGGTCTGTCAGTGTTAGGGTTAGGGTTAGGGTCAGGGTCAGGGTCAGGGTCAGGGTCAGGGTCAGGGTTAGTGTTAGGGCTAGGGCTAGGGCTAGGGCTGGGGCTGGGACTGGGGCTGGAGGCTAGGGCTGGATCGAGGTGGCTAGGGGCTAGGGGGCTAGGGCTAGGGCTGAGGCTAGGGGGGCTAGGGGGCTAGGGCTGGGGCTAGGGCTAGGGCTAGGGCTAGGGCTAGGGCTAGGGGGCTAGGGCTGGGTCTAGGGGGCTAGTGCTAGGGGGCTCTTACTAGGGCTAGGACTAGGGGCTAGGGCTAGGGGGGCTAGGGGGCTAGGGGGCTAGGAGCCTAGGGCTAGCGGGCTAGGGCTAGGGGCCTAGGGCTAGGGTTAGGGTTAGGGGTTCGGTTTAGGGTTAGGGGGCCAAGGGTTAGGTTCAAGGGTCAGGGCTAGGGCCAGGGTCAAAATCAGGACCAGGGCCCCCAGGTCCAAGGCCAGGGCTCCCAGGGCCAGGGCAGTCAGGGCCAGGGCCAGGGCTGTCAATGCCAGGGCCAGGACTGTCAGGGTCAGGGCCAGGGCTGTCAGGGTCAGGGTCAGTGCTGTCAGGGTCAGGGTTAGGGCTGTCAGTGTGAGGGTTAGGGTTAGAGGGTTAGGGTTAGTGTTAGGTTTAGGCTTAGGTTTAGGGTTAGGGTTGGGGTTGGGGTTAGTGTTAGGGGTTAGGTTTAGGGTTACGGTTAGTGTTAGGGTTAATGTTAGAGGGTTAGGGTTAGGGTTAGAGCGTTAGGGTTAGGGTTAGGGTTAGGGTTGGGGTTAGGGTTGGGGTTGGGCTTTGGGTTGGGGTTGGGGTTAGGGTTAGGGTTAGGGTTAGGGTTAGGGTTAGGGGTTAGGGGTTAGGGGTTAGGGTTAGGGTTAGGGGTGAGGGTAGGGTTAGGGGTCAGTGTCAGGGTCAGTGTCAGGGTCAGGGTTAGATTTAGGGGGGTATGGTTAAGGTTAGGGGTTAGGGTTATAGTTAGGGGTTAAAGTCAGGGTAAGTGTTAGGGTTAGTGGGTTAGGGTTAGGTTCAGGGTTAGGGTTAAGGGGTTAGGGTTAGGGTTATGGGGTTGGGCTTGGGGTTGGGGTTGGGGTTAGGGTTAGGGTTAGGGTTAGGGTTGGGGTTAGGGTTGGGGTTGGGCTTTGGGTTGGGGTTAGGGTTAGGGTTAGGGTTAGGGGTTAGGGGTTAGGGTTAGGGTTAGGGGTGTGAGGGGTAGGGTTAGGGGTCAGTGTCAGGGTCAGTGTCAGGGTCAGGGTTAGATTTAGGGGGTATGGTTAAGGTTAGGGGTTAGGGTTATAGTTAGGGGTTAAAGTCAGGGTAAGTGTTAGGGTTAGGGGTTAGGGTTAGGGTTATGGGGTTGGGCTTGGGGTTGGGGTTGGGGTTAGGGTTAGGGTTAGGGTTAGGGGTTAGGGGTTAGGGTTATGGTTAGGGATTAGGTTAGGGTTAGGGGTTAGGGGTTAGGGTTAGGGTTAGGGGTTTGAGGGTAGGATTAGGGGTCAGTGTCAGGGTCAGTGTCAGGGTCAGGGTTAGAGTTAGGGGGGTATTGTTAGGGTTAGGGGTTAGGGTTATAGTTAGGGGTTAAAGTCAGGGTAAGTGTTAGGGTTAGTGGGTTAGGGTTAGGTTTAGGGTTAGGGTTAGGGGGTTAGGGTTAGGGTTATGGTTAGGGGGTTAGTGTTAGGGTTAGGGTTAGGGGTTAGGGTTAGGGTTAGGTTTAGGGTTAGGGTCAGGGTCAGGTTTAGGGTCAGAGTTAGGGTTAGGGCTAGCGCTAGGGCTAGGGCTGGGGCTGGGGCTGGGGCTGGAGGCTAAGCCTGGAGCTAGGGGGCTAGGGGCTAGGGCTAGGGTAGGGCCCTAGGAGGCTAGGGCTGGGGCTAGGGGGCTGGGTGGCTAGGGCTAGGAGGCTAGGGCTAGGGGCTAGGGGCTAGGGCTGGGGCTAGGACTAGGACTAGGGCTAGGGGTCTAGGGCTAGGGCTAGGGGGCTAGGGCTAGGGGGCTAGGGGATTGGGGGCTATGGCTAGGGGGCTAGGGCTGGGGCTAGGGCTAGGACTATGGCTAGGTGGCTAGGGCTAGGGCTAGGCGGCTAGAGCTGGGGCTAGGGGGCTGGGTGGCTAGGGCTAGGAGGCTAGGGCTAGGGGCTAGGGGCTAGGGCTGGGGCTAGGACTAGGACTAGGGCTGGGGTCTAGGGGCTGGGGCTGGGGGCTGGGGCTAGGGGCTGGGGATTGGGGCTATGGCTGGGGCTGGGGCTGGGGCTGGGGCTGGGACTAGGGCTAGGTGGCTAGGGCTAGGGCTAGGGGGCTAGAGCTGGGGCTGGGGTCTATTGCTAGGGGGCTAGGACTAGGGCTAAGACTACGGGGCTACGGCTAGGGCGGCTAGTGGGATAGGGGGCTAGGAGGCTAGGGCTAGGGGGCTAGGGCTAGGGCTAGAGGGCTAGGGGACTAGGGGGCTAGGGCTAGGGCTAGGGGGCTAGGGCTGGGGCTAGGGGGATAGGGCTAGGTGGCTAGGGCTAGGGCTGAGGCTAGGGGGGTAGTTGTCTAGGGCTGGGGCTCGGCTAGGTCTAGGGCTAGGGGGCTGGTTCTGGGGCTAGGGGGTTAGTGCTTGGGTGGTAGGACTAGGGCTTGGACTAGGGGTCTAGGGATAAGGGGGATAGGGGGCTAGGGGGCTAGGAGGCTAGGGCTTGGCGGCTACAGCTAGGGCTAGAGGGCTAGGGCAAGGGGGTTGGGCTTGCAGGCTAGGGCTAGGGGGCTAGGGCTAGGGTTAGGGTTAGGGTTTAGGGTTAGGGTTAGGGGGTCAAGGGTTAGGGTCAAGGGTCAGGGCCAGGGTCAGGGTAATGGCCAGGACCAGGCCTGCCTGGGCCATGGCCAGGGCTGTCAGGGTCAGGGCCAGGGCTGTCAGGTTCAGGGTCAGTGCTGTCAGGGTCAGGGCTGTCAAGGTTAATGTTAGGGTTAGTGGTTAGGGATTAGGGTTAGGGGTTAGGGTTAGGGGGTCAAAGGTTAGGGTCAAGGGTCAAGGGCCAGGGCCAGGGCCAGGGCTGCCAGGGCCAGGGCCAGGGCCAGGGAGAGGCCCGCAAGGGCAGCCAGGGCCAGGGCCGTCAGGGCTATCAGGGCCAGGGTCAGGGTAAGGGCCAGGGCCAGGGCTGTCAGATCAGGGCCAGGGCTGTCAGGATCAGGGCCAGGGCTGTCAGGGCCAGGGCCAGGGCTGTCAGGGCCAGGGCAAGGGCTGTCAGGGTCAGGAATAGGGCTGTCAGGGCCAGGGCCAGGGCTGTCAGAGTCAGGGCCAGGTCTGTCAGTTTGTTGGAATCCACGTGACTCGTCTCTCCAGCAGAAACGCACGCGGGCACAAGAGTCCTTCCACAACAAGCCTTTCTTACAGTCAATCGATGAAAGGAGGAGAGGAGAGCAGGCCTGGCCATCTCGTGGGGGCAGGCGGCGCTCGCATTGGCTGAAGGACACCTTGGCATCCCGCGGGCCACGGCAGGGCGGGCAAGCCCCTGGCGTGGAGAGGGGGAGTAGGAGAGGGAGGAGAGCGCCAGGGCCCAGAAGTGGCGCTGTTTATATAAGCCCTGGTCACACTTAAGTGACGTGTCAATACCCTGATTGGCTGCTTACTCTTTACCCTGCCTGATGACTCTGGCCCTGCGTGCTTAGCGTGCTTATGCAATTTGCGCAACCTGTGCATGTGTACTGGAGGGTTTTTTTTTTAAAGTTTTGAGGGCAAAATGTCAGTGCCACCTAGTGGCGTCTGAGTCTCAGCTCTCCACATCCCCCTTTTGTTTTAATAAATGAAAACTGCCTTAAAGCCTATAAGCGTGGCATAAGAGAGCCCTGAGCTCGATCAAGCGAGCTCCTTCTTTGGGGAGTAAGCGATCAAGAGCTTTAGATTACTTCCTTACCCCACCAGGTGCAATGGAGACAAGTCCTCTGGGTGCAGGGGCTAAGGGAGAAGATTAAAAAAGGAGGTGACACCCATTCCCCGTGCAATGGAATAAAATTCCAGGGAGTGCAAGGGCTGTCATCCTCCTATCTAGGTACCATAGCCGCTTAGGCAAAGGCAACATTGACTTGGATCACTCATCGACTCAGAGCAATGGGTAAAACCCCTGAGGTGCATCGACTGAGTGTCACAGTCTGTTTTAATTTTTTAACATGGATAACCAAATTTTGGGAGATGATCCTTGTTTCAAGGCCACAAGTGTTTGCGCGATCGCGACCTAGTCACGTTTAGGTTGGGTATTGAGTTTGCAGAACAACCAGAGTAAAAACACTAAGCCACAACATAGTGCTGCACCAATCTTTCCAACCCCCTCCCAATCTTAAAGTAAGAAAAGGCAGAAGAAACCCAGGGTAATAAGCCATCTGTGGGCGATGAATCCACTCCAGTAGAATTAGTGGTCATCCTCGCCGCCCTTGACTCTTCAAGTGGTAGAAGGTGTATCTGTTGAAAGAACATCTTCAGCTGTCACCAGCTTTCGTGTGAGGCGCTCCTGTACCCAGAATGGATTGTTTTCTTCCTGTGGGAAAACACAGACAGCTCCCCTGGATCTTATTATGATAGGATCTGGGCCTTTCCATTGACCAGTTAAGACATCCTTTCATTTGATCATTTCCTTGGGCCTATTAGGCCCTAAGCAGTGGCGATCAGCCGCCGAATGGCCTTGACTGTCCAAATTCAAAAAATTGAGTGTGAAGAGTGCCAAGGAAACGGCCACTCGTGGCACTGAGGGCAGAGCCTCCTGTACTCTCCCTTTTGTTTTATTAAGTAGGATTTTAGGGTGCGGTGAGCATGTTTAATAATACCCTGACTTTGAGGGTTATATGGGAGACCCGTTAGATGGGTCACTTTTATTGGATGACAAAACTGTCCAAATTTTTGAGAAGTATAGGCCGGCCCATTGGCAGTTTTTAGAATTTTGGGCTTTCCCCAGGTACTCCATGCCTCTAGGCAATGTTGAATAACATGGGCTGCCTTTTCTCCAGTCAGGGGAGAAGCAAACACAACTCCAGAGCAAGTATCAACAGAAACATGTAAATATTGAAGTTTACCAAAAAATGAAATGTGAGTAACATCCATCTGCCACACTTGTAGTGGACGGATTCCTCTGGGATTAATCCCAACATGAGGCATAGGTAAGAAGTGACAACAATTTTGACATTGGGTAACAATATCTCTAACTTCTTTTACAGTTTTGTCAAATCGATGACGCAATGTCTCAGCTGTAACATGAAAACTTTTATGAAACTCCTTAGCCAATTCTAAATTTGAATTAATGTTAGAGTTAGGGTTAGGGTTAGGGTTACGGGTTAGTGGTTAGGGTTTGTGTTAGGGTTAGGGTTAGGGTTAGGGTTAGGGTTAGAGGTTTAGGGTTAGCGTTACAAGGTTAGGGTTAAGGTTAGGGTTAGTTTTGGGGTTAGGGTTGGGGTTGGGTTTGGGTTTGGGGTTGGGGTTGGAGTTAGGGTTAGGGTTAGTGTGAGGGTTAGGGTTTAGGGTTAGGTGTTAGGGTTAGTGTTAGGGTTATCGTTAGTGTTAGGGTTAGGATTTAGGGTTTAGGGTTAGGGTTAGGGTTAGGGTTAATGGTCAGGGTCAGGGTCAGGGTTAGGCTTAGTGGGGGTTAGGGTTAGGGTTAGGGGTTAGGGTTAAGATTAGGGTTAGGCGGTTAGGATTAGGGTTAGGGTTAGGGGTTTAGGGTTAGGGTTAGGGTTAGGGATTATGGTTAGGGTTAGGGTTAGGGGTTAGGGTTAGGTGGTTAGGGTTAGGGTTAGGGTTAGGGGTTAGGGTTATGGTTAGGGTTAGTTTTTGGGTCAGGGTAAGGGTCAGGGTCAGGGATAGGGCTAGGGCTAGGGCTAGGGCTAGGGCTGAGGCTGGAGGCTAGGGCTGGAGCTAAGGGGCACGTGTGTGAATTAGTTTACAAAGTTGTGCTTTGCGTTTCTGTTCTTTCAATGGAAACTTGTTTCTGTGCCGTACAGTGCGAGATAACACTTTTCAGTTTTCCTATATTCCTAATGGAGCAAGCGACACACATGTGATTCCGTTTAAAAGTAGTGCTTTGCTCTTCTGTTTTTTTGTTGGAAACTTGTTCCTGTACTGTACAGTGCGACATATCACTTTTCAGTTTTCCTATATTCCTAATTGAGCAAGCGACAAACATGTGATTTAGTTTTCAAAGTAGTGGTTTGCGTTTCTGTTCTACTGTTGGAAACTTGTTTCTGTGCTGTACAGTGTGATATATCACTTTTTAGTTTTTATATTATAATAATTGAAAGGGCAACACGTATGTGAATCAGTTTACAAAGTTGTGCTTTGCGTTTCTGTTCTTTCGATGGAAACTTGTTTCTGTGCCGTACAGTGCGAGATAACACTTTTCAGTTTTCCTGTATTCCTAATTGAGCGAGCAACACACATGTGATTCTGTTTAAATATAGTGCTTTGCTTTTCTGTTCTTTCATTAGAAAATTGTTCTTGTGTATACAGTGCGTTATATCACTTTGCAGTTTTCCTGTATTCTTAATTGAGCAAGCGACACACATGTGATTCTGTTTAAATATAGTGCTTTGCTTTTCTGTTCTTTCATTAGAAAATTGTTCCTGTGCTGTACAGTGCGTTATATCACTTTTCAGTTTTCCTGTATTCCTAATTGAGCGAGTGACACACATGTGACTTAGTTTACAAAGTTGTGCTTTGCGTTTATGTTCTTTCGTTGGAAATTTGTTCCTTTTAGGAACAAGTTTGCATTAGGAGTTAGGAGTTAGGGGTTAGGGTTAGGGTCAGCGTTAGGGGTTAGGGTTAGGTTTAGGGTTAGGGTTAGTTTTAGGGGTTAGGGTTTTGGTTATGGTTAGGGTTAGGGTTATATCACTTTTCAGTTTTCCTGTTATAATAATTGAACAGGCGACACGTATGTGAATTAGTTTACAATGTTGTGCTTTGTGTTTCTGTTCTTTCGATGAAAACTTGTTTCTTTGCAGTACAGTTCAATACATCACTTTTCAGTTTTCCTATATTCCTAATTGAAGCGGCGACACACATGTGATTTACTTTACAAAGTAGTGCTTTGCGTTTCTGTTCTTGTGTTAGAAACTTGTTTTCTGTGCTGTACAGTGTGATATATCACTTTTATTTTCCTGTTATAATAATTGAGCAGGACACACTTATGTGAATTAGTTTACAATGTTGTGCTTTGCGTTTCTGTTCTTTTCTTTTTTTTTTTTTTTTTTTTACCACGTTTATAGCAGCTTTATTTGTAATAGCGGAACCTGGAAACAACCCAGATGTCCATCAATGGAGGAATGGGTACAGAAATTGTGGTATTTTTATACAATGGAATACTACTCAGCAATCAAAAGGAGGAAATCATGAAATTTGCAGGCAAATGGTGGGATCTAGAAAAGATCATTCTGAAATAACTCATATTTTTAATGTTTCATATTTTTAAAAATTAATCTACCTCATGCAGTCACTGGCTACAACCATTCAATACTTTTGAGATTTGTTCTCATTTTAACTTTTCATTCTCTAATTTATCCCTTAAATGAATCCAATTTACAAGTCAGATTGAAAACAATTTTCCCGAAGCCTGCCTCTAGCATTCTTATCTCATTATCATACCTATTTTACATGCTGTCACTACAATTTTCTCAAAGCCTAACTCTGTCATGTTAATATTTATTAATACATGCAGATCATCATGAAAATCTGAGTAGGTGAAATACATATTTTCATATTCCACTAATAATATTATTTTACTTCATATTTATTTACTGAAATATAGATACACATGTTTGCATGATATATATCTTGTCACAATGCCATGAAATTATGAGTATACTGGGCAGTGATCTAAAGTACTCAAATTTTAAGTTCTGAAACTAAGTTGGATATAACTTTACCACCCTGTGTAACAACTCCAAATATGAAATTATAGTATTGGAGTATCCATGGCTCACTGTAAGAGGGTCAGAGCATAGTAGTATTATCTATGTGATTGATATCAACATCTAAAAATGGAAAGCTATGCTTCTGATTGGTTGTGTTTCTATTCATTCACTTAACTCACATTTATTAAAATTTGACAGTGAATAATGTCAATATTTTAACCTTACCAAGTAAAATATTTTTAAAATCTTCTGGAACTTATTAGAAGATCATAATATGCTACATAGAAAATTTTAGATGAGAATGTGGGTTTTGCATTTTAGTCTGTTATATGATGGTTTATATTTATTGAATTATATACATTGAATTATCCCTAAATTTCTCAGATGAAGCCTAGTTGATCATGATGGTTGATGTTTTTGATGTGTTTCTGAATTTTTTTTTATCTTTTATCTTTTTTTTTTTCAATGCAGTTTATTCAGGAACCTTGAACAATCATCTGACCCTGGGGAAAGCCAGCCCACTTTAAATCGCCTCTGGGTAGCCAACCCCAGCATGCCACGTGGGCAATGCAGATAGTCCACATACATGGAAGCAAGCCAGATCCTCAGCCTTAGCCAAATGTGGAGTTGTTTGTGACAGAGAGCACTCACCATCCGGAAGGTGGAAGGCAGAAACCAGCTCCATCTTTATGGCACGGCATTACGCAGCTCTCTACAGTTCCCCCTTTTTGTTTTGGACGCATCAGGCAAGAGTAGAGGTCTGATCTCTGATATTAGAAATAAATTGGGACTTTGTACTGATGTTCATTTAGGTGTCATCCACCCAAAGAGCATCAGACCCGTCCGATACATTTTTCTCAGAGGCGGGACCTGGGGCATCAACGTGCATGCAATCAGACATGCTCTTCTCTGGGTCCAAGGCGGCTGACCCTGAGTGCAGTGCTTAGCCTCGCATCCTGAGCATAACATTTTAGCTTTTTATGGTAGCCAACCATGCTTGGTGAAACTGTCCTGCTTCAATGGCTGTAAAGGCCTGAATGGTCATGGCTGCATTACGCTGTTGTGAGACTCTAATCTTGCGTATATACCACAGGCAAACCAAGGTGACCAACACCAGAAGGCCTGCTAACGCTCCCATGCCCGCCCATTCCTTCAGATGATTCATGGCTGCAGCAATCCATAATGATAATCCTGTGGCTAGTCCTGCATCCACTCTGGTAGAATTTACCATGACAATGGCCACTCTCAGCTGGTCCATCGTAGTATCAATTCTCAGTCAATTACCTAAAATATAGCTTGACAATTGTTTAGACAGATTTGCAGCACAGGGAAAATTCTCATGTTGTATGTTAGTGACACAAAGTCCAGCATACTTTCATTGACAGCCAAGTTGAGCAATTTGCCATAGGGTATCAATTTGCTCCTGCATGAGGTCAAACCTCTGATTGAATACCATCAAACCTCCATTTAGTTGAGCATTAATTCCTTTTTGTACATCTAAGGCATGAGCTACATTGGCTAAAAGGTTATTCAGGGTCTGAGCATTCTGCCCAGTATGACTCATGGCTAATGCCATGTTGGTAGCTTCAACAGCTGCCAATGAGATGGCAGTAACAATGGCAGCTGTAATTCCAAAATCCCTTTTCTGTCTGAAGATAGTCATAGCGTGAGGGCATCAACGGGCACAGGCACCCAGCGAGGCTTGCTTTTTTTGCCCAATGCTGTAATGCTAGTAAATTTACTAGCTGGTTACTCACCTGCGTTATATCTCTTTTCAGTTTTCTGTATTCCTAATTGAGCGAGTGGCACACATGTGATTTAGTTTACAAAGTAGTGCTTTGCGTTTCTGTTCTTTCCTTGGAAACTTGTTAGGGTTAGGATTAGGGTTAGGGTTAAGGTTAGAGTTAGGGTTAGGGTTAGGGTTAGGGTTAGGGTTAGGGTTAGGGTTAGGGAGGGTTAGGGTTAGGGTAGGGTTAGGGTTAGGGTTAGGTTTACGTTTAGGGTTAGGGTTAGGGGCTTAGGGTTAGGGTTAGGGTTATATCACTTTTCAGTTTTCATGTTATAATAATTGAACAAGCGACAGGAATGTGAATTAGTTTACAAAGTTGTGCTTTGCGTTTCTGTTCTTTCGATGAAAACTTGTTTCTGTGCCATACATTTCGATATATCGCTTTTTAGTTTTCCTGTATTCCTCTTTGAGGGCGGCGACACACATGTGATTTAGTTCACAAAATAGTGCTTTGCGTTTCTGTTCTTCTGTTGGAAACTTGTTTCTGTGTTGTACAGTGTGATATATTACTTTTCAATTTTCCTGTTATAATAATTGAACGGGCGACACGTATGTGAATTAGTTTACAAAGTTGTGCTTTACATTTCTGTTCTTTCATTGGAAACATGTTTCTGTGAGGTACAGTGCAAGATATCACTTTTCAGTTTTCCTGTATTCATATTTGAACGGGCGACACACATTTGATTTATTATCCAAAGTTCTTCTTTGCTTTTCTGTTCTTTCTTTGGAAAATTCTTTCTATGCTCTAAAGTGGGAGATATCACTTTTCAGGTTTCCTGTATTCCTAATTGAACGGGTGACACAGATGTGATTTATTTTCCAAAGCTCTGCTTTGTGTTTATGTTCTTTCATTGGAAACTTCTTTCTGTGCTCTAAAGGGAGAGATATCACTTTTCAGTTTTCCTGTATTCCTAATTGAACGGACGACACACATGTTACCTAGTTTACAAAATTGTGCTTTACATTTGTGTTCTTTTTTGGAAACTTCTTTCTGTGCACTACAGTGGGAGATATCACTTTTCAGTTTTCCTGTATTCCTAAGTCAATGGGCGACACACATGTTAAGTATTTTGAAAAGTTGTGCTTTATATTTCTTTTCTTTCATTGGAAACATCTTTCTTTACTCTAAAGTGGGAGATATCACTTTTCAGTTTTCCTGTATTCTTAAGTCAATGGGAGACACACATGTGATATTGTTTCCAAAGTTGTGCTTTGCCTTTCTGTTCTTTCATTGGAAACTTCTTTCTTTGCTCTATAGTGGGAGATATCACTTTTCAGTTTTCCCGTATTCCTAATTGTACAGGCGACACACATGTTAATTAGTTTACAAAGTTGTGCTTTACATTTCTGTTCTTTCGTTGGAAAATTGATTCTTTGAGGTACAGTGCGAGATATCATTTTTCATTTTTCATGTAATCCTAAGTGAACTGGCGACACACATGTGATTTAGTTACCAAAGTTGTGCTTTGCGTTTCTGTTCTTTCATTGGAAACTTCTTTCTGTGCTCTAAAGTGGGAGATATCACTATTCAGTTTTCCTGTATTCCTAATTGAGCGGGCGACACAAATGTGATTTTGTTTAAAAAGTTGTGCTTTGCCTTTCTATTCTTTTGTTGGAAACTTGTTTCTATGCACTACAGTGGGAGATATCACTTTTCAGTTTTCTTGTATTTCTAATTGAACGGGCTACATACATGTTACTTAGTTTACAAACTTGTGATTTACATTTCTGTTCTTTTTTTGGAATCATCTTTCTGTGCACTACAGTGGGAGATATCACTTTTCACTTTTCCTGTATTCCTAATTGAGCGGGCGACACACATGTTAAGCAGTTTGCAAAGTTGTGCTTTATATTTCTTTTCTTTCATTGGAAACTTGTTTCTCTGAGGTACAATGCGAGATATCACTTTTCAGTTTTCCTGGATTCCTAATTGAACAGGTGACACCCATGTGATTTAGTTTCCATTGTTGTGCTTTGCTTTTCTGTTCA
The DNA here is from genome assembly GCA_036365155.1 of Meriones psammophilus. Classification (NCBI taxonomy): domain Eukaryota; kingdom Metazoa; phylum Chordata; class Mammalia; order Rodentia; family Muridae; genus Meriones; species Meriones psammophilus. The sequence continues at coordinate 41,395 of JAEOAE010002648.1, forward strand.
TTCATGGCAAACTTCTTTCTGTGCTCTAAAGTGGAAGATATCACTTTTCAGTTTTCTTGTATTCCTAATTGTGCAGGGGACACACAGGTTGCCTAGTTTACAAAGTTGTGCTTTACATTTCTGTTCTTTCGTTGGAAACTTGTTAGTGTGAGGTACAATGCGAGATATCACTTTTCAGTTTTTCTGTATTCCTAATTGAACGGGTGACACACATGTGATTTAGTTTCCAAAGTTGTGCTTTGCGTTTCTATTTTTTATTGGAAACTTCTCTCTCTGCTCTAAAGTGTGAGATATCACTTTTCAGTTTTCCTCTATTCCTAATAGTGCAGGCGACACACATGTTACTTAGTTTACAAAGTTGTTCTTTACATTTCTGTACTTTCGTTGGAAATTTCTTTCTGTGCTCTCAAGTGGGAGATCTCATGTTTCAGTTTTTCTGTATTCCTAATGGAACGGGCGACACAAATGTGATTTAGTTTACAAAGTTTTGCTTTGCCTTTCTAGTCTTTTGTTGGAAACTTGTTTCTGTGCACTACTGTGGAGATATCACATTTCAGTTTTCCTGTATTCCTAATTGAGAGGGCTATACACATGTTACTGAGCATACAAAGTTGTGCTTTACATTTCTGTTCTTTCATTGGAAACTTGTTTCTGTGAGGTACAGGGCGAGATATCACTTTTCTGTTTTCCTGTATTCCTAATTGAACGGGTGACACAGATGTGATTTATTTTCCAAAGCTCTGCTTTGTGTTTATGGTCTTCATTGGAAACTTCTTTCTGTGCTCTAAAGTGGGAGATATCATTTTTCAGTTTTCCTGTATTACTAATTGAACAGACGACACACATGTTACTTAGTTTACAAAGTTGTGTTTTACATTTCTGTATTTTCGTTGGAAACTTCCTTCTGTGCTCTAAAGTGGGAGATATCACTTTTTAGTTTTCCTGTATTCCTAATTGAAAGGACGACACACATGTTACCTAGTTTACAAAATTGTGCTTTACATTTGTGTTCTTTTTTGGAAACTTCTTTCTGTGCACTACAGTGGGAGATATCACTTTTCAGTTTTCCTGTATTCCTAAGTCAATGGGCGACACACATGTTAAGTATTTTGAAAAGTTGTGCTTTATATTTCTTTTCTTTCGTTGGAAACTTCTTTCTTTGCTCTAAAGTGGGAGATATCACTTTTCAGTTTTCCTGTATTCTTAAGTCAATGGGAGACACACATGTGATTTTGTTTCCATAGTTGTGCTTTGCCTTTCTGTTCTTTCATTGGAAACTTCTTTCTTTGCTCTATAGTGGGAGATATCACTTTTCAGTTTTCCCGTATTCCTAATTGTACAGGTGACACACATGTTAATTAGTTTACAAAGTTGTGCTTTACATTTCTGTTCTTTCGTTGGAAACTTGATTCTTTGAGGTACAGTGCGAGATATCATTTTTCATGTAATCCTAATTGAACTGGCAACACACATGTGATTTAGTTACCAAAGTTGTGCTTTGCGTTTCTGTTCTTTCATTGGAAACTTCTTTCTGTGCTCTAAAGTGGGAGATATCACTATTCAGTTTTCCTGTATTCCTAATTGAGTAGGCGACACAAATGTGATTTTGTTTAAAAGTTGTGCTTTGCCTTTCTATTCTTTTTTTGGAAACTTGTTTCTATGCACTACAGTGGGAGATATCACTTTTCAGTTTTCTTGTATTTCTAATTGAGCAGGCTACATACATGTTACTTAGTTTACAAACTTGTGATTTACATTTCTGTTCTTTTTTTGGAATCATCTTTCTGTGCACTACAGTGGGAGATATCACTTTTCACTTTTCCTGTATTCCTAATTGAGCGGGCGACACACATGTTAAGCAGTTTGCAAAGTTGTGCTTTATATTTCTTTTCTTTCATTGGAAACTTGTTTCTCTGAGGTACAATGCGAGATATCACTTTTCAGTTTTCCTAGATTCCTAATTGAACAGGTGACACCCATGTGATTTAGTTTCCATTGTTGTGCTTTGCTTTTCTGTTCATTCATTGCAAACTTCTTTCTGTGCTCTAAAGTGGAAGATATCACTTTTCAGGTTTCTTGTATTCCTAATTGTGCAGGGGACAAACAGGTTGCCTAGTTTACAAAGTTGTGCTTTACATTTCTGTTCTTTTGTTGGAAACTTGTTAGTGTGAGGTACAATGCGAGATATCACTTTTCAGTTTTTCTGTATTCCTAATTGAACGGGTGACACACATGTGATTTAGTTTCCAAAGTTTTGCGTTGCGTTTCTATTTTTTATTGGAAACTTCTTTCTCTGCTCTAAAGTGGGAGATATCACTTTTCAGTTTTCCTCTATTCCTAATAGTGCAGGCGACACACATGTTACTTAGTTTACAGTTGTTCTTTACATTTCTGTACTTTCGTTGGAAATTTCTTTCTGTGCTCTCAAGTGGGAGATCTCACGTTTCAGTTTTTCTGTATTACTAATGGAACGGGCGACACAAATGTGATTTAGTTTACAAAGTTTTGCTTTGCCTTTCTAGTCTTTTGTTGGAAACTTGTTTCTGTGCACTACTGTGGAGATATTACATTTCAGTTTTCCTGTATTCCTAATTGAGAGGGCTATACACATGTTACTGAGCATACAAAGTTGTGCTTTACATTTCTGTTCTTTCATTGGAAACTTGTTTCTGTGAGGTACAGTGCGAGATATAACTTTTCTGTTTTCCTGTATTCCTAATTGAACGGGTGACACAGATGTGATTTATTTTCCAAAGCTCTGCTTTGTGTTTATGTTCTTTCATTGGAAACTTCTTTCTGTGCTCTAAAGTGGGAGATATCACTTTTCAGTTTTCCTGTATTCCTCATTGAACGGACAACACACATGTTACTTAGTTTACAAAATTGTGCTTTACATTTGTGTTCTTTTGTTGGAAACTTCTTTCTGTGCACTACAGTGGGAGATATCACTTTTCAGTTTTCCTGTATTCCTAAGTCAATGGGCGACACACATGTGATTTAGTTTCCAAAGTTGTGCTTTGCCTTTCTGTTCTTGTTCCTGTGCTGTACAGTGCGATATATCACTTTTCAGTTTTCCTGTTATAATAATTGAACAGGCGACACGAATGGGAATTAGGTTACAAAGTTGTGCTATTTGTTTCTGTTCATTCGATGGAAACTTGTTTCCATGCCGTACAGTGCAAGATAACACTTTTCAGTTTTCCTGTATTCCTAAGTGAGCAAGCAACACTCATGTGATTCTGTTTAAAAGTAGTCCTTTGCTTTTCTCTTCTTTCGTTCGAAAATTGTTCCTGAGTTGTACAGTGCGATATATCACATTTCAGCTTTCCTGTATTGCTAATTGAGCGAGTGACACACAAGTGATTTAGTTTACAAAGTAGTCCTTTGCGTTTATGTTCATTCGTTGGTACAAGTTAGGGTTAGGGTTAGGGTTAGGAATAGGGTTAGGGTTAGGGTTATATCACTTTTCAGTTTTCCTCTTATAATAATTGAACAGGCGACACGTATGTGAATTAGTTTCAAAGTTGTGCTTTGAGTTTCTGTTCTTTCAATGAAAACTTGTTTCTTTGCTGTAAAGTTTGACATATCACTTTTCAGCTTTCCTGTACTCCTAATTGAGCGAGTGACACACATGTGATTTAGTTTACAAACTAGTGCTTTGCGTTTATATTCTTTACTTGGATACTTGTTCCTGTTAGGAACAAGTTAGGGTTATGGTAAGGGTTAAGGTTAGGGTTAGGGTAGGGTTAGGGGTAGGGTTAGGGTTACGGGGTAGGGTTAGGATTAGGGTTAGGGTTAGGGTGACGGGGTTAGGGTTAGGGTTAGGGTTATATCACTTTTCAGTTTTCCTGTTAAAATAATTGAACAAGGTACACATATGTGATTTAGTTTACAAATTTGTGCTTTGAGTTTCTCTTCTTTCGATGAAAAATTGTTTCTTTGCTGTAAAGTTCGATATATCACTTTTCAGTTTTCCTGTAGTCTTAATTGAGCGACCCACAAACATGTGATCTAGTTTACAAAGTATTGCTTTGCGTTTCTGTTCTTCTGTTGGAAATTTGTTCCTGTGCTGTACAGTGTGATATATCACTTTTCAGTTTTCCTGTATTCCTAATTGAGCGAGTGACACACATGTGATTTAGTTTACAAAGTAGTGCTTTGCGTTTATGTTCCTTCGTTGGAAAATTTTTCCTGTTAGGAATAAGTTAGCGTTAGGGTTAGGGTTAGGGTTAGGGTTAGGGTTAGGGTAGGGTTACAGCTTAGGGTTAGGGTTAGGGTTAGTATTAGATGGTTAGGTTTAGGGTTAGTATTAGGGTTAGGATTATGGTTAGGTTTAGGGTTAGAGGGTTAAGGTTAGGGTTAGGGTTAGGGGTCAGGGTCAGGGTCAGGGTCAGGATCGGGGTCAGGGTCAGGGTTAGGGTTAGGGGGGGTTAGGGTTAGTGTTAGGGGTTAGGGGTTAGGGGTAGGGTTAGGGTTATGGGGTTATGGTTAGGGTTAGGGTTAGGGTTAGGGTTAGGGTTAGGGTTCAGGGTTAGGGTTAGGGTTCGGGGTTAGGGGTTAGGGTTAGGGTTAGGGGGTTAGGGTTCGGGTTAGGGTTAGGGTTAGAGGGTTAGGGTTAGGGTTAGGGGGTTAGGGTTAGGGGGTTAGGGTTAGAGTCAGGGTCAGGGTCAGGTTTAGGGTTAGGTGTAGGGCTAGGGCTAGGGCTGAGGCTGGGGTTGGGGCTGGAGCCTAGGGCTGGACCTAGGGGACTAGGGGGCTAGGGCTAGGGCTAGGGGGCTAGGGGGCTAGGGCTAGGGCTAGGGGGGTAGGGCTAGGGGTATAGGGGACTAGGGGGCTAGGGCTAGGGCTAGGGCTAGGGGGCTAGGGCTGTGGCTAGGGGGATGGGGCTATGGGGCTAGGGCTAGGGCTGAGGCTAGGGGGCTATGGGGCTAGGGCTGGGGCTAGGGTTAGGGCTAGGGCTAGGGGGCTAGGGCTCGGGCTATGGGCTAGGGCTGGGGCTAGGGGCTTAGTGTTAGGGGGCTAGGACTAGGGCTAGGACTAGGTGGCTAGGGCTAGGGGGGCTAGAAGGCTAGGAGGCTAGGAGGCTAGGGATAGGGGGCTAGGGCTAGGGCTAGGGGGCTAGGGCAAGGGGGCTAAGGTTGGCAGGCTAGGGTTAGGGTAAGGTAAGGGGTTAGAGTTATGGTTAGGGGGTCAAGGGTTAGGGTCAAGGGTCAGGGCCAGGGCCGGGGTCAAGGCCAGGACCAGGGCCCCCAGGGCCAGGGCCAGGGCTGCCAGGGCCAGGGCCAGGGCTGTCAGGGCCAGGGCCAGTGCTGTCAGGGTCAGGGCCAGGGCTGTCAGGGTCAGTTTCAGTGCTGTCAGAATCAGGGTCAGGGCTGTCAGGGTTAGGGTTAGGGGTTAGGGGTTAGGTTTAGGGTTAGTGTTAGTGTTAGGGTTTGGGTTAGAGGGTTATGGTTAGGGTTAGTGTTAGGGTTAGGGTTAGGGGTTTAGGGTTAGGTGTTAGGGGTTAGGGGTTATGGTTATGGTTAGGGTTAGGGTTAGGGTTAGAGGGTTAGTGTTAGGGTTGGGGTTTGGGTTGGGGTTGGGGTTGGGGTTAAGGTTATGGTTATGGTTATGGTTAGGGTTAGGGTTAGGGTTTAGGGTTAGTGTTAAAATTCTGATAGGGTTAGGGTTAGGTTTGGGAATAGGGTTAGGGTTGGGGTTGGGGTTGGGGTTGGGGTTAAAATTCTGATTAGGAGTTAGGGTTATAGTTAGGGTTAGGTTTAGGGGTTGGGGTTAGGGGTTAAACTTAGGGGTTAGGGGTTAGGGTTAGGGTTAGGGATAGGGTTAGGGTTATAGGGGTTACAGTTAGGGTTAGTGTTAGTGTTAGTGGTCAGAGTCATGGTCAGGGTTAGTGTTAGGGGTTAGGGTTAGGGTTAGGGGTTAGGGTTAGGGTTAGGGGTTAAAGTCAGGTTAGGGTTAGCGTTAGTGGGTTAGGGTTATGGTTAGGGTTAGGGGGTTAGGGTTAGGGTTACAGTTAGTTTTAGGTTAAGGGTTAGGAGGTTAGGGTTAGGGTTCAGTTAGGGTTTAGGGTTAAAAGTTAGGGTTAGGGTTAGGGTTTAGTAGTTAGGGTTAGGGTTAGGGGGGTTAGGGTTAGGGTTAGGTTTTAGGGTTAGGGTTAGGGTTAGGGGTTAAAGTCAGAGTTAGGGTTAGGGTTAGGGGGTAAGGGTTAGGTTTAGGGTTAGGGTTAGGGGGTTAGTGTTAGGGTTAGTGTTAGGGTCAGGGTCAGGGTCAGGTTCAGGGTCAGGGTTAGGTTTAGGGCTAGGGCTAGGGCTGGGGCTGGGGCTGGGGCTGGGGCTGGAGGCTAGCGCTGGAGCTAGGGGGCTAGGGGGCTGGCGTGAGCCTCTGGGGCTAGGAGGCTAGGCGCGGGCTGGGGTAGGGCTAGGGGCTAGGAGGCTAGGGGCTGGGGCTGGGGCTGGGGGCTAGGGCTAGGGGCCTAGGGCTGGAGCTAGGGGGCTAGGGCTAGGGGGCTAGGGCTAGGGCTGAGACTAGGGTGCTAGGGGGCTAGGGCTGGGTCTAGGGCTAGGGCTAGGTGTTAGGGTGCTAGGGCTAGGACTAGGGTCTAGGGCTAGGGCTAGGGGGCTAGTGCTAGGGGGCTAGGACTAGGTCTAGTACTAGGGAGCTATTGCTCAGGGGGTTAGGCGGCTAGGGCCTAGGAGGCTAGGGCGAGGGGCCTAGGGCCAGGACTGGGGGCTAGGGCTAGGGTTAGGGTTAGGGGTTAGGGTTAGGGTTAGGGGGTCAAGGGTTAGGGTCAAGGGTCTGGGCCAGGGTCAGGGTCAGGGCCAGGATCAGGGCTGCCAGGGCCAGGGCCAGGGCTGCCAGGGCCAGGAACAGGTCTGCCAGGGCCAGGGCCAGGCCTGTCAGGGCCAGGGCCAGGGCTGTCAGGGTCAGGGCCAGGACTGTCAGGGTCAGGGTCAGTGCTGTCAGGGTCAGGGTCAGGGCTGTCAGGGTTAGGGTTAGGGTTAGGGGTTAGGGTTTGGGGGTCAAAGGTTAGGGTCAAGGGTCAAGGGCCAGGGCCAGGTCCAGGGCCAGGGAGAGGGCCGCAAGTGCTTCCAGGGCCAGGGCCCTCAGGGCTATCAGAGCCACGGCCAGGGCTGCCAGGGCCAGGGCTGTCAGCATCAGGGCCAGGGCTGTCAGGGTCAGGATCAGTGCTATCAGGGTCAGGGTCAGGGCTGTCAGGGTTAGGGTTAGGTTTAGGGGTTAGGGTTTAGGTTTAGGTGTTAGGGTTAGGGGGTCAAAATTAGGGTGAAGGGTCAGGGCCAGGGCCAGGGCCTGGGCCAGGGCTGCAGGGCAGGGCCAGGGGGCCAGGAGAGGAGCCAAGGGCTGCCAGGGCGAGGGCTGTCAGAGTCTGGGCCAGGGCTGTCAGGATCAGGGCCAGGACTGTCACGGCCAGGGCCAGGGCTGTCAGGGCCAGGGCCAGGGCTGTCAGTGCCAGGGCCAGGGCTGTCAGGGTCAGGGCCAGGGCTGTCAGGGTGTTGGAAGCCGCGTGATTCCTCTCGCTGCCAAGCGCGAGGGCACAAGGGTCCCTTCGCGCAAGCCTTTATTACAGTCAATCGATGAAAGGAATAGAGGAGAGCTGGCCCGGCCAACTCGCGGGCGCGGGCGGCGCTCGCATTGGCCGACAGACACCGCGGCATCCCAAAAGGAGGTGACACCCATTTCCGTGCAATGGAATAAAATTCCAGGGAGTGCAATGGCTGTCATCCTCCTATCTAGGTACCATAGCCGCTTAGGCAAAGGCAACATTGACTTGGATCACTCATCAACTTAGGGCAATGGGTAAAACCCCTGAGGTGCATCGACTGAGTGTCACAGTCTGTTTTAATTTTTTAAAATGGTTAACCAAATTTTGGGAGATGATCCTTGTTTCAAGGCCACAAGTGTTTGCGCGATCACGACCTAGTAACGTTTAGGTTGGGTATTGAGTTTGCAGAACAACCAGAGTAAAAACACTAAGCCCCAACATAGTGCTGCACCCCACATTCCAAACCCCACCCAATCTTAAAGAAAAGGCAGAAGAAACCCAGGGTAATAAGCCATCTGTGGGCGATGAATCCACTCCAGTAGAATTAGTGGTCATCCTCGCCGCCCTTGACTCTTCAAGTGGTAGCAAGTGTATCTGTTGAAAGATCATCTTCAGCTGTCACCAGCTTTCGCATGAGGCGCTCCGGTACCCAGAATGGATTGTTTTCTTCCTGTGGGAAAACACAGACAGCTCCCCTGGATCTTATTAAGATAGGATCCGGGCCTTTCCATTGACCAGTTAAGACATCCTTCCATTTGATCATTTCCTTGGGCCTATTAGGACATAAGCAGTGGCGATCAGCCGCCGAATGGCCTTGACTGTCCAAATTCAAAAAATTGAGTGTGAAGATTGCCAAGGAAACGGTCACTCGTGGCACTGAGGGCAGAGCCTCCTGAACTCTCCCTTTTGTTTTATTAAGTAGGATTTTAGGGTGCGGTGATCATATTTAATAATACCCTGACTTTGAGGGTTATATGGGAGACCCGTTAGATGGGTCACTTTTATTGGATGACAAAACTGTCCAAATTTTTGAGAAGTATAGGCCGGCCCATTGTCAGTTTTTAGAATTTTGGGCTTTCCCCAGGCACTCCATGCCTCTAGGCAATGTTGAATAACATGGGCTGCCTTTTCTCCTGTCAGGGGAGAAGCAAACACAACTCCAGAGCAAGTATCAACAGAAACATGTAAATATTGAAGTTTACCAAAAAATGAAATGTGAGTAACATCCATCTGCCACACTTGTAGTGGACAGATTCCTCTGGGATTAATCCCAACATGAGGCATAGGTAAGAACTGACAACAATTTTGACATTGGTTAACAATATCTCTAGCTTCTTTTCTAGTTATGTCAAATCGATGAGGCAATGTCTCAGCTGTAACATGAAAACTTTTATGAAACTCCTTAATGCCAATTCTAGGGTTAGGGTTAATTTGAATTATGTTGTTAGGGTTAGGGTTAGAGGTTAGGGGTTAGGGTTAGGGTTAGGGGTTAGGGTTAGGGGTTAGTGTTAGGGTTAGGGTTAGGGGTTTAGGGAGTTGGAGTTAGGGTTTGGGTTAGGGTTAGGGTCAGGTTCAGGGTCAGGGTCAGGGTTTAGGGTTAGGGTTAGGGCGTTAGGGCTAGGGCTTAGGGGTTAGGGTTGGGAGTCAGGTTTAGGGTTGGGTTTAGGTGGTTGGGAGGTTAGGGTTGGGTTAGGGTTTAGGTTTAGGGTTTAGGGTTAGGTTAGGGTTAGGGGGGCTGGGGTTAGGGTTAGGGCTAGGGGGTTAGGGTTTGGGGTTTAGGGAATAGGACTAGGGCTAGGGGGGCTAGGGCTAGGGGGCTTGGGGCTAGGGCTGGGGTTAGGGGCTGGGGACTAGGGGGGCTAGGGCTAGGGCTAGGGTTAGGGCTGGTGGCTGGGGGGGTTTAGGGGCCTGGGGGGCTAGGGCTAGTGTTAGGGCTGGGGCTTAGGGCTGGGGGGTTCAGGGCTAGGGCTAGGGGCTGGGGCTAGGGCTGGGGGGGCTGGGGCTGGGTAGGGCTGGGGCTGGGGCTGGGGCTGGGGCTGGCTGAGGTTGGCTAGGGGGCTGGGACTGGGGCTGGGGAGGGGCTAGGGCTAGGGGGCTAGGGCTGGGGCTGGGGGGCTGGGGCAAGGCAGGCTTGGGCTGGGGCTAGGGGCTGGGGACAAGGGTGCTAGGGCTAGGGGTTAGGGGTTAGGGTTAGGGTTAGGGGGTCAAGGGTTAGGGTCAAGGGTCAGGGCCAGGACCAGGGCCGCCAGGGTCAGGGCCAGGGCTGCCCTGGCAAGGACCAGGGCTACCAGGGCCAGGGACCGGGATGTCAGGGTCAGGGCCAGGGCTGTCAGGGTCAGGGTCATTGCTGTCAGGGTCAGGGTCAGGGCTGTCAGCGTTAGGAGTAGGGTTAGTGGTTAGGGGTTAGGGTTAGGGGTTAGGGTTACAGGGTCAAAGGTTAGGGTAATTTGTCAAGGGCCAGGGCCAGGGCCAGGGCTACCAGGGTCAGCGCCAAGGCCAGGGAGAGGGCCACAGTGGCTGCCAGGGCCAGGGCCGTCAGGGCTATCAGGGCCACGGCCAGGGCTGCCATTCCAGGGCTGTCAGTGTCAGGGCCAGGGCTGTCAGGATCTGGGCCAGGGATGTCAGGGTCAGGGCCAGGGCTGTTAGGGCCAGGGCCAGGGCTGTGAGGGCCAGGGCCAGGGCTGTCAGGGCCAGGGCCAGGGCTGTCAGTGTCAGGGCCAGGTCTGTCAGGGTTAGGGTTAGGGTTAGGGTCAGGGTCAGGGTCAGGGTTAGGGTTAGGGCTAGGGCTAGGGCTAGGGCTAGGGCTAGGGCTGGGCTGGGGCTGGGGCTGGAGGCTAGGGCTGGAGCTAGGGGGTTAGGGGCTAGGGCTAGGGGGCTAGGGCTAAGGGCTAGGGGGCTAGGGCTGGGGCTAGGACTAGGACTAGTTCTAGGGGGCTAGGGCTAGGGCTAGGGAGCTAGGGCTAGGGGGCTAGGGGACAAGGGGGCTAGGGATAAGGCTAGGGGGCGAGGACTGGGGCAAGGGGGCTAGTGCTACGGGGCTAGGACTAGGGCTAGGACTAGGTGGCTTGGGCTAGCGGGGCTAGCGGTGCTAGGGGGTTAGGGGGCTAGGAGGCAAGGGCTAGTGGGCTAGGGCTAGGGGGCTAGGGCTATGGTTAGGTGTTAGGGGTTAGGTTTAGGGTTAGAGAGTCAAGGGTTAGGGTCAAGGGACAGGGCCAGGGCCAGGGTCAAAACCAGGACCAGGGCCGCCAGGGCCAAGGCCAGGGCTGCCAGGGCCAGGGCTGTCAGGGCTAAGGCCAGGGCTGTCAGGGCCAGGGCCAGGGCTGTCAGGGTCAGGGCCAGGGCTGTCAGGGTCAGGGTCAGTGCTGTCAGGGTCAGGGTCAGGGCTGTCAGTGTGAGGGTTAGGGTTAGAGGTTTAGGGTTAGGGTTAGGGTTAGGGTTAGGGTTAGGGTTAGGGTTAGGGTTGGGGTTGGGGTTAGGTTTAGGGGTTAGGGTGAGGGTTACGGTTAGTGTTAAGCGTTGTGGTTAGAGGTTAGGGTTAGATTTAGAGGGTTAGGGTTAGGGTTAAGGTTAGGGTTAGGGTTGGGGTTAGGGTTGGGGTTGGGGTTGGGGTTTGGGGTGGGGTTAGGGTTATGGTTAGGGTTAGGGTTAGGGGTTAGGGGTTAGGGTTAACGTTAGGGATAGGGTTAGGGCTAGTTTTAGGGGTGTTAGGGTTAGGGTTAGGGGTCAGGGTCAGGGTCAGGGTCAGGGTTAGGGTTAGGGGGGGTTAGGGTTAGGGTTCGGGTTAGGGGCTAAAGTCAGGGTTAGTGTTAGGGTTAGGGGGTTATAGTTAGGTTTAGGGTTAGGGTTAGGGGGTTAGGGTTACTGTTAGGGTTAGGGGATTTGTGTTAAGGTTAGCGTTAGGGGGTTAGGGTTAGGATTAGGATCAGGGTCAGGGTCAGGGTCAGGGTTAGGGTTAGGGCTATGGCTAGTGCTAGGGCTGGGGCTGGGGCTGGAGCTGGAGGCTAGGGCTGGAGCTAGGGGGCTAGGGTGCTAGGGCTAGGGCTAGGGCTAGGGGGCTATGGCTGGGACTAGGGCCCTAGTTTTAGGGGGCTAGGACTAGGGCTTTGACTAGGTGGCTAGGGCTAGCGAGGCTAGGGGGCTAGGGGGGTAGGAGGCTAGGGCTATGGTTATGGTTAGGGGTTAGGTTTAGGGTTAGGGGGCCATGGGTTAGGGTCAAGGGTCAGGGCCAGGGCCAGGGTCAAAACGAGGACCAGGGCCGCCAGGGCCAGGGCCAGGGCTGCCAGGGCCAGGGCTGTCAGGGCCAGGGCCAGGGCTGTCAGGGTCAGGGCCAGGGCTGTCAGGGTCAGGGCCAGGGCTGTCAGGGTCAGGGTCAGTGCTGTCAGGGTCAGGGTCAGGGCTGTCAGTGTGAGGGTTAGTGTTAGAGGGTTAGGGTTAGGGTTAGGGTTAGGGTTAGGGTTAGGGTTAGGGTTAGGGTTGGGGTTGGGGTTAGGGTTATGGGTTAGGGCTAGGGTTAGGTCGTTAGGGTTAGGGTTAGTGTTAGGGTGTTAGGATTAGGGTAAGGGTTATGGTTAGGGTCAGGGTCAGGGTCAGGTTCAGGGCCAGGGTCAGGGTAAGGGCCAGGACCAGGGCCGCCAGGGCCAGGGTCAGGGATGCCGGGGCCAGGGCCAGGGCTGTCAGGGCCAGGGCCAGAGCTGTCAGGGTCAGGGCCAGGGCTGTCAGGTTTAGGTTTAGCGGTTAGGGGGTTAGGGGTTAGGGATTAGGGTTAGGGGATCAAAGGTTAGGGTCAAGGGTCAAGTGTCAGGGCCAGGACCAGGGCTGCCAGGGCCAGGGCCAGGGCCAGGGAGAGGCCTGCAAGGGCTGCCAGGGCTAGGGCCCTCAGGGCTATCAGTGCCACAGCCAGGGCTGCCAGGGCCAGGGCAGTCAGGGCCATGGCCAGGGCTATCAGGGTCATGGCCAGGTCTGTCAGGGTGTTGGAAGCCTCGTGATTCGTCTTGCTGGCAGAAACGCACGTAGGCACAAGGGTCCTTCCGCAACAAGCCTTTATTACAGTCAATCGATGAAAGGAGGAGAGGAGAGCAGGCCCGGCCACCTACGCAGGCGGGCGTCGGGTGCGTGGCCAACAGACAGTTAGCGTCCTGCAGGCTGCGGCCAGGGGGAAGCCCAGGCGTGGAGAGGGGAGGAGGAGGAGGAAGGGCCAGGCGCCAGGGCCCAGAAGTGGCGCTGTTTATATAAGCCCTGGTTGCACCTAAGTGGCGTGTCAATACCTGACTGGCTGCTCACTCTTTACCCGCCTGATGACTCGGGTCCAGCGTGCTTAGTATGCTTATGCAATTTGAGCAACCAGCATGTGTACTGGAGTTTTTACAGTTTTGAGGCAAAATGTCAGCGCCACCTAGTGGCGTCTGAGTCTCAGCTCTCCACATCCCCCTTTTGTTTTAATAAATGAAAACTGCCTTAAAGTCTATAAGCGTGGCACAAAGAGGCCTAAGCTCGATCAAGGAGCTCCTTCTTTGGGAGTAGCGATCAGAGCTTTAGGGCCCTTACCCCACCAGGTGCAATGGAGACAAGTCCTCTGGGTGCAGGGGCTAAGGGGAAGATTACAAAAAAGGAGGTGACACCCATTCCCGTTCAATGGAATAAAATTCCAGGGAGTGCAAGGGCTATCATCCTCCTATCTAGGTACCATAACCACTTAGGCAAAGGCAACATTGACTTGGATCACTCATCGACTCAGGGCAATGGGTAAAACCCCTGAGGTGCATGGACTGAGTTTCACAGTCTGTTTTTATTTTTAACATGGATAGCAAATTTTGGGAGATGATCCTTGTTTCAAGGCCACAAGTGTTTGCGCGATCACGACCTAGTTACATTTATGTTGGGTATTGAGTTTGCAGAACAACCAGAGTAAAAACACTAAGCCACAACATAGTGCTGCAGCAAACTTTCCAACCCCCACCCAATCTTAAAGTAAGAAAAGGCAGAAGAAACCCAGGGTAATAAGCCATCTGTGGGCGATGAATCCACTCAGTAGAATTAGTGGTCATTGGGCAGCGGCCCTTGACTCTCAAGTCGTAGCAGGTGTATCTGTGGAAAGATCATCTTCAGCTTCAACCAGCTTTAGGCGTGAGGGCTCTGGTACCCAGAATGGATTGTTTTTTCCTGTGGGAAAACACAGACAGCTCCCCTGGATCTTATTAAGATAGGATCCGGGCCTTTCCATTGACCAGTTAAGACATCCTTCCATTTGATCATGTCCTTGGGCCTATTAGGCCCTAAGCAGTGGAGATCAGCCGCCGAATGGCCTTGACTGTCCAAATTCAAAAACTTGAGTGTGAAGAGTGCCAAGGAAATGGTCACTCGTGGCACTGAGGGCAGAGCCTCCTGGACTCTCCCTTTTGTTTTATTAAGTAGGATTTTAGGGTGCGGTGAGCATGTTTAATAATACCCTGACTTTGAGGGTTATATGGGAGACCCGTTAGATGGGTCACTTTTATTGGATGACAAAACTGTCCAAATTTTTGAGAAGTATAGGCCGGCCCATTGTCAGTTTTTAGAATTTTGGGCTTTCCCCAGGCACTCCATGCCTCTAGGCAATGTTGAATAACATGGGCTGCCTTTTCTCCAGTCAGGGGAGAAGCAAACACAACTCCAGAGCAAGTATCAACAGAAACATGCAAATATTGAAGTTTACCAAAAAATGAAATGTGAGTAACAGCCATCTGCCACACTTGTAGTGGACGGATTCCTCTGGGATTAATCCCAACATGAGGCATAGGTAAGAAGTGACAACAATTTTGACATTGGGTAACAATATCTCTAGCTTCTTTTCTAGATATGTCAAATCGATGTTAATGTCTCAGCTGTAACATAGAAAACTTTTATGAAACTCCTGAGCCAATTCTAAATTTGAATTAATGTTAGGGTTAGGGTTAGTGTTAGGGTTAGAGTTAGGGTTAGAGGTTAGGGTTAGGGTTAGATGGTTAGGGTTAGGGTTAGAGGGTTAGGGTTAGGGTTGGGGTTGGGGTTGGAGTTTGGGGTTGGGGTTGGGGTTGGGGTTAGGGTTAGTGTTAGAGTGTGAGGTTAGGGTTAGAGGTTAGGGTTATGGTTAGGGTTAGTGTTAAGGTTATATCACTTTTCAGTTTTCCTGTATTCCTAATTAGCGGCGACACACATGTGATTTAGGTTACAAAGTACTTCTTTGTGTTTATGTTTTCGTTGGAAATTTGTTCTTGTTTGGTACAAGTTAGGGTTAGGTTTAGGGGATAGGGGGTAGTGTTAGGGTTAGGGTTAGGGTTAGGGTTAGAAGGTTAGGGTTAGGGATAGAAGGTTAGGGTTAGGGTTAGGATTAGGGTTAGGGTTCAGTTAGGGTTAGGGGTTAGGGGTTAGGTTTAGGGTTAGGGTTAGGGTTGGGTTCAGGGTTAGGGTTACTATTAGGTTTAGGGTTAGGGTTAGAGGTTAGGGTTAGGGTTAGAGGGTTAGGGTTAGGGTTAGGGTTAGGGTTAGGGTTAGGGTTAGGGTTAGTGTTAGGGTTTAGTATTAGGTTAGGGGTTGTGGTTTTGGTTTGGTTTGTGTTGGGTTTGGGGTTAGGTTTAGGATTTAGGGTTAGGGTTATGGTTAGGGTAGGGTTAGGGTTAGGTTTCAGGGTTAGGGTTAGGGGGTTAGGGTTAGGGTTAGGGGTTAGTGTTAAGATTAGTGTTAGGGTCAGGGGTCAGGGTCAGGGTCAGGGTCAGGATCGGGGTCAGGGGTCAGGGTTAGGGTTAGGGGGGTTAGGGTTAGGGTTAGGGGTTAGGGTTAGGGGTTAAAGTCAGGAGTTAGGGTTAGGGTTAGATGGTCAGGGTTAGGGTTAGGGCTAGGGCTGGGGCTGGGGGCTAGGGATGGCCCTAGCACTAGGACTATCAGTGCCACAGCCAGGGCTGCCAGGGCCAGGGCAGTCAGGGCTGGGGCCAGGGCTATCAGGGGTCAGGGCCAGGTCTGTCAGGGTGTTGGAAGCCTCGTGATTGGGTCTTGCTGGGATGAAAGCTACAGACAAGGGTCCTTCGCAGCAAGCCTTTATTACAGTCAATCGATGAAAGGAGGAGAGGAGGCAGGCCCGGCCACCTAGGCAGCCAGGGCTTGGGCTAGGGGCCAACAGACACAGAGGCGTCCTGCAGGCTGCGGCCAGAGACGGGAAGCCAGGCGTGGGGGGGAGGAGGAGAGAGGAAGAAGGCCAGGGGCTGGGTGGCGCTGTTTATATAAGCCCCTGGTTGCACCTAAGTGGCGTGTCAATACCCTGACTGGCTGCTCACTCTTTACCCGCCTGATGACTCGGGTCCAGCGTGCTTAGTATGCTTATGCAATTTGAGCAACCAGCATGTGTACTGGAGGTTTTTTTTTACAGTTTTGAGGGCAAAATGTCAGCGCCACCTAGTGGCGTCTGAGTCTCAGCTCTCCACATCCCCCTTTTGTTTTAATAAATGAAAACTGCCTTAAAGTCTATAAGCATGGCACAAGAGAGCCTAAGCTCGATCAAGGAGCTCCTTCTTTGGGAGTAGCGATCAAGAGCTTTAGATTACTCCTTACCCACCAGGTGCAATGGAGACAAGTCCTCTGGGTGCAGGGCTAAGGGAAGATTACAAAAGGGGTGACACCCATTCCGTTCAATGGAATAAAATTCCAGGGAGTGCAAGGGCTATCATCCTCCTATCTAGGTACCATAACCACTTAGGCAAAGGCAACATTGACTTGGATCACTCATCGACTCAGGGCAATGGGTAAAACCCCTGAGGTGCATGGACTAAGTTTCACAGTCTGTTTTATTTTTAACATGGATAACCAAATTTTGGGAGATGATCCTTGTTTCAAGGCCACAAGTGTTTTTGCGATCACGACCTAGTTACATTTATGTTGGGTATTGAGTTTGCAGAACAACCAGAGTAAAAACACTAAGCCACAACATAGTGCTGCAGCAAACTTTCCAACCCCACCCAATCTTAAAGTAAGAAAAGGCAGAAGAAACCCAGGGTAATAAGCCATCTGTGGGGCGATGAATCCTGGGCTCAGTAGAATTGTGGTCATAGGGCTGGCCCTTGACTCTTCAGGTCGTAGCAGGTGTATCTGTGGAAAGATCATCTTCAGCTTCAACCAGGACTGCGGCTGGCTCTGGTACCCAGAATGGATTTTTTTTCCTGTGGGAAAACACAGACAGCTCCCTGGATCTTATTAAGATAGGATCCGGGCCTTTCCATTGACCAGTTAAGACATCCTTCCATTTGATCATGTCCTTGGGCCTGTGGGCCCTAAGCAGTGGCGATCAGGGAATGGGGCTTGACTGTCCAAATTCAAAGGCTTGAGTGTGAAGAGTGCCAAGAAATGGTCACTCTCGTGGCACTGAGGGCAGAGCCTCCTGGACTCTCCTTTTGTTTTATTAAGTAGGATTTAGGGGGTGCGGTGAGCATGTTTAATAATACCCTGACTTTGGGGGTTATATGGGAGACCCGTTAGATGGGTCACTTTTATTGGATGACAAAACTGTCCAAATTTTTGAGAAGTATAGGCCGGCCCATTGTCAGTTTTTAGAATTTTGGGCTTTCCCCAGGCACTCCATGCCTCTAGGCAATGTTGAATAACATGGGCTGCCTTTTCTCAGTCAGGGAGAAGCAAACACAACTCAGAGCAAGTATCAACAGAAACATGCAAATATTGAAGTTTACCAAAAAATGAAATGTGAGTAACATCCATCTGCCACACTTGTAGTGGGCCAGTTCCTCTGGGATTAATCCCAACATGAGGCATAGGTAAGAAGTGACAACAATTTTGACATTGGGTAACAATATCTCTAGCTTCTTTTCTAGTTATGTCAAATCGATGGCCAGCGCAATGTCTCAGCTGTAACATGAAAACTTTTATGAAACTCTGAGCCAATTCTAAATTTGAATTAATGTTAGGGTTAGGGTTAGTGTTAGGGTTAGGGTTAGGGTTAGAGGGTTAGGGTTAGGGTTAGATGGTTAGGGTTAGGGTTAGTGGTTAGGGTTAGGGTTGGGGTTGGGGTTGGAGTTGGGGTTGGGGTTGGGGTTGGGGTTAGGGTTAGTGTTAGAGGGTGAGGTTAGGGTTAGAGGGTTAGGGTTAGGGTTAGGGTTAGTGTTAAGGTTATATCACTTTTCAGTTTTCCTGTATTCCTAATTGAAGGGCGACACACATGTGATTATTACTTACAAAGTACTTCTTTGTGTTTATCTTTTTCGTTGAAATTTGTTCTTATTTGGTACAAGTTAGGGTTAGGTTTTGGGGATAGGGGGTAGTGTTAGGGTTAGGGTTAGGGTTAGGGTTAGAAAAGGTTAGGGTTAGGGATAGAAAGGTTAAGGTTAGGGTTAGGATTAGGGTTAGGGTTGTGGTTAGGGTTGGGTTATGGGTTAGGTTTAGGGTTAGGGTTAGGGTTTAGGGTTTGGTTAGGGTTACTGTTAGGTTTAGGGTTAGGGTTAGAGGTTAGGGTTAGGGTTAGAGTTAGGGTTAGCGTTAGGGTTAGGGTTAAAGTTAGGGTTAGGGTTAAAATTAGGGTTGGTGTTAGGTTAGGGGTTGTGTTTTTTTTGTTTGTGTTGGGTTTGGGTTAGGTTTAGGGTTAGGTTTAGGGTTAGGGTTAGTGTTAGGGGTAGGGTTAGGGTTAGGTTTATGGTTAGGGTTAGGGGGTTAGGGTTAGGGTTAGGGGGTTAGTGTTAAGATTAGTGTTAGGGTCAGGGTCAGGGTCAGGGTCAGGGTCAGGATCGGGGTCAGGGTCAGGGTTAGGGTTAGGGGGGGTTAGGGTTAGGGTTAGGGGTTAGGGTTAGGAGTTAAAGTCAGGGTTAGGGTTAGGGTTAGATGGTCAGGGTTAGGGTTAGGGCTAGGGCTAGGGGCTAGGGGGCTAGGGATGGGGCTAGCACTAGGACTATGGCTAGGGGGCTAAAGGCTGGGCTGGGGCTGGGGGCTGGGGCTGGGGATCGGTGACTAGGGGTCTAGGGCTTGGTTTAGGGCTAGGGGCTAGGGCTGGGGCTAGGGGGATGGGGCTACAGATCTAGGGCTAGGGCTAGGGCTGAGGCTGGGGCTAGGGGGCTAGGGCTGGGGCTAGGGCTATGGGGTAGGGGCCTAGGGCTTGGGCTGGGGCTAGGGCTGGGGCTAGGGGCCTAGTGCTAGGGGGCGAGGACTAGGGCTAGGACTATGGGGCTAGGGCTAGGGGGGCTAGAAGGCTAGGGGGCTAGGAGGCTAGGGCTAGGGGGCTAGGCCTAGGGCTAGGAGGCTAGGGGAAGGAGGCTAAGGCTAGCGGGCTAGGGCTAGGGTCTAGTCCTAGGGTTAGGGGTGAGGGATAGGGTTAGGGTTAGGGGTCAGGGTTAGGGTCAGGGTCAGGGCCAGGGCGTGCGGTCAAGGCCAGGACCAGGGCCGCCAGGGCCAGGCCCACGGCTGACAGGGCCAGGGCCAGGGCTCAGGGGCCAGGGCCAGGGCTGTCAGGGTCAGGGCCAGGCGTGTCAGGGTCAGTTTCAGTGCTGTCAGAGTCAGGGTCAGGGCTGTCAGTGTGAGGGTTAGGGTTAGAGGTTTAGGGTTAGGGTTGGGGTTGGAGTTGGTGTTGGGGTTGGGGTTGGGGTTAGGGTTATTGTTAGGGTTAGTGTTAGGTGTTAGGGTTAGGGTGTTACCCAGGTTAGGGTTAGGGTTAGGGTTAAGGTTAGTGTTAGGGTTTAGGGTTTAGGGTTTAGGGTTAGGGTTAGGGTTAGTGGTCAGGGTCAGGGTCAGGGTCAGGGTCAGGGGTTAGGGTTAGGGTTAGGGGTTAGGGTTAGGGTTAGGGTTAGGGGTTAGGTTTAGGGTTAGGGTTAGAGGTTAAAGTCAGGGTTAGGGTTAGGGTTAGGGTTAGGGGTTTAGTGTTAGGGTTAGGGTCAGGGTCAGGGTCAGAGTCAGCGTTAGGGTTAGGGCTAGGGCTAGGGCTAGGGCTAGGGCTGGGGCTTGGGCTGGGGCTGGAGGCTAGGGCTGGAGCTAGGGGGCTAGGGGGCTAGGGCGCTAGGAGGCAAGGGCTGGGGCTAGGGGTGAGGGACTAGGGCTAGGGGGCTAGGGCTAGGGGCTAGTGGGCTAGGGCTGGGGCTAGGACTAGGACTAGTGCTAGGGGGCTAGGGCTAGGGCTAGGGGGCTAGGGCTAGGGGGCTAGTGGACTAGGGGGCTAGGGCTAGGGCTAGGGCTGGGGCTAGGGCTGGGGCTACGGGGATAAGGCTAGGCGGCTAGGGCTAGGGATGAGGCTAGTGGGCTAGGGGGGGGCTGGGGCTGGGGCTGGGGCTAGGGCTGGGGCTAGGGCTAGGGGGGCTAGGGGGCTGGGGGCTAGGAGGCTAGGTCTAGGGGGCTAGGGCTAGGGCTAGGGGGCTAGGTCAAGGGGTTGGGCTTGCAGGCTAGGGCTAGGGGGCTAGACCTAGGGTTAGGGTTAGGGGTTAGTGTTAGGGATATGGCGTCAAGGGTTAGGATCAAGGGTCAGGGCCAGGGTCATGGTAGGGCAAGGACCAGGGCCGCCAGGGCCAGGGCCAGGGCTGCCAGGGCCAGGACTACGGCTGCCAGGGCCAAGGCCAGGGCTGTCAGGGTCAGGGACAGGGCTGTCAGGGTCAGGGTCAGTGCTTTCAAGGTTAGGGTTAGGGTTAGGGGTTGGGGTTAGGGTTAGGGGTTAGGGTTAGGGATATGGCGTCAAGGGTTAGGATCAAGGGTCAGGGCCAGGGTCATAGTAGGGCAAGGACCAGGGCCGCCAGGGCCAGGGCCAGGGCTGCCAGTTCCAGGACTATGGCTGCCAGGGCCAGGGCCAGGGCTGTCAGGGTCAGGGACAGGGCTGTCAGGGTCAGGGTCAGTGCTGTCAGGGTCAGGGTCAGGGCTGTCAAGGTTAGGGTTAGGGGTTAGGGTTAGGGGTTATGGTTAAGGGGTCAAAGGTTAGGGTCAAGGGTCAAGGGCCAGGGCCAGGGCCAGGTCTGCCTGGGCCAGCGCCAGGGCTGTCAGGGTCAGGGCCAGGTCTGTCAGGGTGTTGGAAGCCGCGTGATTCGTCTTGCTGGCGGAAACGCACGCGGGCACAAGGGTCCTTCTGCACAAGACTTTATTACAGTCAATGGATGAAAGGCGGAGAGGAGAGCGTGCCTGGCCACCTCGCGGGTGCGGGTGGTGCTCGCATTGGCCGATGGACACCGCGGCATCCCGCGGGCCACGGCCAGGGCTGGAAAAGCCCCGGGCAGGGAGAGGGGGAGGAGGAGAGGGAGGAGGGCGCCAGGGCCTAAAAGTGGCGCTCTTTATATAAGCCCTGGTCGCACCTAACTGACGTGTCAATACCCTGATTGGCTGCTCACTCTTTACCCTGCTTGATGACTCTGGCCCAGCGTGTTTAGCATGCTTATGCAATTTGCGCAACCCACGCATGCGTACTGGAGGTTTTTTTTACAGGATCAGGGTCAGGGTCAGGGTCAGGGTCAGGGTCAGGGTTAGGGGTCAGGATCAGGGTCAGGGTCAGGGTTAGGGTTAGGGGGGGTTAGGGTTAGGGTTAGGGTTAGGGATAGGGCTAGGGCTAGGGCTGGGGCTGGGGCTGGGGCTGGAGGCTAGGGCTGGAGCTAGGGGGTTAGGGGGCAAGGGCTAGGGTAGGGGGCTAGGAGGTTAAGGCTGGGCTAGGGGGCTAGGTGGCTAGGGCTAGGGGGCTAGGGCTAGGGCCTAGGGGGCCAGGGGGCTAGGGCTGGGGCTAGGACTAGGACTAGGGCTAGGGGGCTAGGGCTAGGGGGCTAGGGCTAGGGGGCTAGGGCTAGGTGGCTAGGGGACTGGGGGCTGAGGCTAGGGGGCTAGGGGGCTAGGGCGGGGGCTAGGGCTAAGGCTAGGGCTAGGGGGCTACAGCTGGGGCTAGGGGGCTAGTTTTAGGGGGCTAGGACTAGGGCTAGGACTAGGTGGCTAGGACTAGCGGGGCTAGGTGGCTAGGGGGCTAGTAGGCTAGGGCTAGCGGGCTATGGCTAGGGGGCTAGGGCTATGGTTAGGGTTAGGGGTTTGGTTTAGGGTTAGGGGGTCAAGTGTTAGGGTCAAGGGTCAGGGCCAGGGCCAGGGTCAAAACCAGGACGAGGGCCGCCAGGGCCAAGGCCAGGGCTGCCAGGGCCAGGGCAGTCAGGGCCAGGGCCAGGGCTGTCAGGGTCAGGGTCAGGGCTGTCAGGGTCAGGGTCAGTGCTGTTCTGGTCAGGGTCAGGGCTGTCAGTGTGAGGGTTAGGGCTAGAGCGTTAGGGTTAGGGTTAGGGTTAGGTTTAGGGTTAGGGTTGGGGTTGGGGTTAGGGTTAGGGGTTAGGGTTAGGGTTACGGTTAGTGTTAGGGTTATCATTAGAGGGTTAGGGTTATGGTTAGAGGGTTAGGGTTAGAGTTAGGGTTAGGGTTAGGTTTGGGATTAGGGTTGGGTTGGGGTTGGGGTTGGTTTTGGGGTTGGGGTTGGGGTTAGGGTTATGGTTAGGGGTTAGGTTTAGGTTTTAGGGGTTAGGGTTAGGGTTAGGGATAGGGTTAGGGTTAGCGGTTGGGGTTAGGGTTAAGGGTGTTAGGGTTAGGGTTAGTGGTCAGGGTCAGGGTCAGGGTCAGGGTCAGGGTCAGGGTTAGGGTTAGGGATAGGGGTTAGGGTTAGGGGTTAGGGTTAGGGTTAGGGGTTAAAGTCAGGGTTAGGGTTAGGGTTAGGGGGTTAGGGTTAGGTTTAGGGTTAGGGTTTGTTTTAGGGGGTTAGGGTTAGGGTTAGGGTATTAGTGTTAAGGTTAGGGTTAGGGGGTTAGGGTTAGGGTTAGGGTTATGGTCAGGGTCAGGATCAAGTTCAGGGTTAGGGTTAGGGCTAGAGCTAGGGCTAGGGCTGGGGCTCGGGCTGGGGCTGGAGGCTAGGGCTGGAGCTAGGGGCCTAGGGCTAGGGTAGGGGGCTAGGAGGCTAAGGCTGGGGCTAGGGGTCTAGGTGGCTAGGGCTAGGGGGCTAGGGCTAGGGGCTAGGTGGCTAGGGCTGGAGCTAGGACTAGGACTAGGGCTAGGGGGCTAGGGCTAGGGCTAGGTGGCTAGGGCTAGGGGCTAGGGGACTGGGGGCTAGTGCTATGTGGCTAGGGCTGGGGCTAGGGGGAGAGGACTAGGGGGCTAGGGCTAGGGCTGAGGCTAGGGGGCTGGGGGCTAGGGCTGGCGCCTGGGCTAGGACTAGGGCATGGGGCCTAGGGCTAGGGTTAGGGGGCTAGGGCAGGGGCTAGGGCTAGGGCTAGGGCTAGGGGGCTGGGGCTGGGGCTAGGGGCTAGTGCTTGGGGGCTAGGATTAGGGCTAGGATTAGGGGGCTAGGGATAGGGGATTTAGGGGGCTAGGGGGCTAGGAGGCTAGGCCTAGGGGGCTAGGGAAAGGCGGCTATGGCTAGCGGGCTAGGGCTAGGGGGCTAGAGCTAGTGTTAGGGTTAGGTGTTAGGACTAGGACTAGGGCTAGGAGGCTAGGGCTAGGGCTAGGGGGCTAGGGCTATGGGGCTAGGGGACTGGGGGCTAGTGCTAGGTGGCTAGGGCTGGGGCTAGGGGGATAGGGCTAGGGGGCTAGGGCTAGGGCTGAGGCTAGTGGGCTAGGGGGCTAGGGCTGGCACTAGGGCTAGGACTAGGGCTAGGGGGCTAGGGCTACGGATAGGGGGCTGGGGCTGGTGATAGGGCTAGGGCTAGGGGGCTGGGGCTGGGGCTAGGGGGCTAGTGCTTGGGGGCTAGGATTAGGGCTAGGATTAGGGGGCTATGGATAGGGGATTTATGGGGCTAGGGGGCTAGGGGGCTAGGGCAAGGGGGCTAGGGCTAGCGGGCTAGGGCTAGGTGGCTAGAGCTAGTGTTAGGGTTAGGTGTTAGGGTTAGGGTTAGGGGGTCAAGGGTTAGGGTCAAGGGTCAGGGCCAGGGCCAGGGTCAAAACCAGGACCAGGGCCGCCAGGGCCAGGGCCAGGATGCCAGGGCCAGGGCTGTCAGGGCTAGGGTCAGGGCTGTCAAGGCCAGGGCCAGGGATGTCAGGGTCAGGGTCAGTGCTGTCAGGGTCAGAGTCAGGGCTGTCAGTGTGAGGTTTAGGGTTAGAGGGTTAGGGTTAGGGTTAGGGTTAGGGTTAGGGTTTGGGTTGGCGTTGGGGTTGGGTTAGGGTTAGGGTTAGGGTTAGGATTAGGGTTAGGGGTTAGGGGTTAGGGTTAGGGTTAGGGTTAGGGATAGGGTTAGGGGTGTTAGGGTTAGGGTTAGGGTTACGGTTAGGGGTCAGGGTCAGGGTCAGGGTTAGGGTTAAGGGGGGTTAGAGTTAGGGTTAGGGGTTAGGTTTAGGGTTAGTGTTAGGGGTTAAAGTCAGGGTTAGGGTAAGGGTTATGGGGTTAGGGTTAGGTTTAGGGTTAGGGTTAGGGGTTAGCGTTAGGGTTAGGGGGTTAGTGTTAGGGTTAGGGTTAGGGGGTTAGGGTCAGGGTTAGGGTTAGTGTCAGGGTCAGGGTCAGGGTTAGGGTTAGGGCTAGGGCTAGGGCTAGGTCTGGGGCTGGGACTGGGGCTGGAGGCTAGAGCTGGAGCTAGGTGGCTAGTGGGCTAGGGCTAGGGTTAGGGGGCTAGGAAGCTAGGGCTGGGGCTAGGGGGCTAGGTGGCTAGGGCTAGGGGGCTAGGGCTAGGGGCTAGGGGACTAGGGGCTAGGGCTAGGCCTGGGGGCTAGGGCTGGGGCTATGGGGATAGGGCTAGGGGGCTAGGACTAGGGCTGAGGCTAGTGGGCTAGGGGGCTAGGACTGGTGCTAGGGTTAGGTCTAGGGCTAGGGGGCTAGGACTAGGGCTGAGGCTAGTGGGCTAGGGGGCTAGGACTGGTGCTCGGGTTAGGGCTAGGGCTAGGGGGCTAGGGCTAGGGCTAGGGGGCTAGGGCTGGGGCTAGGGGGCTAGTGCTAGGGGGCTAGGACTAGCGGGCTAGGGCTAGTGGGGCTAGGGGAATAGGGGGCAAGGAGACTAGGGCTAGGCGGCTAGGGCTAGGGCTAGGGGGCTAGGGCAAGGTGGTTGGCCTAGCGGGCTAGGGCTAGGGGGCTAGGGCTAGGGTTAGGGTTCCTGGTTACTGTTAGGGTTAGGGGGTCAAGGGTTAGGGTCAAGCGTCAGGGCCAGGGTCAGGGTCAGTCCTAGGACCAGGGCTGCCAGGGCCAGGGCCAGGGCTGCCAGGGCCAGGACCAGGGCTGCCAGGGCCAGGGCTAGGGCTGTCAGGGTCAAGGCCAGGGCTGTTAGGGTCAGGGTCATTGCTGTCAGGGTCAGGGTCAGGGCTGTCAGGGTTAGGGTTAGGGTTAGGGGTTAGGGGTTAGGGTTAGGGGTTAGTGTTTGTGGGTCAAAGGTTAGGGTCAAGGGTCAAGGTCCAGGGCCAGGGCAAGGGCCAGGGCTGCCAGGGCCAGGGCCAGGGCCAGGGAGAGGGCCGCAAAGGCTGCCAGGCCCAGGGCCGTCAGGGCTATCAGGGCCACAGCCAGGGCCAGGGCTGTCAGAGTCAGGGCCAGGGCTGTCAGGATCAGGGCCAGGGCTGTCAGGGCCAGGGCCAGGCCTGTCAGGGCCAGGGTCAGGGCTGTCAGTGTCAGGGCCAGGTCTGTCAGGGTTATGGTTAGGGTTAGGGTCAGGGTCAGGTTCAGGGTTAGGGTTAGGGCTAGGGCTAGGGCTAGGGCTGGGGCTGGGGCTGGGGCTGGGGCTGGAGGCTAGGGCTGGAGCTAGGGGGCTAGGAGCTAGGGCTAGGGTTAGGGGGCTAGGAGGGTATGGCTGGGGCTAGGGGCTGGGGGGCTAGGGCTAGGGGGCTAGGGCTAAGGGCTAGGGGGCTAGGGCTAGGGCTGAGGCTAGGGGGCTAGGGGGCTAGGACTAGGGCTAGGGCTAGGACTAGGTGGCTAGGGCTAGGGCTAGGGAGCTAGGCCTAGGGGGCTAGGGGACCAGGGGGCTAGGACTAGGGCTAGGACTAGGTGGCTAGGGCTAGCGGTGCTAGCGGTGCTAGGGGGCTAGGGAGCTAGGAGGCAAGGGCTAGCGGGCTAGGGCTAGGGAGCTAGGGCTAAGGGCTAGGGCGCTAGGGCTGGGGCTAGGACTAGGACTAGGGCTAGGGGGCTAGGGCTAGGGCTAGGGAGCTAGGGCTAGGGTGCTAGGGGACTAGGGGGCTAGGGCTAAGGCTAGGGGGCTAGGGCTGGGGTTAGGGGGCTAGTGCTAGAGGGCTAGGACGAGAGCTAGGACTAGGTGGCTAGGGCTAGCAGGGCTAGCGGTGCTAGGGGGCTAGGGGGCTAGGAGGCAAGGGCTAGCAGGCTAGGGCTAGGGGGCTAGGGCTATGGTTATGGTTAGGGGTTAGGTTTAGGGTTAGGGGGTCAAGGGTTAGGGTCAAGGTTCAGGGCCAGGGCCAGGGTCAAAACCAGGACCAGGGCCGCCAGGGCCAGGGCCAGGGCTGTCAGGGCCAAGGCCAGGGCTGTCAGGGCCAGGGCTGTCAGGGTCAGGGTCAGGGTTGTTAGGGTCAGGGTCAGTGCTGTCAGGGTCAGGGTCAGGGCTGTCAGTGTGAGGGTTAGGGTTAGAGGGTTAGGGTTAGGGTTAAGGTTAGGGTTAGGGTTAGGGTTAGGGTTGGGGTTGGGGTTAGGGTTAGGGGTTAAGGTGAGGGTTATGGTTAGTGTTAGTGTTATATTTAGAGGGTTAGGGTTATATTTAGAGGTTAGGGTTAGGGTTAGGGTTAGGGTTAGGGTTGGGGTTAGGTTTGGGGTTGGGGTTGGGGTTGGGGTTTGGGTTGGGGTTAGGGTTATAGTTAGGGTTAGGGTTAGGGGTTAGGGTTAGGGATAGGGTTAGGGTTAGCGGTTAGGGGTTAGGGTTAGGGTTAGGGGTGTTAGGGTTAGGGTTAGGGGTCAGTGTCAGCGTCAGGGTCAGGGTCAGGGTCAGGGACAGGGTTAGGTTTAGGGGGGGTTAGGGTTAGGGTTAGGGGTTAGGATTAGGGTTAGTGGTTAAAGTCAGGGTTAGTGTTAGGGTTAGGGGGTTAGGGTTAGGTTTAGAGGTAGTGTTAGGGGGTTAGGGTTACTGTTAGGGTTAGGGGATTAGTGTTAAGGTTAGCGTTAGGGGGTTAGGGTTAGGGTTAGGGTCAGGGTCAGGGTCAGGGTAGGGTTAGGGATAGGGCTAGGGTTAGGGCTAGGGCTGGGGCTGGGGCTGGGGCTGGAGGCTAGGGCTGGAGCTAGGGGGTTAGGGGGCTAGGGCTAGGGTAGGGGGCTAGGAGGCTAAGGCTGGGGCTAGGGGCTAAGTGGCTAGGGCTGGGGGGCTAGGGCTTGGGGCTTGGGGGCTAGGGGCTAGGGCTGGTGCTAGGACTATGACTAGGGCTGGGGCTGGGGCTGGGGGGCTGGGGACTGGGGCTGGGGCTGGGGGCTAGGGGGCTAGGGCTGGGCCTAGGGGGCTGGGCCTAGGGCTGGGGGCTAGGGCTGGGGCTGAGGGGCTGGGAGGCTATGGCTGGGGCTGGGGCTGGGGCTAGGGGCTGGGGCTGGGGCTGGGGCTGGGACTGGGACTAGGGGGGCCAGGGGCCCTGGGCCTGGGGCTGGGGGGGGACTGGGGCTAGGGCTGGGGCTAGGGACTGGGGCTGGGGCTGGGGGGCTGGGGCTGGGGGCTGGGGGCTGGGGCTGGGGCTGGGGCTAGGGGGGCTAGGGGGGCTGGGGCTAGGGGGCTAGTTTTAGGGGGCTAGGACTAGGGCTAGGAGTAGGTGGCTAGGGCTAGCTTGGCTAGGGGGCTAGGGGGCTAGGGGGCTAGGAGGCTAGGGCTAGCGGGCTATGGCTAGGGGGCTAGGGCTATGGTTAGGGTTAGGGGTTAGGTTTAGGGTTAGGGGGTCAAGGGTCAGGGTCAAGGGTCAGGTCCAGGGCCAGGGTCAAAACCAGGACCAGGCAGCCATAGCCAGTGCCAGGATGCCATGGCCAGTGCTGTCAGGGCTAGGGCCAGGGCTGTCAAGGCCAGGGCCAGGGATGTCAGGGTCAGGGTCAGTGCTGTCAGGGTCAGGGTCAGGGCTGTCAGTGTGAGGTTTAGGGTTAGAGGGTTAGGGTTAGGGTTAGGGTTAGGGTTAGGGTTAGGGTTAGGGTTGGGGTTGGTGTTAGTGTTAGGGGGTTAGGGTTAGGGTAAGGTTTATGGTTAGGGTCAGGGTCAGGGTCAGGGTCAGGGCCAGGGTCAGGGTAAGGGCCAGGACCAGGGCTGCCAGGGCCAGGGCCAGGGCTGCCGGGGTCAGGGCCAAGGCTGTCAGGGCCAGGGCCAGGTCTGTCAGGGCCAGGGCCAGGGCTGTCAGGGTCAGGGCCAGGGCTGTCAGGTTTAAGGTTAGGGGTTAGGGGTTAGGGGTTAGGGGTTAGGGGTTAGGGGTTAGGGTTAGGGTTAGGGTTAGGGTTATATCACTTTTCAGTTTTCCTGTTATAATAATTGAACAGGTAACACGTATGTGAATTAGTTTATAAATTTGTGCTTTGTGTTTCTGTTCTTTCGATGGAAACTTGTTTCTGTGCCTTAAAGAGCGAGTTAACACTTTTCAGTTTTCATGCATTCCTAATTGAGCGAGCGACACACATGTGATTCCTTTTAAAAGTAGTACTTTGCTTTTCTGTTCTTTCATTGGAAACATGTTCCTGTGCTGTATGGTGCGATATATCACTTTTCAGTTTTCCTGTATTCCTAATGGAACAGGAAACACACATGTGATTTACTTTCCAAAGTTGTGCTTTACCTTTCTGTTCTTACATTGGAAACTTCTTCCTGTACTCCAAAGTGGAAGATATCACTTTTCAGTTTTCCTGTATTCCTAATTCTGCAGGTGACACACATGTTACTTAGTTTAGAATTTTGGGCTTTCCCCAAGCACTCCATGCCTCTAGGCAATGTTGAATAACATGGGCTGCCTTTTCTCCAGTCAGGGGAGAAGCAAACACAACTCCAGAGCAAGTATCAACAGAAACATGCAAATATTGAAGTTTACCGAAAAATGAAATGTGAGTAACATCCATCTGCCACACTTGTAGTGGACGGATTCCCCTGGGATTAATCCCAACATGAGGCATAGGTAAGAAGTGACAACAATTTTGACATTGGGTAACAATATCTCTAGCTTCTTTTCTAGTTATGTCAAATCGATGATGCAATGTCTCAGCTGTAACATGAAAACTTTTATGAAACTCCTTAGCCAATTCTAAATTTGAATTAATGTTAGGGTTAGGGTTAGGGTTAGGGTTAGGTGTTAGGGGTTAGGGTTTGTGTTAGGGTTAGGGTTAGGGATAGGGTTAGGGTTAGAGGGTTAGGGTTAGCGTTAGAGGGTTAGGGTTAGGGTTAGGTTTGGGGTTAGGGTTGGGGTTGGGTTTGGGGTTGGGGTTTGGGTTGCGGTTGGGGTTGGGGTTAGGGTTAGTGTTAGTGTTAGTGTTAGGGTTAGGGTTAGGGGTTAGGGTTAGTGTTAGGGTTAGGGTTAGGGTTACAGGGTAAAAATTTACAGCGTTAAGGGTTAGGTTTAGGGTTAGGGTTAGGGTTAGGGTTAGGGTTAGGGTTAGGGTTAGGGGTTAGGGTTAGGGGTTAGGGTTAGGGTTAGTGTTACAGGGTTAGGGTTACAGGTTTAGGGTTAGGGTTAGGGTTAGGGTTAGGGTTATATCACTTTTCAGTTTTCCTGTTATAATAATTGAACAGGCGACACGTATGTGAATTAGTTTATAAATTTGTGCTTTGCGTTTCTTTTCTTTCGATGGAAACTTGTTTCTGTGCCTTAAAGAGCGAGTTAACACTTTTCAGTTTTCCTGTATTCCTAATTGAGCGAGCGACACACATGTGATTTCTTTTAAAAGTAGTACTTTGCTTTTCTGTTCTTTCATTGGAAACATGTTCCTGTGCTGTATGGTGCGATATATCACTTTTCAGTTTTCCTGTATTCCTAATGGAACAGGAAACACACATGTGATTTACATTCCAAAGTTGTGCTTTACCTTTCTGTTCTTTCATTGGAAAATTCTTCCTGTACTCCAAAGTGGAAGATATCACTTTTCAGTTTTCCTGTATTCCTAATTGTGCAGGTGACACACATGTTACTTAGTTTACAAAGTTGTGCTTTACATTTCTGTTCTTTCATTGGAAACTTGCTTCTGTGAGGTACAGTGCAAGATATCACTTTTCAGTTTTCCTGTATTCCTAATTGAACGGGCGACACACATTTGATTTATTTTCCAAAGTTGTGCTTTGCATTTCTGTTTTTTCATTGGAAAATTCTTTCTATGCTCTAAAGTGGGAGATATCACTTTTCACTTTTCCTGTATTCCTAATTGAGCGGCGACACACATTTTAAGTAGTTTGCAAAGTTGTGCTTTATATTTCTTTTCTTTCATTGGAATCTTGTTTCTCTGAGGTACAATGCGAGATATCACTTTTCAGTTTTCCTGGCTTCCTAATTGAACAGGGGACACACATGTGATTTAGTTTCCAATGTTGTGCTTTTCTTTTGTGTTCATTCATTGCAAACTTCTTTCTGTGCTCTAAAGTGGAAGATATCACTTTTCAGGTTTCTTGTATTCCTAATTGTGCAGGGGACACACAGGTTGCCTAGTTCACAAAGTTGTGCTTTACATTTCTGTTCTTTCGTTGGAAACTTGTTAGTGTGAGGTACAATGCGAGATATCACTTTTCAGTTTTCCTGTATTCCTAATTGAACGGGTAACACATGTGATTTAGTTTCCAAAGTTGTGCTTTGCGTTTCTGTTTTTTATTGGAAACTTCTTTATCTGCTCTAAAGTGGGAGATATCACTTTTCAGTTTTCCTCTATTCCTAATAGTGCAGGCGACACACATGTTACTTAGTTCACATGTTCTTAGTTTACAAAGTTGTTCTTTACATTTCTGTACTTTCGTTGGAAATTTCTTTCTGTGCTCTCAAGTGGGAGATCTCACGTTTCAGTTTTTCTGTATTTCTAATGGAATGGGCGACACAAATGTGATTTAGTTTACAAAGTTTTGCTTTGCCTTTCTATTCTTTTGTTGGAAACTTGTTTCTGTGCACTACTGTGGAGATATCACATTTCAGTTTTCCTGTATTCCTAATTGAGAGGGCTATACACATGTTACTGAGCATACAAAGTTGTGCTTTACATTTCTGTTCTTTCATTGGAAACTTGTTTCTGTGAGGTACAGTGTGATATATAACTATTCAGCTTTACTGTATTCCTAATTGTGCAGGCGACACACATGTTACTTAGTTTACAAAGTTGTGCTTTGCCTTTCTGTTCTTTTGTGGGAAACTTGTTTCTGTGAGGTACAGTGGGAGATATCACTTTTCATTTTCCCAGTATTCCTAATTGAACGGGCGACACAGATGTGATTTAGTTTCCAAAGCTCTGCTTTGTGTTTATGTTCTTTCATTGGAAACTTCTTTCTGTGCTCTAAAGTGGGAGATATCACTATTCAGTTTTCCTGTATTCCTAATTGAGTGGGCAACACAAATGTGATTTACTTAAAAAAGTTGTGCTTTGCCTTTCTATTCTTTTGTTGGAAACTTGTTTCTATGCAGTACAGTGGGAGATATCACTCTTCAGTTTTCTTGTATTTCTAATTGAAAGGGCTACATACATGTTACTTATATTACAAACTTGTGATTTACATTTCTGTTCTTTTTTTTGAATCATCATTCTGTGCACTACAGTGGGAGATATCACTTTTCAGTTTTCCCGTATTCCTAATTGAGCGGGTGACACACATGTTAAGTAGTTTTCAAAGTTGTGCTTTATATTTCTTTTCTTTCATTGGAAACTTGTTTCTCTGAGGTACAATGTGAGATATCACTTTTCAGTTTTCCTGGATTCCTAATTGAACAGGTGACACACATGTGATTTAGTTTCCAATGTTGTGCTTTGCTTTTCTGTTCATTCATTGCGAACTTCTTTCTGTGCTCTAAAGTGGAAGATACCACTTTTCAGTTTTCTTGTATTCCTAATTGTGCAGGGGACACACAGGTTGCCCAGTTTACAAAGTTGTGCTTTACATTTCTGTTCTTTCGTTGGAAACTTGTTAGTGTGAGGTACAATGCAAGATATCACTTTTCAGTTTTCCTGTATTCCTAATTGAACGGGTGACACACATGTGATTTAGTTTCCAAAGTTGTGCTTTGCGTTTCTGTTTTTTATTGGAAACTTCTATCTCTGCTCTAAAGTGGGAGATATCACTTTTCAGTTTTCCTCTATTCCTAATAGTGCAGGCGACACACATGTTACTTAGTTTACAATGTTGTTCTTTACATTTCTGTACTTTCGTTGGAAATTTCTTTCTGTGCTCTCAAGTGGGAGATCTCATGTTTCAGTTTTTCTGTATTCCTAATGGAACGGGCGACACAAATGTGATTTAGTTTACAAAGTTTTGCTTTGCCTTTCTATTCTTTTGTTGGAAGCTTGTTTCTGTGCACTACTGTGGAGATATCACATTTCAGTTTTCCTGTATTCCTAATTGAGAGGGCTATACAAATGTTACTGAGCTTACAAAGTTGTGCTTTACATTTCTGTTCTTTCATTGGAAACTTGTTTCTGTGAGGTACAGTGCGAGATATAACTTTTCAGTTTTACTGTATTCCTAATTGTGCAGGCGACACACACGTTACTTAGTTTACAAAGTTGTGCTTTGCCTTTCTGTTCTTTTGTGGAAAACTTGTTTCTGTGAGGTACAGAGCGAGATATCACTTTTCAGTTTTCCTGTATTCCTAATGAATGGGCGACACAG
Source organism: Meriones psammophilus (assembly GCA_036365155.1). NCBI lineage: Eukaryota > Metazoa > Chordata > Mammalia > Rodentia > Muridae > Meriones > Meriones psammophilus. The sequence continues at coordinate 73,591 of JAEOAE010002648.1, forward strand.
ATATGATTTATTTTCCAAAGCTCTGCTTTGTGTTTATATTCTTTCATTGGAAACTTCTTTCTGTGCTCTAAAGTGGGAGATATCACTTTTCAGTTTTCCTGTATTCCTAATTGAACGGACGACACACATGTTACTTAGTTTACAAAGTTGTGTTTTACATTTCTGTATTTTCGTTGGAAACTTCTTTCTGTGCTCTAAAGTGGGAGATATCACTTTTTAGTTTTCCTGTATTCCTTATTGAATGGACGACTCACATGTTACCTAGTTTACAAAATTGTGCTTTACATTTGTGTTCTTTTGTTGGAAACTTCTTTCTGTGCACTACAGTGGGAGATATCACTTTTCAGTTTTCCTGTATTCCTAAGTCAATGGGCGACACACGTGTGATTTAGTTTCCAAAGTTGTGCTTTGCCTTTCTGTTCTTTCATTGCAAACTTCTTTTTGTGCTCTAAAGTGGAAGATATCACTTTTCAGTTTTCTTGTATTCCTAATTGTGCAGGGGACACACAGGTTGCCTAGTTTACAAAGTTGTGCTTTACATTTCTGTTCTTTCTTTGGAAACTTGTTAGTGTGAGGTACAATGTGAGATATCACTATTCAGTTTTCCTGTATTCCTAATTGAGCGGGCGACACAAATGTGATTTAGTTTAAAAAGTTGTGCTTTGCCTTTCTATTCTTTTGTTAGAAACTTTCACTTTTCAAATTTCATGTATTCCTAATTTAACGGGTGACACACATGTGATATAATTTCGAATGTTGTGCTTTGCATTTCTGTACTTTCATTGGGAACTACTTTCTGTGCTCTAAAGTGGGAGGGTTAGGGTTAGGGGTTAGGGTTAGCGTTAGGGTTAGGGTTAGGGTGAGGGTTAGGGTTAGGGGGTTAGGGTTATGGTTAGGGATATATAACTTTTCAGTTTTCCTGTTATAATAATTGAACAGGCGACACATATTTGAATTAGTTTACAAAGTTGTGCTTTGCGTTTCTGTTCTTTCGATGGAAACTTGTTTCTGTGCCATGCAGCACGAGATAACAATTTTTAGTTTTCCTGTATTCCCAATTGAGCTAGCAACACACATGTGATTTAGTTTACAAAGTACTGCTTTGCTTTTCTGTTCTTTCGTTCGAAACTTGTTCCTTTGCTGTACAGTGCGATATATCACTTTTCAGTTTTCCTGTTATAATAATTGAACGGGCGACACAAATGGGAATTAGGTTACAAAGTTGTGCTTTTTGTTTCTGTTCTTTCGATGGAAACTTGTTTCCATGCCGTACAGTGCAAGATAACACTTTTCAGTTTTCCTTTATTCCTAAGTGAGCGAGCAACACTCATGTGATTCTGTTTAAAAGTAGCACTTTGCTTTTCTCTTCTTTCGTTTGAAAATTGTTCCTTTGTTGTACAGTGCGATATATCACATTTCAGCTTTCCTGTATTGCTAATTGAGCGAGTGACACACAAGTGATTTAGTTTACAAAGTAGTGCTTTGCGTTTATGTTCATTCGTTGGTAACTTGTTCCTGTTAGGAACAAGTTAGGGTTAGGGTTAGGGTTAGGGTTATGATTAGGTTTAGTGTTAGGGTTACATGACTTTTCAGTTTTCCTGTTATAATAATTGAACAGGCGACAGGTATGTGAATCAGTTTCAAAGTTGTGCTTTGCGTTTCTGTTTTTTCGATGAAAACTTGTTTCTTTGCTCTAAAGTTCGACATATCACTTTTCAGCTTTCCTGTACTCCTAATTGAGCGAGTGACACACATGTGATTTAGTTTACAAATTAGTGCTTATTATATTCTTTAGTTGGAAACTTGTTCCTGTTAAGAAAAAGTTAGGGTTATGGTAAGGGTTAAGGTTAGGGTTAGGGTAGGGTTAGGGGTAGGGTTAGGGTTACGGGTTATGGTTAGGATTAGGGTTAGTGTTAGGGTGACGGGGTAAGGGTTAGGGTTAGGGTTAGGGTTAGGGTTAGGGTTAGGGTTAGGGTTAGGGTAATATCACTTTTCAGTTTTCCTGTTAAAATAATTGAACAAGCGACACATATGTGAATTAGTTTACAAAGTTGTGCTTTGCGTTTCTGTTCTTTCGATGAAAAACTGTTTCTTTGCTGTAAAGTTCGATGTATCACTTTTCAGTTTACCTGTAGTACTAATTGAGTGAGCCACAAACATGTGATCTAGTTTACAAAGTATTGCTTTGTGTTTCTGTTCTTCTGTTGGAAATTTGTTCCTGTGCTGTACAGTGTGATATATCACTTTTCAGTTTTCCTGTATTCCTAATTGAGCGAGTGACACACATGTGATTTAGTTTACAAAGTAGTGCTTTGCGTTTATGTTCCTTTGTTGGAAAATTTTTCCTGTTAGGAATAAGTTAGCGTTATGGTTATGGTTATGGTTAGGGTTAGGGTTAGGGTTAGGGTAGGGTTACGCTTAGGGTTAGTGTTAGGGTTAGGGTTAGATGGTTACGGTTAGGGTTAGTATTAGGGTTAGGGTTAGGGTCAGGGTTAGGGTTAGGGGTTAGGGTTAGGGTTAGGGTTAAGATTTAAAGTCATGGTTAGGGTTAGGGTTAGGGTTAGGGGGTTAGGGTTAGGGTTAGGGTTAGGGTTAGGAGGTTAGGGTTAGGGTTTGGGTTAGGTTTTAGGGTTAGGGCTAGGGCTAGGGCTAGGGCTGGGGCTGGGCTGGGGCTGGAGGCTAGGGCTGGAGCTAGGGGGTTAGGGGGTAGGGCTAGGGCTAGGGGGCTAGGAGGCTAGGGCTGGGGCTAGGGGGTTATGGGGCTAGGACTATGACTAGGGCTACGGGGCTAGGGCTAGGGCTAGGGGGCTAGCGCAAGGGAGATAGGGGAGTAGGGGCCTAGGGCTTGGGCTGGGGCTTGGGGGATGGCGCTATGGGGCTAGGGCTAGGGCTGAGTCTAGGGGGCTAGGGGGCTTTGGCTGGGGCTAGGTTTATGGCTAGGGCTAGGGGGCTAGGGCTTTGGCTAGGGGCTAGGGCTGGGGCTAGGGGCTTAGTGCTAGGGGGCTAGGACTAGGGCTAGGACTAGGGGGCTAGGGCTAGGGGGGCTAGAAGGCTAGGGGGCTAGGAGGCTAGGGCTAGGGGGCTAGGTCTAGGGCTAGGGGACTAGGGCAAGGGGGCTAAGGCTAGCGGGCTAGGGCTAGGGTTAGTGTAAGGGGTTAGGGTTATGGTTAGGGGGTCAAGGGTTAGGGTCAACCGTCACGGCCAGGGCCGGTGTCAAGGCCAGGACCAGGGCCGCCAGGGACCGGGCCAGGGCTGCCAGGGCCAGGGCCAGGGATGTCAGGGCCAGGGCCAGGGCTGTCAGGTTCAGGGCCAGGGCTGTCAGGGTCAGTTTCAGTGCTGTCAGAGTCAGAGTCAGGGCTGTCAGGGTTAGGGTTAGGGGTTAGGGGTTAGGTTTAGGGTTAGTGTTAGGGTTATGGTTAGGGTTAGAGGGTTAGGGTTAGGGTTAGAGGGTCATGGTTATGGTTATGGTTAGGGTTAGGGTTAGGGTTAGGGGTAGGGTTAGGGGTTAGGGGTTAGGGGTTAGGGCTAGGGTTAGGGTTAGGAATTCTGGGTTAGAGGTTAGGGTTAGGGGTTAGGGGTTAGGGTTATAGTTAGGAATAGGGTTAGGGTTAGGGGGTTACGGTTAGGGTTAGTGTTAGTGTTAGGGGTCAGGGTCAGGGTCAGTGTCAGGGTCAGGGTTAGGGTTGGGGGGTTAGGGTTAGGGTTAAGGGTTAGGAGTTAGGGTTAGCGGTTAAAGTCAAATTCTGAGTTAGGGTTAGGGGTTAGTGTTAGGTTTAGGGTTAGGGTTAGGGGGTAGTGTTAGGTTTAGGGTTAGGGTTAGGTGTAGGGTTAGGAGGTTAGGGTTAGGATTAGGGTGAGGTTTAGGGTTAGGGTTAGGGTTAGGGGTTAGGGGTTAGGGTTAGGGTTAGGGGTTAGGGTTAGGGTTAGGGTTAGGGTTAGGGTTAGGGGTCAGGGTCAGGGTCTGGGTCAGGGTCCGGCTCAGGGTCAGGGTCAGGGTTAGGGGGGTTAGGGTTAGGGTTAGGTTTTAGGTTTAGGGTTAGGTTTAGGGTTTAAAGTCAGGGTTAGGGTTAGGGTTAGGGGGATAGGGTTAGGTTTAGGGGGTTAGGGTTAGGGTTATGGTTAGGGGGTTAGGCTTAGGGTTAGGGGTTAGTGTTAGGGTTAGTGTTAGTGTCAGAGTCAGGGTCAGGGTCAGGGTTGGGGTTAGGGCTAGGGCTAGGGCTGGGGCTGGGTTAGAGGGTTAGGGGGGCTAGGGGTATTGCTGGGGGCTAGGAGGCTAGGGCTGGGGCTAGGGGTCTAGGGCTAGGGGGCTAGGGCTAGGGGCTAGGGGTCTAGGGCTTGGGCTAGAGCTAGTACTAGGGCTACATGGCTAGGGCTAGGGCTAGGGCTAGGTGGCTAGGTCTAGCGGGCTAGGGGACTAGGGGGCTAGAGCTAGGGCTAGGGGGCTAGGGCTGGGGCTGATGCTAGGGTGCTAGGGGGCTAGGGCTGGGCCTAGGGCTATGCCTAGGTCTAGGGGGCTAGGGCTTGGGTCTAGGTCTGGGGCTCTGGGGCTAGTGCTAGGGGGTTAGGACTAGGGCTAGTACTAGGGAGCTAGGGCTCGGGGGGCTAGGGGCTAGGGCCTAGGAGGCTAGGGCGAGGAGCCTAGGGCTAGGGCTAGGGGGCTAGGGCAAGGGGGTTGGGCTAGCGGGGTAGGGCTAGGGGGCTAGGGGTAGGGTTAGGGTTAGGGGTTAGGGGTTAGGGGTAGGGTTAGGGTTAGGGGTTAGGGTTAGGTTTAGGGGGTCAAGGGTTAGGGTCAAGCGTCTGTGCCTGGGTCAGGGTCAGGGCCAGGACCAGGGCCGCCAGGGACAGAGCCAGGGCTGCCAGGGCCAGAACAGGTCTGCCAGGGCCAGGGTCAGGCCTGTCAGGGCCAGGGCCAGGGCTGTCAGGTTCAGGGCCAGGGCTGTCTGGGTCAGGGTCAGTGCTGTCAGGGTCAGGTTCAGGGCTGTCAGGGTTAGGGTTAGGGTTAGGGGTTAGGATTTGGGGGTCAAATGTTAGGGTCAAGGGTCAAGTGCCAGGGCTGCCAGCGCCAGGGCCAGGGCCAGGGCCAGGGACCGGGCCGCAAGGGCTGCCAGGGCCAGGGTCCTCAGAGCTATCAGGGCCACGGCCAGGGCTGCCTGGGCCAGGGCTGTCAGCATCAAGGCCAGGGCTGACAGGGTCAGGGTCAGTGCTGTCAGGGTCATGGTCAGGGCTGTCAGGGTTAGGGTTAGGGTTAGGGGTTAGGGGTTAGGTTTAGGGGTTAGGGTTAGGGGGTCAAAGTTTCGGGTCAAGGGTCAAGGGCCAGGGTAGGGCCAGGGCTGCCAGGGCCAGGGCCAGGGCCAGGGAGAGGGCCTCAAGGTCTGCCAGGGACAGGGCCGTCAGGACTATCAGGGCCAGGGACAGGGCTTCCAGGGACAGGGCTGTCAGAGTCAGGGCCAGGGATGTCAGGATCAGGGCCAGGACTGTCACGGCCAGGCCCAGGGCTGTCAGGGCCAGGGCCAGGGCTGTCAGTGCCAGGGCCAGGGCTGTCAGGGTCAGGGCCAGGGCTGTCAGGGTGTTGGAAGCCGCGTGATTCATCTCGCCAGCAGAAATGCACGCGGGCACAAGGGTCCTTCTGCAACAAGCCTTTCTTACAGTCAATCGATGAAAGGAGGAGAGGAGAGCGGGCCCGGCCACCTTGCAGGCGCGGGCGGTGCTCGCATTGGCCAATGGACAACACAGCGTCCTGCGGGCCGTGGTCAGAGCAGGCAAGCCCTGGGCGGGGTGAGGGGGAGGAGGAGAGGGAGGAGAGCGCCAGGGCCCAGAAGTGGCGCTCTTTATATAAGCCCTGGTCGTACCTAAGTGACATGTCAATTCCCTGATTGGCTGCTCACTCTTTACCCCGCCTGATGACTCAGGCCCAGCTTGGTTACCGTCCTTATGCAATTTGTGCAACCCGCGCATGCGTACTGGAGGTTTTTTTTTTACAGTTTTGAGAGCCAAATGTCAGCGCCACCTACTGGCGTCTGAGTCTCAGCTCTCCACACCCCCCTTTTGTTTTAATAAATGAAAACTGCCTTAAAGCCTATAAGCCTGGCACAAGAGAGCCCTAAGCTCCATCAAGCGAGCTCCTTCTTTGGGGAGTAAGCGATCAAGAGCTTTAGATTACTTCCATACCCCACCAAGTGCAATGGACACAAGTCCTCTGGGTGCAGGGGCTAAGGGAGAAGATTAAAAAAGGAGGTGACACCCATTCCCTTGCAATGAATAAAATTTGTGGGAAACTTGTTTCTGTGAGGTACAGTGCGAGATATCACTTTTCAGTTTTCCTGTATTCCTAATGAACGGGCGACACAGATGTGATTTATTTTCCAAAGGCTTTCCCCAAGCACTCCATGCCTCTAGGCAATGTTGAATGAAGAGTGCCAAGGAAACGGTCACTCGTGGCACTGAGGGCAGAGCCTCCTGGACTCTCCCTTTTGTTTTATTAAGTAGGATTTTAGGGTGCGGTGAGCATGTTTAATAATACCCTGACTTTGAGCGTTATATGGGAGACCCGTTAGATGGGTCACTTTTATTGGATGACAAAACTGTCCAAATTTTTGAGAAGTATAGGCTGGCCCATTGGCAGTTTTTAGAATTTTGGGCTTTCCCCAGGCACTCCATGCCTCTAGGCAATGTTGAATAACATGGGCTGCCTTTTCTCCAGTCAGGGGAGAAGCAAACACAACTCCAGAGCAAGTATCAACAGAAACATGCAAATATTGAAGTTTACCAAAAAATGAAATGTGAGTAACATCCATCTGCCACACTTGTAGTGGACGGATTCCTCTGGGATTAATCCCAACATGAGGCATAGGTAAGAACTGAGAACAATTTTGACATTGGGTAACAATATCTCTAGCTTCTTTTCTAGTTATGTCAAATCGATGACTAATGTCTCAGCTGTAACATGAAAACTTTTATGAAACTCCTTAGTCAATTCTAAATTTGAATTAACGTTAGGGTTAGGGTTAGGTTTAGAGGGTTATGGTTAGGGTTAGAGGGTTAGGGTTAGGGTTAGGGTTAGGGTTAGGGTTATGGGTCAGGGTCAGGGTCAGGGTCAGGGTCAGTTTCAGGGTTAGGGTTAGGGGGTATTAGGGTTAGGGTTAGGGGTTAGGGTTAGGGGTTAGGATTAGTTAGGTTAGGGTTAGGGTTTGGGTTAGGGTTAGGGTTAGGGTTAGGGTTAGTGTTAGAGGTTAGGGGTTAGGGTTAGGGTTGTGGTTGGAGTTAGGTTTGGGCTTGGGGTTGGGGTTGGTGTTGGGGTTGGGGTTAGGGTTAAAGTTAGGGTTAGGGTTAGGGTTAGGATTAGGGTTAGGGTGAGGTTAGGGTTAGGGTTAGGGGCTAGGGTTAGTGTTAGGGTTAGGGTTTAGTGTTTAGGGTTAGGGTTAGGGTTAAAAATTCTGGTTAGGGTTAGGGGTCAGGGTCAGGGTCAGGGTCAGGGTTAGGGTTAGGGGGTGTTAGGGTTAGGGTTAGGTGTTAGGGTTATGTTTATGGTTAGGGTTAGGGGTTTAGGGTTAGGGTTAGGTTGGGTTAGGGGGTTAGGTTTAGGATTAGGATTAGGGTTAGGGGGTTAGGGTTAGGGTTAGGGTTAGTGTCAGGGTCAGTTTCAGGGTCAGGGTCAGGGTTAGGGTTAGGGCTACGGCTAGGGCTAGGGCTGGGCTTGGGCTGGAGGCTAGGGCTGGAGCTAGGGGGCTAGGAGGCTAGGGCTGGGACTAGGAGGTTAGGGGGCTAGGGCTAGTGGGCTAGGGCTAGGGGGCTAGTGGGCTAGGGCTGGGGCTAGGACTAGGACTAGGGCTAGGGGGCTAGGGCTAGGGCTAGGGGGCTAGGGCTAGGGCTAGGGGGCTAGGGCTGGGGCTCGGGGGATAGGGCTAGGGGGCTAGGGCTAGGGCTGAGTCTACAGGGCTAGGGGGCTAGTGCTGGGGCTAGGGCTAGGGCTAGGGGGCTAGGGCTAGGGCTAAGGGGCTAGGGCTGGGTCTAGGGCACTAGTGCTAGGGGGCTAGGACTAGGGCTAGGACTAGGGGCCTAGGGCTAGGGGGGCTAGGGGGCTAGGTGGTAGGAGGCTAAGGCTAGGGGGCTAGGGCTAAGGCTAGGGGGCTAGGGCAAGGGGGTTGGGCTAGCGGGCTAGGGCTTGGGGTTAGGGCTAGGGTTAGGGTTAGGGGTTAGGGTTAGGGTTAGGAGGTCAAGGTTTAGGATCAAGGGTCAGGGCCAGGGTCAGGGTCAGGGCCAGGTCCAGGGCTGCCAGTGCCAGGGTCAGGTCTATCAGGGTGTTGCAAGCCACGTGACCATCTCGCCGGCAGAAACGCATGCGGGCACAAGGGTCCTTCCGCAACAAGCCTTTATTACAGTCAATCGATGAAAGAAGGAGAGGAGAGCAGGCCCGGCCACCTCGCAGGCACGGGCGGAGCTCCCATTGGCCGATGGACACCATGGCGTCCCGTGGGCCGCAGTCAAGACTGGCAAGGCCCGGGCGGGGAAAGGGGGACGAGGAGAGGGAGGAGAGCTCCAGGGCCTAGAAGTGGCACTGTTTATATAAGCCCTGGTCGCACCTAAGTGACGTGTCAATGCCCTGATTGGCTGCTCAATCTTTACCCCGCCTGATGACTCGGGTCCAGCGTGCTTAGACTGCTCGCCGGCTAGGGCTAGGGGGCTAGGGCTAGGGTTAGGGTTAGAGGGTTAGGGTTAGGGTTAGGGTTAGGATTAAAGTTGGGGTTGGGGATGGGGTTGGGGTTGGAGTTGGGGTTAGGTTTAGGGTTAGGGTTAGGGTTAGGGTTAGTGGTAGGGTAAAGGTTAGGGTTAGAGGGTTATGGTTAGGGTTAGAGGTTAGGGTTAGGGTTAGGGTTAGGGTTGGGGTTAGGGTTACAAATTCTGGGTTAGGGATAGAGTTAGTGTTAGTGTTAGGGTTAGGGTTAGAGGGTTAGAGGGTTAGAGTTAGGGAAAGAGGGTTAGGGTTAGGGTTAGGGTTAGGGTTAGGGTTAGAGGTTAGAGGGTTAGGGTTAGGTTAGAGTTAGGGTTGGGGTTAGGGTTGGGGGTTAAGGTTGGGTTGGGGTTGGGGTTGGGTTAGGGTTAGGGTTAGGGTTAGGGTTAGGGGCTAGGGCTATGGTGCTAGGGCTAGGGCTAGGGGGCTAGGGGACTAGAGGGCTAGGGCTAGGTCTAGGGGGCTAGGGCTAGGGGGTCACTATTATTGGATGACAAAACTGTCCAAATTTTTGAGAAGTATAGGCCGGCCCATTGTCAGTTTTTCCAATTTTGGGCTTTCCCCAGGCACTCCATGCCTCTAGGCAATGTTGAATACATGGGCTGCCTTTTCTCCAGTCAGGGGAGAAGCAAACACAACTCCAGAGCAAGTATCAACAGAAACATGCAAATATTGAAGTTTACCAAAAAATGAAATGTGAGTAAAATCCATCTGCCACACTTGTAGTGGACGGATTCCTCTGGGATCAATCCCAACAGGAGGCATAGGTAGGAACTGACAACAATTTTGACATTGGGTAACAATATCTCTAGCTTCTTTTCTAGTTATGTCAAATCGATGACGCAATGTCTCAGCTGTAACATGAAAACTTTTATGAAACTGGTTAGCCAATTCTAAATTTGAATTAATGTTAGGGTTAGGTGTTAGGGATAGGGTTTTGGTTAGGGTTAGGGTTTAGGGTTTAGGGTTTAGGGTTTAGGGTTTAGGGTTAGCGTTAGGGTTAGGGTTAAGGGTCAGGGTCAGAGTCAGGGTCAGTGTTAGGGTTACGGGGTTAGGGTTATGGTTAGGGTTAGGGTTAGGGGGTTAGTGTTAGGGTTAGGGATACGGGGTTAGGGTTAGGGTTAGGTTTACGGGGTTAGGGTTATTGTTAGGGTTAGTGTCAGGGTCAGGGTCAGGGTCAGGGTCAGGGTCAGGATTAGGGCTAGGGCTAGGGCTAGGGGGCTAGGAGGCTAGGGCTGGGGCTAGGGGGCTAGGGGGCTAGCGCTAGGGGGTAGGGCTAGGTGATAGGGGGCTAGGGGTTAGGGCTAGGGGCTAGGGGGCTAGGGCTGGGGCTAGGACTAAGACTAGGGCTGGGGGCTGGGGCTGGGGCTGGGGGCTGGGGGGCTCGGGCTGGGGACTAGGGCTGGGGCTAGGGGGCTAGTGCTAGGGGCCTAGGACTAGGGCTAGGACTAGGGTCTAGGGCTAGGGGAACTAGGGGGCTACGGGGCTAAGAGGCTAGGGCTAGGGTGCTAGTGCTCGGGCTAGGGGGCTAGGCCAAGGGGGTTGATCTAGCGGGCTAGGGCTTGGGCTAGGGGGCTAGGGCTAGGGTTAGGGTTACGGGTTAGGGTTAGGGTTAGGGGTCAGGGTTAGGGTCAGGGTCAGGGCCAGGGTGAGGTCAGGGCTAGGACCAGAGGCGCCAGGGCCAGGGCGAGGGCTGCCAGGCCCAGGACCAGGGCTGCCAGGGCCAGGGCCAGGGCTGTCAGGGTCAAGGCCAGGGCTGTTAGGGTCTGGGTCAGTGCTGTCAGGGTCAGGGTCAGGGCTGTCAGGGTTAGGGTTAGGGATAGGGTTTAGGGGTTAGGGTTAGGGGTTAGGGTTAGAGGGTAAATGTTCAGGGTCAAGGGTCAAGGGCCAGGGCCAGAGCCAGTGCTGCCAGGGCCAGTGCCAGGGCCACGGAGAGGGCCGCACAAGCTGCCAGGCCCAGGGCCGTCAGGGCTATCAGGGCCACGGCCAGGGCTGCCAGGGCCAGGGCTGTCAGAGTCAGGGCCAGGGCTGTCAGGATCAGGGCCAGGGCTGTCAGGGCCAGGGCTGTCAGGGCCAGGGCCAGGGCTGTCAGGGCCAGGACCAGGGCTGTCAGTGTCAGGGCCAGGTCTGTTAGGGTTAGGGTTAGGGTTAGGGTCAGGGTCAGGGTCAGGGTTAGGGTTAGGGCTAGGGCTAGGGCTAGGGCTGGGGCTGGGACTGGGGCTGGAGGCTAGTGCTGGAGCTATGGGGCTAGGGGGCTAGGGCTAGGGCTAGGGCTAGGGGGCTAGGAGGCTAAGGCTGGGGCTAGGGGGCTAGGTGGCTAGGGCTGGGGCTAGGCCTAAGGGCTAGGGTGTAGGACTGGGGCTAGGACTAGGATTAGGGCTAGGAGGCTAGGTCTAGGTCTAGGGGGCTAGGGCTAGGGGGCTAGGGAACTAGGGGGCTAGGGCTAGGGCTAGTGAGCTAGGGCTGGGACTAGGGGGATGGGGCTAGGGGGCTAGGGCTAGTGCTCTGGCTAGGGGGCTAGGGCGCTAGGGCTGGGGCTAGGCCTAGGGCTACGGCTAGTAGGCTAGGGCTGGGGCTAGGGGGCTTGTGCTTGGGGGCTATTACTAGGGCTAGGACTAGGGGGCTAGTGTTAGGGGGGCTAGGGGGCTAGGGGCTAGGAGGCTAGGGTTAGCGGGCTAGGGCTAGGGGACTAGGGCTAGGGTTAGGGGTAGGGGTTAGGTTTAGGGTTAGGGGGTCAAGGGTTAGGGTCAAGGGTCAGGGCTAGGGCCAGGGTCAAAACCAGGATCAGGGCCGCCAGGGCCAGGACTGTCAGGGCCAGGTCCAGGGCTGCCAGTGCCAGGGTCAGCGCTGTCAGGACCAGGGCCAGGGCTGTCAGTGCCAGGGCCAGGGCTGTCAGGGTCAGGGCCAGGTCTATCAGGGTGTTGCAAGCCACGTGACCATCTCGCCGGCAGAAACGCATGCGGGCACAAGGGTCCTTCCGCAACAAGCCTTTATTACAGTCAATCGATGAAAGAAGGAGAGGAGAGCAGGCCCGGCCACCTCGCAGGCACGGGCGGAGCTCCCATTGGCCGATGGACACCACGGCGTCCCGCGGGCCGCAGTCAAGACTGGCAAGGCCAGGCGGGAAAGGGGCGAGGAGAGGAGGAGGCTCAGGGCCTAGAAGTGGCGCTGTTTATATAAGCCCTGGTCGCACCTAAGTGACGTGTCAATGCCCTGATTGGCTGCTCAATCTTTACCCCGCCTGATGACTCGGGTCCAGCGTGCTTAGACTGCTCGCCGGCTAGGGCTAGGGGGCTAGGGCTAGGGGGCTAGGGCTAGGGTTAGGGTTAGAGGGTTAGGGTTAGGGTTAGGGTTAGGGTTAAAGTTGGGGTTGGGGATGGGGTTGGGGTTGGAGTTGGGGTTAGGTTTAGGGTTAGGGTTAGGGTTAGGGTTAGTGGTAGGGTAAGGGTTAGGGTTAGAGGGTTATGGTTAGGGTTAGAGGGTTAGGGTTAGGGTTAGGGTTAGGGTTGGGGTTAGGGTTAGGGGTTACGGGTTAGGGATAGAGTTAGTGTTAGTGTTAGGGTTAGAGGTTAGAGGTTAGAGGGTTAGAGTTAGGAAAAGGGTTAGGGTTAGGGTTAGGGTTAGGGTTAGGGTTAGGGTTAGAGGTTAGGGTTAGGTTAGAGTTAGGGTTGGGGTTAGGGTTGGGGGTTAAGGTTGGGTTGGGGTTGGGGTTTGGGTTAGGGTTAGGGTTAGGGTTAGGGTTAGGGTTAGGGGCTAGGGCTATGGTGCTAGGGCTAGGGCTAGGGGCTAGGGGACTAGAGGCTAGGGCTAGGTCTAGGGGGCTAGGGCTAGGGGGTCACTATTATTGGATGACAAAACTGTCCAAATTTTTGAGAAGTATAGGCCGGCCCATTGTCAGTTTTTCCAATTTTGGGCTTTCCCCAGGCACTCCATGCCTCTAGGCAATGTTGAATACATGGGCTGCCTTTTCTCCAGTCAGGGGAGAAGCAAACACAACTCCAGAGCAAGTATCAACAGAAACATGCAAATATTGAAGTTTACCAAAAAATGAAATGTGAGTAAAATCCATCTGCCACACTTGTAGTGGACGGATTCCTCTGGGATCAATCCCAACAGGAGGCATAGGTAGGAACTGACAACAATTTTGACATTGGGTAACAATATCTCTAGCTTCTTTTCTAGTTATGTCAAATCGATGACACAATGTCTCAGCTGTAACATGAAAACTTTTATGAAACTGGTTAGCCAATTCTAAATTTGAATTAATGTTAGGGTTAGGTGTTAGGGATAGGGTTTTGGTTAGGGTTGGGGTTTAGGGTTTAGGGTTTAGGGTTTAGGGTTTAGGGTTAGCGTTAGGGTTAGGGTTAAGGGTCAGGGTCAGAGTCAGGGTCAGTGTTAGGGTTACGGGGTTAGGGTTATGGTTAGGGTTAGGGTTAGGGGGTTAGTGTTAGGGTTAGGGATACGGGGTTAGGGTTAGGGTTAGGTTTACGGGGTTAGGGTTATTGTTAGGGTTAGTGTCAGGGTCAGGGTCAGGGTCAGGGTCAGGGTCAGGGTCAGGATTAGGGCTAGGGCTAGGGCTAGGGGGCTAGGAGGCTAGGGCTGGGGCTAGGGGGCTAGGGGGCTAGCGCTAGGGGGTAGGGCTAGGTGATAGGGGGCTAGGGGGTTAGGGCTAGGGGCTAGGGGGCTAGGGCTGGGGCTAGGACTAAGACTAGGGCTAGGGGGCTAGGGCTAGGGCTAGGGGGCTAGGGCTCGGGCTAGGGGACTAGGGCTGGGGCTAGGGGGCTAGTGCTAGGGGCCTAGGACTAGGGCTAGGACTAGGGTCTAGGGCTAGGGGAACTAGGGGGCTACGGGGCTAAGAGGCTAGGGCTAGGGTGCTAGTGCTCGGGCTAGGGGGCTAGGCCAAGGGGGTTGATCTAGCGGGCTAGGGCTAGGGGGCTAGGGCTAGGGTTAGGGTTACGGGTTAGGGTTAGGGTTAGGGGGTCAAGGGTTAGGGTCAAGGGTCAGGGCCAGGGTGAGGGTCAGGGCTAGGACCAGAGGCGCCAGGGCCAGGGCCAGGGCTGCCAGGCCCAGGACCAGGGCTGCCAGGGCCAGGGCCAGGGCTGTCAGGGTCAAGGCCAGGGCTGTTAGGGTCTGGGTCAGTGCTGTCAGGGTCAGGGTCAGGGCTGTCAGGGTTAGGGTTAGGGATAGGGTTTAGGGGTTAGGGTTAGGGGTTAGGGTTAGAGGGTAAATGTTCAGGGTCAAGGGTCAAGGGCCAGGGCCAGAGCCAGTGCTGCCAGGGCCAGTGCCAGGGCCACGGAGAGGGCCGCACAAGCTGCCAGGCCCAGGGCCGTCAGGGCTATCAGGGCCACGGCCAGGGCTGCCAGGGCCAGGGCTGTCAGAGTCAGGGCCAGGGCTGTCAGGATCAGGGCCATGGCTGTCAGGGCCAGGGCCAGGGCTGTCAGGGCCAGGACCAGGGCTGTCAGTGTCAGGGCCAGGTCTGTTAGGGTTAGGGTTAGGGTTAGGGTCAGGGTCAGGGTCAGGGTTAGGGTTAGGGCTAGGGCTAGGGCTAGGGCTGGGGCTGGGACTGGGGCTGGAGGCTAGTGCTGGAGCTATGGGGCTAGGGGGCTAGGGCTAGGGCTAGGGGGCTAGGAGGCTAAGGCTGGGGCTAGGGGGCTAGGTGGCTAGGGCTGGGGGGCTAGGGCTAAGGGCTAGGGTGTAGGACTGGGGCTAGGACTAGGATTAGGGCTAGGGGGCTAGGTCTAGGTCTAGGGGGCTAGGGCTAGGGGGCTAGGGAACTAGGGGGCTAGGGCTAGGGCTAGTGGGCTAAGGCTGGGGCTAGGGGGATGGGGCTAGGGGGCTAGGGCTAGTGCTCTGGCTAGGGGGCTAGGGTGCTAGGGCTGGGGCTAGGCCTAGGGCTACGGCTAGTAGGCTAGGGCTGGGGCTAGGGGGCTTGTGCTTGGGGGCTATTACTAGGGCTAGGACTAGGGGGCTAGTGTTAGGGGGGCTAGGGGGCTAGGGGGCTAGGAGGCTAGGGTTAGCGGGCTAGGGCTAGGGGACTAGGGCTAGGGTTAGGGGTAGGGGTTAGGTTTAGGGTTAGGGGGTCAAGGGTTAGGGTCAAGGGTCAGGGCTAGGGCCAGGGTCAAAACCAGGATCAGGGCCGCCAGGGCCAGGACTGTCAGGGCCAAGGCCAGGGCTGTCAGGGCCCAGGACACGGCTGTCTGGGTCAGGGCCAGGGCTGTCAGTGTCAGGGTCAGTGCTGTCAGGGTCAGGGTTAGGGCTGTCAGTGTGAGGGTTAGGGTTAGAGGGTTAGGGTTAGGGTTAGGGTTAGCGTTAGGGTTAAGATAAGGGTTAGGGTTGGGGTTGCGGTTAGGGTTAGGGTTTAGGGTTAGAGTTACGGTTAGTGTTAGGGTTAGGGGTTGCGGTTAGGGTTAGGGTTTAGGGTTAGAGTTACGGTTAGTGTTAGGGTTAGGGGTTAGGGGTTAGGGTTAGGGTTAGGGTTAGGGATAGGGTTAGGGTTAGGGTTAGGGGTTAGGGGTTACAGTTAGGGTTAAGGGTGTTAGGGTTAGTGTTAGGGGTCAGGGTCAGGGTCAGGGTTAGGGTTAGGGGGGGTTAGGGTTAGGGTTAGAGGTTAGGGTTAGGGTTAGGGGTTAAAGTCAGTTTTAGGGTTAGGGGGTTAGGGTTAGGTTTAGGGTTAGTGTTAGGGGGTTAGGCTTAGGGTTAGGGTTAGGGGGTTAGTGTTAGGGTTAGGGTTAGGGGGTTATGGTTAAGGTTTGGGTTAGGGTCAGGGTCAGGGTCAGGGTCAGGGTTAGGGTTATGGTTAGGCCTAGGGCTAGGGCTGGGGCTGGGGCTGGGGTTGGAGGCTAAGGCTGGAGCTAGGGGGCTAGGGGCTAGGGCTAGGGTAGGGGGCTAGGAGGCTAGGGCTGGGGCTAGGGGGCTAGGAGGCTAGGGCTAGGAGGCTAGGGCTAGGAGGCTAGGGCTAGGGGCTAGGGGGCTAGGGCTGGAGCTAGGACTAGGACTAGGGCTTGGGGGCTAGGGCTAGTACTAGGGGTCTAGGGCTAGGGGGATAAGGGACTGGGGGCTAGGGATAGGGGGCTAGGGCTAGGGCAGAGGCTAGGGGGCTTAGGGGCTAGGGCTGGGGCTAGGGCTAGGACTAGGGCTAGGGTGCTAGGTCTATTGCTAGGGGGCTAGGGCTGGGGCTAGGGGGCTAGTGCTAGGGCGCTAGGACTAGGGCTAGGACTAGGGGGCTAGGGCTAGGGGGGCTAGAGGGCTAGGGGGCTAGGGCTAGGGCTAGGGGGTTAGGGGTCTAGGGGCTAGGGCTAGGGCTAGGGGGCTAGGGCTGGGGGCTAGGGGGATAGGGCTAGGTGGCTAGGGCTAGGGCTGAGGCTAGGGGCTAGGGGGCTAGGGCTGGGGCTAGGGCTAGGGCTAGGGCTGGGGGCTGGGGCTCGGCCTAGGGGGCTAGTGCTTGGGGCAAGGACAAGGGCTAGGACTAGGGGGCCAGGGAATGGGGGACTAGGAGGCTAGGGGGCTAGGAGCCTAGGGCTAGGGGGCTAGGGCTAGGGCTAGGGGACTAGGGCAAGGGGGTTGGGCTTGCAGGCTAGGGCTAGGGGGCTAGGGCTAGGGTTAGGGTTAGTGGTTAGGTTTAGTTTTATGGGGTCAAGGGTTAGGGTCAAGGGTCAGGGGCAGGGTCAGGGTCAGGGCCAGGACCAGGGCTGCCAGGGCCAGGGCCAGGGCTGTCAGGGCCAACGCCAGGGCTGTCAGGGTCAGGGCCACGCTGTCAGGGTCAGGGTCAGTGCTGTCAGGGTCAGGGTCACGGCTGTCAGGGTTAGGGTTAGGGGTAGGGGATAGGCTTTAGGGTTAGGGATTAGGGTTAGGGGGTTAAAGGTTAGGGTCAAGGGTCAAGGCCAGGGCCAGGGCCATGTCTGCCAGGACCAGGGCCAGGGCCAGGGAGAGGTCCGCAAGGGCTTCCAGGGCCAGAGCCGACAGGGCTATCAGGTCCAGGGCCAGGGCTGCCAGGGCCAGGGCTGTCCGAGTCAGGGCCAGGACTGTCAGGATCAGGGCCAGGGCTGTCAGGGCCAGGGCCAAGCCTGTCAGGACCAGGGCCAGGGCTGTCAGGCCCAGGGCCAGGGCTGTCAGGATCAGGGCCAGGGCTGTCAGGGTGTTGGAAGCTGCGTGATTCATCTGGCCGGCAGAAACGCATGCGGGCACAAGGGTCCTTCCGCAACAAGCGTTTATTACAGTCAATAGATGAAAGGAGGAGAGGAGAGCGGGCCTGGCCACTTCGCTGGCACGGGTGGCGCTCGCATTGCCCAAAGGTCATCATGGCGTCCCGCGGGCCGCGGCCAGGGCGTAAAAGTTCCAGGAGGGGAGAGGGGGAGGAGGAGAAGGAGGAGAGCGCCAGGGCCCAGAAGTGGCGCTGTTTATATAAGCCCTGGTCTCACCTAAGTGACGTGTCAATACCCTGATTGGCTGCTCACACTTTACCCCCCCTGATGACTCGGGTCCAGCGTGCTTAGTGTGCTTATGCAATTTGCGCAACCCGAGCATGCGTACTGGAGTTTTTTTTTTTACAGTTTTGAGGGCAAAATGTCAGCACCACCTAGTGGCGTCTGAGTCTCAGCTCTCCACATCCCCCTTTTGTTTTAATAAATGAAAACTGCCTTAAAGCCTATAAGCATGGCACAAGAGAGACCTAAGCTCGATCAAGCGAGCTCCTTCTTTGGGGAGTAAGCGATCAAGAGCTTTAGATTACTTCCTTACCCCACCAGGTGCAATGGTGACAAGTCCTCTGGGTGCAGGGGCTAAGGGAGAAGATTAAAAAAGGAGGTGACATCCATTCCCGTGCAAGTGAATAAAATTGCAGGGAGTGCAAGGGCTGTCATCCTCCTATCTAGGTACCATAGCCGCTTAGGCAAAGGCAACATTGACTTGGATCACTCATCGACTCAGGGCAATGGGTAAAACCCCTGAGGTGCATCGACTGAGTGTCACAGTCTGTTTTAATTTTTTAACATGGATAACCAAATTTTGGGAGATGATCCTTGTTTCAAGGCCACAAGTATTTGGGCAATCGCGACCTAGTCATGTTTATGTTGGGTATTGAGTTTGCAGAACAACCAGAGTAAAAACACTAAGCCCCAACATAGTGCTGCACCAAACATTCCAACCCCCACTCAATCTTAAAGTAAGAAAAGGCAGAAGAAACCCAGGGTAATAAGCCATCTGTGGGCGATGAATCCACTCGAGTAGAATTAGTGGTCATCCTCGCCACCCTTGACTCTTCAAGTGGTAGCAGGTGTATCTGTGGAAAGATCATCTTCACCTGTCACCAGCTTTCACGTGAGGCACTCTGGTACCCAGAATGGATGGTTTTCTTCCTGTGGTAAAACACAGACAGCTCCCCTGGATCTTATTAAGATAGGATCTGGGCCTTTCCATTCACCAATTAAGACATCCTTCCATTTGATCATTTCCTTGGGCCTATTGGGCCTTAAGCAGTGATGATCAGTCACCGAATGGCCTTGACTGTCCAAATTCAAAAAATTGAGTGTGAAGAGTGCCAAGGAAACGGTCACTCGTGGCACTGAGGGCAGAGCCTCCTGGACTCTCCCTTTTGTTTTATTAAGTAGGATTTTAGGGTGCGGTGAGCATGTTTAATAATACCCTGACTTTGAGGGTTATATGGAAGACCCGTTAGATGGGTCACTTTTATTGGATGACAAAACTGTCCAAATTTTTGAGAAGTATAGGCCGGCCCATTGGCAGTTTTTAGAATTTTGGGCTTTCCCCAGGTACTCCATGCCTCTAGGCAATGTTGAATAACATGGGCTGCCTTTTCTCCAGTCAGGGGAGAAGCAAACACAACTCCAGAGCAAGTATCAACAGAAACATGCAAATATTGAAGTTTACCAAAAAATGAAATGTGAGTAACATCCATCTGCCACACTTGTAGTGGGCCAGATTCCTCTGGGATTAATCCCAACATGAGGCATAGGTAAGAACTGACAACAATTTTGACATTGGGTACCAATATCTCTAGCTTCTTTTCTAGTTATGTCAAATCGATGATGCAATGTCTCAGCTGCAACAGGAAAACTTTTATGAAACTCCTTAGCCAATTCTAAATTTGAATTAATGTTAGGGTTAGGGTTAGGGTTAGGGTTAGGGTTAGAGGTTAAGGTTAGGGTTAGAGGTTAGGGTTTGTGTTAGAGGGTTAGGGTTAGGAGTTAGGGTTATGGCGGGTTAGGGTTAGGGTTAGGGTTAGTGTTAGGGTTAGAGGTTAGTGTTAGTTAGGGTTAGATTGTTAGGGTTAGGGTTAGGGTTAAGGTTAGGTTGGGGTTAGGGTTGGGGTTGGGGTTGGGGTTGCAGTTTGTGTTAGGGTTAGGTTTACGGTTAGGGTAAGTGTTAGGGTTAGGGTTAGGGTTAAGGTTAGGGTTAGGGTTAGGGGTTAGGGGGTTAGGGTTAGGGGTAAGGTTACGGAGGTTAGGGTTAGGGTTAGTGTTAGGCTAGTGTTAGGGTTAGGGGTCAGGGTCACGGTCAGGGTCAGGGTCAGTGTTAGGGGGGTTAGGGATAGGGGGTTAGGGTTAGGGTTAGGGTTAGTGTCAGTGTCAGGTTCAGAGTCAGGGTTACGGTTAGGGGTAGGGCTAGGCCTAGGGCTGAGGCTGGGGCTGGGGCTGGACGCTAGGGCTGGAGCTAGCGGGCTAGGGGGCTAGTGCTAGGGCTAGGGTGCTAAGAGGCTAGGGCAGGGGCTAGGGGACCAGGGGACTAGGGCTAGGGGTCTAGGGCTAGGGGCTAGGGGGCTAGGGCAGGGGCTAGGACAAGGACTAGGGCTAGGGGGCTATGGCTATGGGGCTAGGAATAGTGGGCTATTGGACTAGGGGGCTAGGGCTAGGGCTAGGGGGCTAGGGCTGGGGCTAGGGGGATAGGGCTAGGGGTTTAGGGCTAGGGCTGAGCCTAGGGGGCTAGGGGCTAGGGCTTGGGTTAGGGCTCTTGCTAGGGCTAGGGGGCTAGGGCAAGGGGGTTGGGCTAGCGGGCTAGGACTAGGGGGCTAGGGCTAGGGTTAGGGTTAGGGGTTAGGGTTAGGTTTAGGGGGTCAAGGGTTACGGTCAAGGGTCAGGGTCAGGGCCAGGACCAGGGCCGCCAGGGCAAGGGCCCGGGCTGCCAGGGCTGCCAGGGCCAGGACCAGGGCTGCCAGGGCCAGGACCAGGGCTGTCAGGGCCAGGGCCAGGGCTGTCAGGGTCAGGACCAGGGCTGTCAGGGTCAGGGTCAGTGCTGTCAGGGTCAGGGTCAGGGCTGTCAGGGCCAGGGTTAGGGCTGTCAGTGTTAGTTTTAGGGTTAGGGGTTAAAGTCAGGGTTAGGGTTAGCGTTAGGGGTTTAGGGTTAGGGTTAGGTTGTTAGAGTTAGGGTTTTGGTTAGGGTTAGGGTCAGGGTCACGGTCAGGTTCAGGGTTAGTGTTAGGGCTAGGGCTAGGGCTAGGGCTGGGGCTGGGACTGGAGGCTAGGGCTGGAGCTAAGGGACTAGGGAGCTAGGGCTACGGCTAGGTGGCTAGGAGGCTAGGGCTGGGGCTAGGGGGCTAGGGGACTAGGGCTAGAGGGCTAGGGCTAGGGGCTAGGGGGCTGGGGCTGGGGCTAGGACTAGGACTAGGGCTAGGCTGCTAGGGTTATGGCTAGGGGGCTATGGCTAGGGGGCTAGGGGACTAGGGGGCTAGGGTTAGGGCTAGGGGGCTAGGGCTGTGGCTAAGGGGATAGGGCTAGTGGGCTAGGGCTAGGGCTGAGACTAGGGGTCTAGGTGGCTAGGGCTGGGGTTAGGGCTAGCGCTAGGGCTAGGGGGCTAGGGCTAGGGCTAGTGGGCTAGGCCTGGGGCTAGGGGGCTCCTGCTAGGGGACTAGGACTAGGGCTAGGACTAGGGGGCTAGGGCTAGGGGGGCTAGGGGCCTAGGAGGTTACGTGGCTAGGGCTAAGGGGCTAGGGCTAGGGCTAGGGGCCTAGGGCAAGGTGGTTGGGCTAGCGGGCTAGGGCTACAGGGCTAGGGCTAGGGTTCGGGTTAGGGGTTAGGGTTAGGGTTAGGGGTTCAATGGTTAGGGTAAAGGGTCAGGGCCAGGGTCAGGGTCAGGGCCAGGAACAGCGCTGCCAGGGCCAGGGCCAGGGCCAGGGCTGAGAGGGCCAGGACCAGGGCTGCCAAGGACAGGGCCAGGCCTGTCAGGGCCAGGGCCAGGGCTGTCAGAATCAGGGCCAGGACTGTCAGGGTCAGGGTCAGTGCTGTCAGGGTCAGGGTCAGGATCAGGGTCAGGGTTAGGGTTAGTGTTAGGGGTTAGGGTTAGGTGTTAGAGTTAGGAGGTCAAAGGTTAGGGTCAAGGGCCAGGGCCAGGGCTGCCAGGGCCAGGGCCAGGGCCAAGGAGAGGGCCGCAAGGGCTGCCAGTGTCAGGGCCGTCAGGGCTATCAGGGCCACGGCCAGGGCTGCCAGGGTCAGGGCTGTCAGAGTCAGGGCCAGGGTTGTCAGGATCAGGGCCATGGCTGTCACGGCCAGGGCCAGGGCTGTCAGGGCCAGGGCCAGGGCTTTCAGGGCCAGGGCCAGGGCTGTCAGGGTCAGGCCCAGGTCTGTCAGGGTGTTGGAATCCGCATGATTGTCTCACGGGCAGAAACACACCCAGGCACAAGGGTCCTTCTGCAACAAGCCTTTATTACAGTCAATCGATGAAAGGAGGAGAGTAGAGTGGGCCCAGCCACCTTGTGGGCTTCGGACAGGGCGGGTAAGCGACAGGCGGGGAGAGGGGGAAGAGGGAAGGGAGGAGAGTGCCTAGGCCCAGAAGTGGCGCTGTTTATATAAGCCCTGGTCGCACCTAAGTGACGTGTCAATACCCTGATTGGCTGCTCACACTTTACCCCGCCTGATGGCTCGGGCTCAGCGTGCTTACAGTGCTTATGCAATTTGTGCAACACGTGCATGCGTCCTGGAGATTTTTTTTTTTCAGTTTTGAGGGCAAAATGTTAGGGTTAGGGTAGGGTTAGGGTTAGGGTTAAGGGTAGGGGTTAGGGTTAGGGTTAGGGTTAGGGTTATGGTAGGGGTTGGGTTAGGGTTAGGGGTTGGGTTAGGGTTAGAAGGTTAGAAGGTTAGAAGGTTAGGGTTGGGTTAGGGTTAGGGTTATATCACTTTTCAGTTTTCCTGTTATAATACTTGAACTGGCGACACGTATGTGAATTAGTTTACAAAGTTGTGCTTTGCGTTTCTCTTCTTTTGATGGAAACTTGTTTCTGTGCCATACAGTGCGAGAAAACACTTTTCAGTTTTCCTGTATTCCTAATTGAGCGAGTGATACACATGTGATTCTGTTTACAATGTAGTGGTTTTCTTTTCTGTTCTTTCGTTGGAAACTTGTTCCTGTGCTGTACAGTGCGATATATCACTTTTCAGTTTTCCTGTTTTCCTAATTGAGCGAACCACACACATGTGACTTAGTGTAGAAAGTAGTGCTTTGCTTTTCTGTTCTTTCGTTCGAAACTTTTTCCTCTGCTGTACAGTGCGATATATATCACTTTTCAGTTTTCCTGTATTCCTAATTGAGCGAGCGACACACATGTGATTTAGTTTACAAAGTAGTGCTTTGTAGGAACAAGTTAGGGTTAAGGTTCAGGTTAGTGTTAGCGGAGGGTTAGGGTTAGGGTTAGGTTTAGTGTTAGGGGGTTAGGGTTAGTGTTAGGTTATGGTTAGTTTTAGGGTTATATCACTTTTAAGTTTTCATGTTATAATAATTGAACAGGCAACACGTATGTGAATTAGTTTACAAAGTTGTGCTTTACGTTTCTGTTCTTTCATAGAAACATGTTCCTGTGCTCTACAGTGTGATATATCTCTTTTCGGTTTTCCTGTATTCCATATTGAGCGAGAGACACACATGAGATTTAGTTTACAAAGTACTGCTTTGCTTTTCTGTTCTTTCTTTCGAAACTTATTCCTGTGCTGTACAGTGCAATATATCACTTTTCATTTTTTCCGGATTCCTAATTGAGCGAGTGACACACATGTGATTTAGTTTACAACGTAGTGTTTTGCTTTTCTGTTCATTCTTTTGAAACTTGTTCCTGTGCTATACAGTGCGTTATATCACTTTTCAGTTTTCCTGTTATAATAATTGAACAGGCGACATGTATGTGAAATAGTTTACAAAGTAGTGCTTTGCTTTTTTGATCTTTGGTTGGAAACTTGTTCCTGTGCTGTACAGTGTGATATATCACTTTTCATTTTTCCAGTATTCCTAATTGAGCAAGCGACACACATGTGATTTAGTTTACAAAGTAGTGCTTTGCGTTTATGTTCTTGGGTTGGTAACTTGTTCCTATTAGGAACAAGTTAGGGTTATAGTTTGGGTTAGGGTAGGGTTAGGGTTAGGGTTAGGGTTAGGGTTAGGGTTAGGGTTAGGGGTTAGGGTTAGTGTTATGGTTATAGTTATTTTTAGGGGTTAGGGTTAGGGTTAGGGTTAGGGTTATGTCACTTTTCAATTTTCCTGTTATAATAATTGAACAGGCTACACGTATGTGAATTAGTTTACAAAGTTGTGCTTTGCATTTCTGTTCTTTCGATGAAAACTTGTTTCTTTGATGTACAGTTCGATATATCACTTTTCAGTTTTCCTGTATTCCTAATTGACCAAGTGACACAAATGTGATTTAGTTTACAAAGTAGTGCATTGCTTTTCTGTGCTTTCATTTGAAACTTGTTCCTGTGCTGTACAGTGTGATATATCACTTTTCAGTTATCCTGTAATAATAATTAAAAGGGCAACACGTATGTGAAATAGTTTACAAAGTTGTGCTTTTCGTTTCTGGTCTTTCGATGGAAAGTTTTTTCTGTGCCATACAGTGCGAGATAGCACATTTCAGTTATCCTGTATTCCTAATTGAGCAAGCGACACACATGATATTCCGTTTAAAAGTAGTGCTTTGCTTTTCTGTTCTTTCGTTGGAAACTTGTTCCTGTGATGTACAGTGAGTTATATCACTTTTCAGTTTTCCTGTTATAATAATTGAACAGGCGACACACATGTGAATTAGTTTACAAAGTAATGCTTTGCTTTTCGGTTCTTTCATTGGAAACTTGTTCCTGTGCTGTACAGTGCGATATATCACTTTTCAGTTTTCCTGTATTCCTAATTGAGAGAGTGACACACATGTGATTTTGTTTACAAAGTAGTGCTTTGTGTTTATGTTCTTTCCTTGGAAACTTGTTCTTATAAGGAACAAGTTTCCTACCTTTCTTGTTAGGAACAAGTTAGGGTTAGGGGTTTGGGTTAGGGTTAGGGTTAGGGTTAGGGTAGGGTTAAGATTAGGGTTAGGGTAGGGTTAGGGTTTAGGGTTAGGGTTAGGTTAAGGTAGGGTTAGGTTTAGGGTTAGGGTTAGGGGTTAGGGTTAGGGTTAGAGTTAGTGTTAGAGTTATGGTTAGGGGTTAGGGTTTGTGTTAGGGTTACCGGTTAGGTTTAGGGATAGGGCTAGGGTTATATCACTTTACAGTTTTCCTGTTATAATAATTGAAGGGGCGACAGGTATGTGAATTAGTTTATAAAGTTGTGCTTTGTGTTTCTGTTCTTTCGATGAAAACTTGTTTCTTTGCCGTACTTTTCGATATATCGCTTTTCAATTTCCCTGTATTACTAATTGAGTGAGTGACACACATGTGATTTAGTTTACAAAGTAGTGCTTTGCGTTTCTGTTCTTCTGTTGGAAACTTGTTTCTGTGCTGTACAGTGTGATATATCACTTTTCATTTTTCCTGTATTCCTAATTGAGCAAGCGACACACATGTGATTCCGTTTAAAAGTAGTGCTTTGCTTTTCTGTTCTTTCGTTGGAAACTTGTTCCTGTGCTGTACAGTGTGTTATAACACTTTTCAGTTTTCCTATATTCCTAATTGAGCGAGTGACACTCATGTGATTCCGTTTAAAAGTAGTGCCTTGCGTTTCTGTTCTTCTGTTGGAAACTTGTTTCTGTGCTGTACAGTGTGATATATCACTTTTCAGTTTTCCTGTTATAATAATTGAACGGGGGACACATACGTGAATTAGTTTACAAAGTTGTGCATTGCTTTTCTCTTCTTTCGTTCGAAACTTTCTCCTGTGCTGTACAGTGCGTTATATCACTTTTAAGTTTTCCTGTATTCCTAATTGAGCGAGTGGCACATATTTGATTTAGTTTACAAAGTAGTGCTTTGCGTTTATGTTCTTTCGTTGGAAACTTGTTCCTCTTAGGAACAATTTATCATTAGGGTTATTGTTAGGGTTAGGGTTAGGGTTAGTGTTAGGGTTAGGGGCTTAGGGTTAGGGTTAGGTTTAGGGTTTTGGTTAGGGTTAGGGGCTTAGGGTTACGGTTAGAGTTATATCACTTTTCAGTTTTCCTGTTATAATAATTGAAGGGGCAACACGTGTGTGAATTAGTTTACAAAGTTGTGCTTTGCGTTTCTGTTCTTTTGATGGAAACTTGTTTCTGTGCCTTACAGTGCGAGATAACAGTTTAAAGTTTTCCTGTATTCCTAATTGAGCGAGCAACACACATGTGATTCCGTTTAAAAGTAGTGCTTTGCTTTTCTGTTCTTTTGTTCGAACTTTTTCCCATGCTGTACAGTGCGTCATATCACTTTTCAGTTTTCCTGTATTCCTAATTAGGCGAGTGGCACACATGTGATTTAGTTTACAAAGTAGTGCTTTGCGTTTCTGTTCTTTCCTTAGGAACAAGTTAGGGTTAGGATTAGGGGGTTAGGGTTAGGGTTAGGGTTAGGGTTAGGGTTAGGGTTAGGGTGACAGTTAGGGTTAGGGTAGGTTTAGGGTGAGGGTTAGGGTTAGGGTTAGGGGCTTAGGGTTAGGGTTAGGATTATAACACTTTTCAGTTTTCCTGTTATAATAATTGAACAGGCGAAACGAATGTGAATTAGTTTACAATGTTGTGCTTTGTGTTTTTGTTCTTTCGATGAAAACTTGTTTCTTTGCCGTACATTTCGATTTTTCCCTTTTCAGTTTCCCTGTATTCCTAATTGAGTGAGCGACACACATGTGATTTAGTTTAGAAAGTAGTGCTTTGCGTTTCTGTTCTTCTGTTGGAAACTTGTTTATGTGCTGTACAGTGTGATATATCACTTTTGAGTTTTCCTGTTATAATAATTGAACGGGCGACACATGTGTGAATTAGTTTACAAAGTTGTGCTTTGCGTTTCTCTTCTTCCGATGGAAACTTGTTTCTGTGCCGTACAGTGCGAGATAACACTTTTCAGTTTTCCTGTATTCCTAATGGAGCGAGCGACACACATGTGATTCCGTTTAAATGTAGTGCTTTGCTTTTCAGTTCTTTTCTTCGAAACTTGTTCCTGTGGTGTACAGTGCATTATATAACTTTTAAGTTTTCCTGTATTCCTAATTGAGTGAGTGGCACACATGTGATTTAGTTTACAAAATAGTGCTTTGCTTTTATGTTATTTCATTGGAAACTTGTTCTGTTAGGAACAAGTTAGGGTTCAAGTTAGGGTTAGGGTTAGTGTTAGGGTTAGGGTTAGGGTTAGGGTTAGGGTTCAGGTTGGGGTTAGGGTTAGGGTTAGGGTTAGGGTTAGGGTTAGGGTTAGGGGTTAGGGTTACAGGGTTAGGGTTACAGTGTTAGGGTTACAGGGTTAGGGTTAGGTTTAGGGTTAGGGTTAGGGTTAGGGGTTAGGGTTAGTGTTAGGGTTAGGGTTATAGGGTTAGGGTTACAGGGTTAGGGTTACAGGGTTAGGGTTAGGGTTATATCACTTTTCAGTTTTCCTGTTATAATAATTTAACAGGCGACACATATGTGAATTAGTTTACAAAGTTTTGCTTTGCGTTTCTGTTCTTTCGATGGAATCTTCTTTCTGTGCCTTACAGTGCGAGATAACACTTTTTAGTTTTCCTGTATTCCTAATTGAGCGAGCAACACACATGTGATTCCGTTTAAAAGTAGTGCTTTGCTTTTCTGTTCTTTTGTTCGAACTTGTTCTTGTGCTGTACAGTGCGTTATATCACTTTTCAGTTTTCCTGTATTCCTAATTAAGCGAGTGGCACACATGTGATTTAGTTTACAAAGTAGTGCTTTGCGTTTCTGTTCTTTCCTTAGGAACAAGTTAGGGTTAGGATTAGGGTTAGGGTTAGGGTTAGGGTTAGGGTTAGGGTTAGGGTGAGGTTAGGGTTAGGCGTTAGGGTGAGGTTAGGGATAGGGTTAAGGGCTTAGGGTTAGGGTTAGGATTATAACACTTTTCAGTTTTCCTGTTATAATAATTGAACAGGCGAAACGAATGTGAATTAGTTTACAGTGTTGTGCTTTGTGTTTCTGTTCTTTTGATGAAAACTTGTTTCTTTGCCGTACATTTCGATTTTTCCCTTTTCAGTTTCCCTGTATTCCTAATTGAGTGAGCGACACACATGTGATTTAGTTTAGAAAGTAGTGCTTTGCGTTTCTGTTCTTCTGTTGGAAACTTGTTTATGTGCTGTACAGTGTGATATATCACTTTTGAGTTTTCCTGTTATAATAATTGAACGGGCGACACGTATGTGAATTAGTTTACAAAGTTGTGCTTTGCGTTTCTGTTCTTTCGATGGAAACGTGTTCCTGTGCTGTACAGTTCGATATATCACTTTTCAGTTTTCCTGTTATAATAATTGAACGGGCGACACGTGTGTGAATTAGTTTACAAAGTTGTGCTTTGCGTTTCTCTTCTTCCGATGGAAACTTGTTTCTGTGTCGTACAATGCGAGATAACACTTTTCAGTTTTCCTGTATTCCTAATGGAGCGAGCGACACACATGTGATTCCGTTTAAATGTAGTGCTTTGCTTTTCAGTTCTTTTGTTCAAAACTTGTTCCAGTGGTGTACAGTGCCTTATATCACTTTTGAAATTTCCTGTATTCCTAATTGAGCGAGTGGCACACATGTGATTTAGTTTACAAAGTAGTGCTTTGCGTTTATGTTCTTTCATTGGAAACTTGTTCCTGTTAGGAACAAGTTAGGGTTAGGTAAGGGTTAGGGTTAGGTTTAGGGGGTTAGGGTTATGGTTAGGGTTATATCACTTCTCAGTTTTCCTGTTATAATAATTGAACAGTCGACACGTATGTGAATTAGTTTGCAAATTTGTGCTTTGTGTTTCTGTTCTTTCGATGAAAACTTGTTTCTTTGCCGTACATTTCAATATATCACTTTTCAGATTTCCTGTATTCCTAATTGAGCTAGGGACACACATGTGATTTTGTTTACAAAGAAGTGCTTTGGGTTTCTGTTTTTCTTTTGGAAACTTTTTCAGTGCTGTACAGTTTGATATATAACTATTTAGTTTTCCTTTTATCATAATTGAACGGGAAACACTTATGTGAATGAGTTTACAAAGTTGTGCTTTGCGTTTCTGTTCTTTCGATGGAAACTTGTTTCTGTGCCGTACAGTGCCAGATAACACTTTTCAGTTTTCCTGTATTTTAATTGAGCGAACAACACACATTTGATTCCGTTTAAAAGTAGTGCTTTGCTTTTCTGTTCTTTCGTTGGAAACTTATTCCTTTTAGGAATAAGTTAGGGGTTAGGATAGGGTTAGGGTTAGGGTTAGGGTTAGGGTTAGGGTTAAGTTTAGGGTTCGGTTTAGGGTTAGGGTTAGGGTTATGGTTAGGGTTAGGGTTAGGGTTAGGGTTATGGTTATGGTTAAGTTTAGGATTAGGGGTTAGGGTTATAGGGTTAGGGTTACAGGGTTAGGGTTACAGGGTTAGGCTTAGGGTTAGGGTTAGGGTTAGTGTTAGGGTTAGGGGTTAGGGTTAGTGTTAGTGTTAGGGTTACATGGTTAGGGTTACAGGGTTAGGGTTAGGGTTATATCACTTTTCAGTTTTCCTTTTATAATAATTGAATAGGCGACACATATGTGAATTAGTTTACAAAGTTTTGCTTTGCGTTTTTGTTGTTTCGATGTAAACTTGTTTCTGTGCTGTACAGTGAGAGATAACACTTTTCAGTTTTCATGTATTCCTAATTGAGCGAGCGACACACATGTGATTCCTTTCAAAAGTAGTACTTTGCTTTTCTGTTCTTTCGTGGGAAACATGTTCCTGTGCTGTATGGTGCGATATATCACTTTTCAGTTTTCCTGTATTCCTAATGGAACGGGAAACACACATGTGTTTTGGTTTCCAAAGTTGTGCTTTACCTTTCTATTCTTACATTGGAAACTTCTTCCTGTACTCCAAAGTGGAAGATATCACTTTTCACTTTTCCTGTATTCCTAATTGTGCAGGTGACACACATGTTACTTAGTTTACAAAGTTGTGCTTTACATTTCTGTTCTTTCATTGGAAACTTGTTTCTGTGAGGTACAGTGCAAGATATCACTTTTCAGTTTTCCTATATTCCTATTTCAACGGGCGACACACATTTGATTTATTTTCCAAAGTTGTGCTTTGCATTTCTGTTCTTTCATTGGAAACTTCTTTCTATGCTCTAAAGTGGGAGATATCACTTTTCAGTTTTCCTGTATTCCTAATTGAGCGGGCGACACAAATGTGATTTAGTTTAAAAAGTTGTGCTTTGCCTTTGTATTCTTTTGTTGGAAACTTGTTTCTATGCACTACAGTGGGAGATATCACTTTTCAGTTTTCTTGTATTTCTAATTGAACGGGCTACATACATGTTACTTAGTTTACAAACTTGTGATTTACATTTCTGTTTTTTTTTGGAATCATCTTTCTGTGCACTACAGTGGGAGATATCACTTTTTAGTTTTCCTGTATTCCTAATTGAGTGGGCGACACACATGTTAAGTAGTTTGCAAAGTTGTGCTTTATATTTCTTTTCTTTCATTGGAAACTTGTTTCTCTGAGATCCAATGCGAGATATCACTTTTCAGTTTTCCTGGATTCCTAATTGAACAGGTGACACACATGTGATTTTGTTTCCAATGTTGTGCTTTGCTTTTCTGTTCATTCATTGCAAACTTCTTTCTGTGCTCTAAAGTGGAAGATATCACTTTTCAGTTTTCTTGTATTCCTAATTGTGCAGGGGATACACAGGTTACATAGTTTACAAAGTTGTGCTTTACATTTCTGTTCTTTCGTTGGAAACTTGTTAGTGTGAGGTACAATGCGAGATATCACTTTTCAGTTTTCCTGTATTCCTAATTGTGCAGGCGACACACATTTTACTTAGTTTTCAAAGTTGTGCTTTGCCTTTCTGTTCTTTTGTGGGAAACTTGTTTCTGTGAGGTACAGTGCGAGATATCACTTTTCAGTTTTCCTGTATTCCTAATGAACGGGCGACACAGATGTGATTTATTTTCCAAAGCTCTGCTTTGTGTTTATGTTCTTTCATTGGAAACTTCTTTTTGTGCTCTAAAGTGGGAGATATCACTTTTCAGTTTTCCTGTATTCCTAATGGAACGGACAACACACATGTTACTTAGTTTCCAAAGTTGTGCTTTGCCTTTCTGTTCTTTCATTGGAACTTCTTTCTTTCTTTGATATCACTTTTCAGTTTTGTATTCTTTGACACACATGTTAATTAGTTTACAAAGTTGTCTTTATTTTCTGTTCTTTCTTTGGAAACTTGATTCTTTGAGGTACAGTGCGAGATATCATTTTTCATTTTTCATGTAATCCTAATTGAACTGGCAACACACATGTAATTTAGTTTCCAAAGTTGTGCTTTGTGTTTCTGTTCTTTCATTGGAAACTTCTTCCTCTGCTCTAAAGTGGAGATATCTCTTTTCAGTTTTCCTGTATTCCTAATTGAGTGGGCGACACAAATGTGATTTAATTTACAAAGTTGTGCTTTGCCTTTCAATTCTTTTGGTGGAAACTTGTTTCTGTGCACTACAGTGGGGGATATCACTTTTCAGTTTTCATGTATTCCTAATTGAACGGGCGACACACATGTGACTTAGTTTCGAATGTTGTGATTTGCGTTTCTGTACTTTCATTGGGAACTATTTTCTGTGCTCTAAAGTGGGAGGGTTAGGGTTAGGGGTTAGGGTTAGGGTTAGGGTTAGCGTGAGGTTTAGGGTTAGGGGGTTAGGGATATATAACTTTTCAGTTTTCCTGTTATAATAATTGAACAGGCGACACATATGTGAATTAGTTTACAAAGTTGTGCTTTGCATTTCTGTTCTTTCATTCGAAACTTGTTCCTGTGCTGTACAGTTCGATATATCACTTTTCAGTTTTCCTGTTATAATAATTGAACCGGCAACACCTATGTGAATTAGGTTACAAAGTTGTGCTTTGTGTTTCTGTTCTTTCGATGGAAACTTGTTTCCATTCCGTACAGTGCAAAATAACACTTTTCAGTTTTCCTGTATTCCTAAGTGAGCGAGCAACACTCATGTGATTCCGTTTAAAAGTAGTCCTTTGCTTTTCTCTTCTTTCGTTCGAAACTTGTTCCTGTGCTGTACAGTGCGATATATCACATTTAAGCTTTCCTGTATTGCTAATTGAGCGAGTGACACACAAGTGATTCAGTTTACAAAGTAGTGCTTTGCGTTTATGTTCATTCGTTGGTAACTTGTTCCTGTTAGGAACAAGTTAGGGTTAGGGTTAGGGTTAGGATTAGGGTTAGGGTTACGGTTATATCACTTTTCAGTTTTCCTGTTATAATAATTGAACAGGCGACATGTATGTGAATTAGTTTCAAAGTTGTGCTTTGTGTTTCTGTTCTTTCGATGAAAACTTGTTTCTTTGCTGTAAAGTTCGATATATCACTTTTCAGCTTTCCTGTATTCCTAATTGAGCGAGTGACACACATGTGATTTAGTTTACAAAGTAGTCCTTTGGGTTTATGTTCCTTTGTTGGAAAATTTTTCCTGTTAGGAATGAGTTAACGTTAGGTTTAGGGTTAGGGTTAGGGTAGGGTTACACTTAGGGTTAGGGTTAGGGTTAGAGTTAGAGGGTTAGTGTTAGGGTTATTGTTAGGGTTAGGGTTAGGGTTAGGGTTAGGTTTAGGGTTAGGGTTATGGTTAGGGTTAGAGGGTTAGGGTTAAGGTTAGGGTTAGGGGTCAGGGTCAGGATCGGGGTCAGGGTCAGGGTTAGGGTTAGGGACGGTCAGGGTTAGGGGGATTTAGGGTTAGGGTTAGGGTTAGGCTTAGGGTTAGTATAGGGTTAGTGTTAGGGTTAGGGCTCAGGGTTAGGGTTAGTGTTATGTCACTTTTCAGTTTTCCTGTTATAATAATTGTACGGGTGACAGGTATTTGAATTAGTATACAAAGTTGTGATTTGCATTTCTGTTCTTCTGCTGGAAACTTCTTTCTGTGCTGTACAGTGTGATGTAGCACTTTTCAGTTTTCCTGTTATAATAATTGAACGGGCGACACGTATGTGATTTGGTTTACAAAGTTGTGCTTTGCGTTTCTGTTCTTTCGATGGAAACTTGTTCCTGTGCTTTAGAGTTCGATATATCACTTTTCAGTTTTCCTGTTATAATAATTGAACGGGTGATGCATATGTGAATTAGTTTACAAAGTTGTGCTTTGCGTTTCTCTTCTTTCGATAGAAACTTGTTTCTGTGCCGTACAGTGCGAGATAACACTTTTCAGTTTTCCTGTATTCATAATTGAGCGAGCTACACACATGTGATTCCGTGTAAAAGTAGGGCTTTGCTTTTCTGTTCTTTCGTTCGAAACTTGTTCCTGTGCTGTACAGTGCGTTATACCACTTTTCACTTTTCATGTATTCCTAATTGAGCGAGTGGCACACATGTGATTTAGTTTACAAAGTAGTTCTTTGTGTTTATGTTCTTTCGTTGGAAACTTCTTCCTCTTAGGAACATGTTAGGGTTAGGTTTAGGGGTTAGGGTTAGGGTTAGGGTTAGGGTGCTGGTTTGGGGCTTAGGGTTAGTGTTAGTGTTATATCACTTTTCAGTTTACCTGTTATAATAATTGAACAGGCTACACGAATGTGAATCAGTATACAAAGTTGTGCTTTGCGTTCCTGTTCTTTCAATGGAAACTTGTTTCTGTGCTGTACAGTGTGATATATTACTTTTCAGTTTTCCTGTTATAATAATTGAACAGGAGACAGGTATTTGAATTAGTATACAAAATAGTTCTTTGCGTTTCTATTCTTTCGATGGAAACTTGTTCCTGTGCTGTACAGTTCGATATATCACTTTTCAGTTTTCCTGTTATAATAATTGAACCGGCGACATGTATGTGAATTAGTTTACAAAGTTGTGGTTTGTGTTTCTGTTCTTTCGATGGAAACTTGTTTCCATGTCGTACAGTGCAAAATAACACTTTTCAGTTTTCCTGTATTCCTAAGTGAGCGAGCAATACTCATGTGATTCCATTTAAAAGTAGTCCTTTGCTTTTCTCTTCTTTCGTTCCGAAACATATTCCTGTGCTGTACAGTGCGATATATCACATTTCAGCTTTCCTGTATTGCTAATTGAGCGAATGACACACAAGTGATTTAGTTTACAAAGTAGTGCTTTGCGTTTATGTTCATTCGTTGGTAACTTGTTCCTGTTAGAAACAAGTTAGGGTTAGGGTTAGGGTAAGGTTAGGTTTAGGGTAGGTTTAGAGGTAGGGTTAGGGTTACAGGTTAGGGTTAGGATTAGGGTTAGGGTTAGGGTGTGGGGTTAGAGTTAGGGTTAGGGTTAGTGTTAGGGTTAGGGTTAGGGTTATATAAATTTTCAGTTTTCCTATAAAATAATTGAACAAGCGACACATATGTGAATTAGTTTACAAAGTTGTGCTTTGCGTTTCTGTTCTTTCGATGAAAAATTGTTTCTTTGCTGTAAAGTTCGATATATCACTTTTCAGTTTTCCTGTAGTCCTAATTGAGTGAGCCACAAAAATGTGATCTAGTTTACAAAGTATTGCTTTGCATTTCTGTTCTTCTGTTGGAAATTTGTTCTTGTGCTGTACAGTGTGATATATCACTTTTCAGTTTTCCAGTATTCCTAATTGCGCGAGTGACACACATGTGATTTAGTTTACAAAGTAGTGCTTTGTGTTTATGTTCCTTCGTTGGAAAATTTTTCCTGTTAGGAATAAGTTAGCGTTAGGTTTAGGGTTAGGGTTAGGGTTAGGGTAGGGTTATATCAGGTTTAGGGTTAGGGTTAGGGTTAGGGTTAGAGGGTTAGGGTTAGGGTTAGTGTTACAGTTAGGGTTAGGGTTAGGGTTAGAGGGTTATGGTTAGGGTTAGAGGGTTAGGGTTAGGGTTAGGTTTATGGTTAGGGGTCAGGGTCAGGGTCAGGATCGGGTTCAGGGTCAGTGTTAGGGTTAGGGAGGGTCAGGGTTAGGGTTAGGGGGAGTTAGGGTTAGGGTTAGGGTTAGGCTTAGGGTTAGTAAAAGGTTAGCGTTAGGGTTATTGTTAGGGTTAGGGGTTAGGGTAAGGTTAGAGTTAAGGTTAGGGCTTAGGGTTAGGGTTAGTGTTATGTCACTTTTCAGTTTTCCTGTTATAATAATTGAACAGGCAACACGAATGTGAATTAGTATACAAAGTTGTGCTAAGTGTTTCTGTTCTTTCGATGGAAACTTGTTTCTTTGCCGTACACTGGGATATATCACTTTTCAGTTTTCCTGTTATAATAATTGAACGGGTGACAGGTATTTGAATTAGTTTACAAAGTTGTGCTTTGCATTTCTGTTCTTCTGCTGGAAACTTGTTTCTGTGCTGTACAGTGTGATGTAGCACTTTTCAGTTTTCCTGTTATAATAATTGAATGGGCGACACATATGTGAATTGGTTTACAAAGTTGTGCTTTGCGTTTCTGTTCTTTCGATGGAAACTTGTTTCTGTGCTGCACAGTGGATATATCACTTTTCAGTTTTCCTGTTATAATAATTGAGCGGGTGACAGGTATTTGAATTAGTTTACAAAGTTGTGCTTTGCATTTCTGTTCTTCTGCTGGAAACTTGTTTCTGTGCTGTACAGTGTGATGTAGCACTTTTCAGTTTTCCTGTTATAATAATTGAGTTATGTGATTTGGTTTACAAAGTTGTCTGCGTTTCTGTTCTCTCGATGGAAACTTGTTTCCTGCTGCTTTAGAGTTCGATATATCACTTTTCAGTTTTCCTGTTATAATAATTGAGCGGGTGACACATATGTGAATTAGTTTACAAAGTTGTGCTTTGCGTTTCTCTTCTGTGATAGAAACTTGTTTCTGTGCTGTACAGTGCGAGATAACACTTTTCAGTTTTCCTTATTCATAATTTTCACATGTGATTCCGTGTAAAAGTAGGGCTTGCTTTTCTGTTCTTTTCGTTGAAACTTGTTCCTGACTGTACAGTCGTTATACCACTTTTCACTTTTCATGTATTCCTAATTATAATAGTGGCACACATGTGATTTAGTTTACAAAGTAGTTCTTTGTGTTTATGTTCTTTCGTTGGAAACTTCTTCCTCTTAGGTAAAATAACATGTTAGGGTTAGGTTTAGGGGTTAGGGTTAGGGTTAGGGTTAGGGTGCTGGTTTTCTCTTCTTAGGGTTAGTGTTAGTGTTATATCACTTTTCAGTTTACCTGTTATAATAATTGAACAGGCTACATGAATGTGAATCAGTATACAAAGTTGTGCTTTGCGTTCCTGTTCTTTCAATGGAAACTTGTTTCTGTGCTGTACAGTGTGATATATTACTTTTCAGTTTTCCTGTTATAATAATTGAACAGGAGACAGGTATTTGAATTAGTATACAAAATAGTTCTTTGCGTTTCTATTCTTTCGATGGAAACTTGTTCCTGTGCTGTACAGTTCGATATATCACTTTTCAGTTTTCCTGTTATAATAATTGAACCGGCGACATGTATGTGAATTAGTTTACAAAGTTGTGCTTTGTGTTTCTGTTCTTTCGATGGAAACTTGTTTCTATGCCGTACAGTGCAAAATAACACTTTTCAGTTTTCCTGTATTCCTAAGTGAGCGAGCAATACTCATGTGATTCCATTTAAAAGTAGTCCTTTGCTTTTCTCTTCTTTCGTTCGAAACATATTCCTGTGCTGTACAGTGCGATATATCACATTTCAGCTTTCCTGTATTGCTAATTGAGCGAATGACACACAAGTGATTTAGTTTACAAAGTAGTGCTTTGCGTTTATGTTCATTCGTTGGTAACTTGTTCCTGTTAGAAACAAGTTAGGGTTAGGGTTAGGGTAAGGTTAGGTTTAGGGTAGGTTTAGGGGTAGGGTTAGGGTTACAGGTTAGGGTTAGGATTAGGGTTAGGGTTAGGGTGTGGGGTTAGAGTTAGGGTTAGGGTTAGTGTTAGGGTTAGGGTTAGGGTTATATAAATTTTCAGTTTTCCTATAAAATAATTGAACAAGCGACACATATGTGAATTAGTTTACAAAGTTGTGCTTTGCGTTTCTGTTCTTTCGATGAAAAATTGTTTCTTTGCTGTAAAGTTCGATATATCACTTTTCAGTTTTCCTGTAGTCCTAATTGAGTGAGCCACAAAAATGTGATCTAGTTTACAAAGTATTGCTTTGCATTTCTGTTCTTCTGTTGGAAATTTGTTCTTGTGCTGTACAGTGTGATATATCACTTTTCAGTTTTCCAGTATTCCTAATTGCGCGAGTGACACACATGTGATTTAGTTTACAAAGTAGTGCTTTGCGTTTATGTTCCTTCGTTGAAATTGTTTTTTCCTGTTAGGAATAAGTTAGCGTTAGGTTTAGGGTTAGGGTTAGGGTTAGGGTTAGGGTAGGGTTCAGTTTTAGGTTTAGGGTTAGGGTTAGGGT
Organism: Meriones psammophilus; assembly: GCA_036365155.1. Classification (NCBI taxonomy): domain Eukaryota; kingdom Metazoa; phylum Chordata; class Mammalia; order Rodentia; family Muridae; genus Meriones; species Meriones psammophilus. The sequence goes on from JAEOAE010002648.1 coordinate 109,977, forward strand.
TAGAGGGTTAGGGTTAGGGTTAGTGTTACAGTTAGGGTTAGGGTTAGGGTTAGAGGGTTATGGTTAGGGTTAGAGGGTTAGGGTTAGGGTTAGGTTTATGGTTAGGGGTCAGGGTCAGGGTCAGGATCGGGTTCAGGGTCAGTGTTAGGGTTAGGGAGGGTCAGGGTTAGGGTTAGGGGGAGTTAGGGTTAGGGTTAGGGTTAGGCTTAGGTTTAGTAAAAGGTTAGCGTTAGGGTTAATGTTAGGGTTAGGGGTTAGGGTTAAGGTTAGAGTTAAGGTTAGGGCTTAGGGTTAGGGTTAGTGTTATGTCACTTTTCAGTTTTCCTGTTATAATAATTGAACAGGCAACACGAATGTGAATTAGTATACAAAGTTGTGCTATGTGTTTCTGTTCTTTCGATGGAAACTTGTTTCTGTGCTGCACAGTGGATATATCACTTTTCAGTTTTCCTGTTATAATAATTGAACGGGTGACAGGTATTTGAATTAGTTTACAAAGTTGTGCTTTGCATTTCTGTTCTTCTGCTGGAAACTTGTTTCTGTGCTGTACAGTGTGATGTAGCACTTTTCAGTTTTCCTGTTATAATAATTGAATGGGCGACACATATGTGAATTGGTTTACAAAGTTGTGCTTTGCGTTTCTGTTCTGTCGATGGAAACTTGTTTCTGTGCTGTACAGTTGGATATATCACTTTTCAGTTTTCCTGTTATAATAATTGATTGAGTGACAGGTATTTGAATTAGTTTACAAAGTTGTGCTTTGCATTTCTGTTCTTCTGCTGGAAACTTGTTTCTGTGCTGTACAGTGTGATATAGCACTTTTCAGTTTTCCTGTTATTCCTAATTGAATGGGTGACACACATGTGATTTGGTTTACAAAGTAGTGCTTTGTGTTTCTGTTTTTCGATGGAAACTTGTTCCTGTGCTGTACAGTTCGATATATCACTTTTCAGTTTTCCTGTATTAATAATTGAGCGGGCGACACATATGTGAATTAGTTTACAAAGATGTGCTTTGCTTTTCTCTTCTTGTGTTGGAAACTTGTTTCTGTGCTGTACAGTGTGATATATTACTTTTCAGTTTTCCTTTATTAATAATTGAACAGGAGACACACATTTGAATTAGTGTACAAAGTAGTGTCAGCGTTTCTGTTCTTTTACTTGAAACTTGTTCCTGAGGGCTGTACAGTTCGATATATCACTTTTCAGTTTTCCTCTTATAATAATTGAAGGCGACATGTATGTGAATTAGTTTACCAAGTTGTGCTTTCCATTTCTGTTCTTTCGATGGAAACTTGTTTCTATGGGTTACAGTGCAAAATAACACTTTTCAGTTTTCCTGTATTCCTAATTGAACAGGCAACACTCATGTGATTTAGTTTAAAAGTAGTGCTTTCCTTTTCCCTTCTTTCGTTGGAAACTCATTCCTATGCTGTACAGTGGATATATCACTTTTCAGTTTTCCTGTATTATAATAATTGAGTGAGGTGACAGGTATGTGATTTAGTTTACAAAGTTGTGCTTTGCATTTATGTTCTTTCTGTTGGAAACTTGTTTCTGTTGCTGTACAGGGTTAGGGTTGATGGTTACTTTTCAGTTTTCCTAGTTTATAGGGTTAATTGAATGGGTTAGGGTTAGGAATTGGTTTAGGGTTAGGGTGCGTTTCTGTTCTGGTTATGGGTTTGTTTTGTGGTTACAGTTGGATATATCACTTTTCAGTTTTCCTGTTATAATAATTGAAAGGTGACAGGTATTTGAATTAGTTTACAAAGTTGTGCTTTGCATTTCTGTTCTTCTGATGGAAACTTGTTTCTGTGCTGTACAGTGTGAAATAGCACTTTTCAGTTTTCCTGTTATAATAATTGAATGGGTGACAGGTATGTGAATTAGTTTACAAAGTTGTGCTTTGCATTTCTGTTCTTCTGTTGGAAACTTGTTTCTGTGCTGTACAGTGTGATATATCACTTTTCAGTTTTCCTGTTATAATAATTGAGCAGGTGACACATATGTGATTTAGTTTACAAAGATGTGCTTTGCGTTTCTGTTCTTTCGATGGAAACTTGTTTCTGTTAGGAATACAGTGTGATATATTACTTTTCAGTTTTCCTGTTATAATAATTACGCTTAGGGTTAGGGACAGGGTTAGGGTTTGAATTAGTTAGTGTTACAAAATAGTAACACTTTTGCGTTTCTATTCTTCGATGGAAACTTGTTAGGGTGCTTTACAGTTAGGATAGGGTCATCAGGATTTTCAGTTTTCCTGTTATAATAATTGAACAAAGTTAGCGACATGTTATGTTGAATTAGTTTACAAAGTTGTGCTTTGTGTTTCTGTTCTTTCGATGGAAACTTGTTTCTATGCCGTTACAGTGCAAAATAACACTTTTCAGTTTTCCTGTATTCCTAATTGAACGAGCAACACTCATGTGATTCCGTTTAAAAGTAGTCCTTTGCTTTTCTCTTCTTTCGTTGGAAACTTATTCCTGTGCTGTACAGTGCGATATATCACATTTCAGTTTTCCTGTATTGCTAATTGAGCGAATGACACACAAGTGATTTAGTTTACAAAGTAGTGCTTTGCGTTTATGTTCTTTCGTTGGTAACTTGTTCACTGTTAGAAACAAGTTAGGGTTAGGTTTAGGGTAAGGTTAGGTTTAGGGTAGGTTTAGCTGTGTAGGGTTAGGGTTACAGGTTAACTTGTTAGGATTAGTTTTTAGGGTTAATAATTGTGCGGGGTTAGAGTTAGTTTTAGGGTTAGTGTTAGGAAACTTGTTTCTGGGTTAGTGTTATATAAATTTTCAGTTTTCCTATAAAATAATTGAACAAGCGACACATATGTGATTAGTTTTAAAGTTGTGCTTTGCTTTTTCTGTTTTTCGATGAAAAATTGTTTCTTTGCTGTAAAGTTCGATATATCACTTTTCAGTTTTCCTGTAGTCCTAATTGAGTGAGCGACAAAAATGTGATTTAGTTTACAAAGTATTGCTTTGCTTTTCTGTTCTTCTGTTGGAAATTTGTTCTGTGCTGTACAGTGTGATATATCACTTTTCAGTTTTCCAGTATTCCTAATTGAAGCGGTGACACACATGTGATTTAATTTACAAAGTAGTGCTTTGCGTTTATGTTCTTTTACTTGGAAACTTTTTCCTGTTAGGAATAAGTTAGCTTTTCAGGTTTCCTCTTATAAGGGTTGAAGGGTTAGTTTACAAGGTTGTACTTTCCATTTCTGGGTTATGGAAACTTGTTTCTGGGTTAGAGGGTTAATACTTTTAGTTTTCCTGTATTACAGTTAGGGTTAGTGGTTAGGTTTAAAAGTAGGGTTTCCTTTTAGGGTTAGAGGGTTAGGGTTAGGGTTTGGTTTATGGTTCCAGGTTTCTGTATTCCAGGGTCAGGATCATGTGATTCAGTTTCAGTGTTAGGGTTAGGGATCTTCAGGGTTACTTGGTTAGGAACAATTTAGGGTTAGGGTTATGGTTAGGCTTAGGGTTAGTAAAAGGTTAGCGTTAGGGTTAATGTTAGGGTTAGGGGGGTTAGGGTCGTGTTAGAGTTAAGGTTAGGTTTTAGGGTTAGGGTTAGTGTTATGTCACTTTTCAGTTTTCCTGTTATAATAATTGAACAGGCAACACGAATGTGAATTAGTATACAAAGTTGTGCTATGTGTTTCTGTTCTTTTGATGGAAACTTGTTTCTGTGCTGTACAGTGGATATATCACTTTTCAGTTTTCCTGTTATAATAATTGAGCGGGTGACAGGTATTTGAATTAGTTTACAAAGTTGTGCTTTGCATTTCTGTTCTTCTGCTGGAAACTTGTTTCTGTGCTGTACAGTGTGATGTAGCACTTTTCAGTTTTCCTGTTATAATAATTGAATGGGTGACACATATTTGAATTGGTTTACAAAGTTGTGCTTTGCGTTTCTGTTCTTCGATGGAAACTTGTTTCTGTGCTGTACAGTGTGATATATCACTTTTCAGTTTTCCTGTTATAATAATTGAACGGGCGACACATATGTGAATTAGTTTACAAAGTTGTGCTTTGCGTTTCTGTTCTTCGATGGAAACTTGTTTCTGTGCTGTACAGTGTGATATATCACTTTTCAGTTTTCCTGTTATAATAATTGAGCGAGCGACACACATGTGATTCCGTTTTAAAGTAGGGCTTTGCTTTTTCTTTTTCGATAGAAACTTGTTCCTGTGCTGTACAGTGCGAGATAACACTTTTCAGTTTTCCTGTATTCCTAATTGAGGTTGTGGCGACACACAAGTGATTTAGTTTACAAAGTAGTGCTTTGCTTTTCTCTTCTTGTGTTCAAAACTTGTTCCTGTGCTGTACAGTGCGATATATCACTTTTCAGTTTTCCTGTGTTCCTAATTGAGCGAGCGACACACATGTGAATTAATGTACAAAGTAGTGCTTTGCGTTTCTGATCTTTTGCTTGATACTTGTTCCTGTACTGTACAGTGCGATATATCACTTTTCAGTTTTCCTCTTATAATCATTGAATGGGCAGCACGTATGTGAATTAGTTTACAACGTTGTACTTTCCATTTCTGTTCTTTCGATGGAAACTTGTTTCTGTGCCTTACAGTGCGAAATAATACTTTTTAGTTTTCCTGTATTCCTAATTGTGCGAGCGACACACATGTGATTCCATTTAAAAGTAGTGCTTTGCTTTTCTGTTCTTTCGTTCGAAACTTATTCCTATATTGTACAGTGTGATATATCACTTTCCAGTTTTCCTGTATTCCTAATTGAGGGAGTGGCACACATGTGATTTAGTTTACAAAGTATTGCTTTGCGTTTATGATCTTTCGTTGGAAACTTGTTCCTATTAGGAACAATTTAGAGTTAGGGTTATGGTTAGGGTTAGGGTTAGGTTTAGGGTTAGGGTTGGGTAAGGGATAGGGTTAGGGATTAGGGTTAGGGTTAGGGGTCGTGTTAGGGGGTTAGGGTTAGGTTTAGCGTTAGGGTTAGGTTTATATCACTTTTCACTTTTCCTGTTTTAATAATTGAACAGGCGACACGTATGTGAATTACTATACAAAGTTGTGCTTTGCGTTTCTGTTCTTTTGATGGAAATTTGTTTCTGTGCTGTACAGTGTGATATATCACTTTTCAGTTTTCCTGTTATAAGAATTGAACGTGTGACAGGTATTTGAATTAGTATACAAAGTTGTGCTTTGCATTTCTGTTCTTCTCCTGGAAACTTGTTTCTGTGCTGTACAGTGTGATGTAGCACTTTTCAGTTTTCCTGTTATAATAATTGAAAAAGACACATATGTGAAATGGTTTAAAGGTTGTGCTTTGTGTTTCTGTTCTGTCGATGGAAACTTGTTCCTGTGCTGTACAGTTCGATATATCACTTTTCAGTTTTCCTGTTATAATAATTGAGCGGGCGACACATATGTGAATTAGTTTACAAAGTTGTGCTTTGCGTTTCTCTTCTTTCGATAGAAACTTGTTTCTGTGCCATACAGTGTGAGATAACACTTTTCAGTTTTCCTGTATTCCTAATTGAGTGAGCGACACACATGTGATTCCGTTTAAAAGTAGTGCTTTGCTTTTCTCTTCTTGTGTTCAAAACTTGTTCCTGTGCTGTACAGTGTGATATATCACTTTTCAGGTTTCCTGTATTCCTAATTGAGCGAGCGACACACATGTGAATTAATGTACAAAGTAGTGCTTTGCATTTCTTATCTTTTGCTCGATACTTGTTCCTGTACTGTACAGTGCGATATATCACTTTTCAGTTTTCCTGTTATAATAATTGAACCGGCGACATGTATGTGAATTTGTTTACAAAGTTGTGCTTTGTGTTTCTGTTCTTTCGTTGGAAACTTGTTTCCATGCCGTACAGTGCAAAATAACACTTTTCAGTTTTCCTGTATTCCTAAGTGAGCGAGCAACACTCATGTGATTCCGTTTAAAAGTAGTCCTTTGCTTTTCTCTTCTTTCGTTCGAAACTTATTCCTGTGCTGTACAGTGCGATATATCACATTTCAGCTTTCCTGTATTGCTAATTGAGCGAGTGACACACAAGTGATTTAGTTTACAAAGTAGTGCTTTGCTTTTCTCTTCTTGTGTTCAAAACTTGTTCCTGTGCTGTACAGTGCGATATATCACTTTTCTGTTTTCCTGTGTTCCTAATTGAGCGAGCGACACACATGGGAATTAATGTACAAAGTAGTGCTTTGCGTTTCTGATCTTTTGCTTGATACTTGTTCCTGTACTGTACAGTGCGATATATCACTTTTCAGTTTTCCTCTTATAATCATTGAATGGGCGGCACTTATGTGAATTAGTTTACAACATTGTACTTTCCATTTCTGTTCTTTCGATGGAAACTTGATTCTGTGCCTTACAGTGCGAAATAATACTTTTTAGTTTTCCTGTATTCCTAATTGAGCGAGCGACACACATGTGATTCCATTTAAAAGTAGTGCTTTGCTTTTCTGTTCTTTCGTCGAAACTTATTCCTATATTGTACAGTGTGATATATCACTTTCCAGTTTTCCTGTATTCCTAATTGAGGGAGTGGCACACATGTGATTTACTTTACAAAGTATTGCTTTGCGTTTATGATCTTTCGTTGAAAACTTGTTCCTATTAGGAACAATTTAGCGTTAGGGTTATGGTTAGGGTTAGGGTTAGGTTTAGGGTTAGGGTTGGGTAAGGGATAGGGTTAGGGATTAGGGTTAGGGTTAGTGGTCGTGTTAGGGGGTTAGGGTTAGGTTTAGCGTTAGGGTTAGGGTTATATCACTTTTCACTTTTCCTGTTATAATAATTGAACAAGCGACACGTATGTGAATTAGTATACAAAGTTGTGCTTTGCATTTCTGTTCTTCTGCTGGAAACTTGTTTCTGTGCTGTACAGTGTGATGTAGCACTTTTCAGTTTTCCTGTTATAATAATTGAATGGGCGACACATATGTGAATTGGTTTACAAAGTTGTGCTTTGCGTTTCTGTTCTGTCGATGGAAACTTGTTCCTGTGCTGTACAGTTCGATATATCACTTTTCAGTTTTCCTGTTATAATAATTGAGCGGGCCAAACATATGTGAATTAGTTTACAGAGTTGTGCTTTGCGTTTCTCTTCTTTTGATAGAAACTTATTTCTGTGCCGTACAGTGCGAGATAACACATTTCAGTTTTCCTGTATTCCTAATTGAGTGAGCGACACACATGTGATTCCGTTTAAAAGTAGTGCTTTGCATTTCTGATCTTTTGCTCGATACTTGTTCCTGTACTGTACAGTGCCATATATCACTTTTCAGTTTTTCTGTTATAATAATTGAAACGGCGACATGTATGTGAATTAGTTTACAAAGTTGTGCTTTGCGTTTCTCTTCTTTCGATAGAAACTTGTTTCTGTGCCTTACAGTGCGAGATAACACTTTTCAGTTTTCCTGTATTCCTAATTGAGTGTGCGACACACATGTGATTCCGTTTAAAAGTAGTGCTTTGCTTTTCTCTTCTTGTGTTCGAAACTTGTTCCTGTGCTGTACAGTGCGATATATCACTTTTCAGTTTTCCTGTATTCCTAATTGAGCGAGCGACACACATGTGAATTAATGTACAAAGTAGTGCTTTGCATTTCTTATCTTTTCCTCGATAATTGTTCCTGTACTGTACAGTGCGATATATCACTTTTCAGTTTTCCTGTTATAATAATTGAACCGGCGACATGTATGTGAATTTGTTTACAAAGTTGTGCTTTGTGTTTCTGTTCTTTCGATGGAAACTTGTTTCCATGCCGTACAGTGCAAAATAACACTTTTCAGTTTTCCTGTATTCCTAAGTGAGCGAGCAACACTCATGTGATTCCGTTTAAAAGTAGTCCTTTGCTTTTCTCTTCTTTTGTTCGAAACTTATTCCTGTGCTGTACAGTGCGATATATCACATTTCAGCTTTCCTGTATTGCTAATTGAGCGAGTGACACAAAAGTGATTTAGTTTACAAAGTAGTGCTTTGCGTTTATGTTCATTCGTTGGTAACTTGTTCCTGTTAGGAACAAGTTAGGGTTAGGGTTAGGGTAAGGTTAGGTTTAGGGTAGGTTTAGGGGTAGGGTTAGGGCTACAGGTTAGGGTTAGGATTAGGGTTAGGGTTAGGGTGACTGGGTTAGGGTTAGGGTTAGGGTTAGTGTTAGGGTTAGGGTTAGGGTTATATCACTTTTCATTTTTCCTATAAAATAATTGAACAAGCGACACATATGTGAATTAGTTTACAAAGTTGTGCTTTGCGTTTCTGTTCTTTCGATGAAAAATTGTTTCTTTGCTGTAAAGTTCGATATATCACTTTTCAGTTTTCCTGTAGTCCTAATTGAGTGAGCCACAAAAATGTGATCTAGTTTACAAAGTATTGCTTTGCATTTCTGTTCTTCTGTTGGAAATTTGTTCCTGTGCTGTACAGTGTGATATATCACTTTTCAGTTTTCCAGTATTCCTAATTGCACGAGTGACACACATGTGATTTTGTTTACAAAGTAGTGCTTTGCATTTATGTTCCTTCGTTGGAAAATTTTTCCTGTGAGGAATAAGTTAGCGTTAGGGTTAGGGTTAGGGTTAGGGTTAGGGTAGGGTTACGCTTAGGGTTAAGGTTAGGGTTAGGGTTAGAGGGTTAGGGTTAGGGTTAGTGTTACGGTTAGGGTTAGGGTTAGAGGGTTATGGTTAGGGTTAGAGGGTTAGGGTTAGGGTTAGGTTTAGGATTAGGTGTCAGGGTCAGGGTCAGGATCGGATTCAGGGTCAGGGTTAGGGATAGGGAGGGTCAGGGTTAGGGTTAGTGGGAGTTAGGGTTAGGGTTACTGTTAGGCTTAGGGTTAGTATAGGGTTAGCGTTAGGGTTAATGTTAGGGTTAGGGGTTAGGGTTAAGGTTAGAGTTAGGTTTAGGGCTTAGGGTTAGGGTTATTGTTATGTCACTTTTCAGTTTTCCTATTATAATAATTGAACAGGCAACACGAATGTGAATTAGTATACAAAGTTGAGCTATGCGTTTCTGTTCTTTCGATGGAAACTTGTTTCTGTGCTGCACAGTGGATATATCACTTTTCAGTTTTCCTGTTATAATAATTGAACGGGTGACATGTATTTGAATTAGTATACAAAGTTGTGCTTTGCATTTCTGTTCTTCTGCTGGAAACTTGTTTCTGTGCTGTACAGTGTGATGTAGCACTTTTCAATTTTCCTGTTATAATAATTGAATGGGCAACACATATGTGAATTGGTTTACAAAGTTGTGCTTTGCGTTTCTGTTCTGTTGATGGAAACTTGTCCCTGTGCTGTACAGTTCGATATATCACTTTTCAGTTTTCCTGTTATAATAATTGAATGGGCGACACATATGTGAATTAGTTTACAAAGTTGTGCTTTGCGTTTCTGTTCTTTCGATGGAAACTTGTTTCTGTGCCGTACAGTGCGAGATAACACTTTTCAGTTTTCCTATATTCCTATTTGAGCGAGCTACACACATGTGATTCCGTGTAAAAGTAGGGCTTTGCTTTTCTGTTCTTTCGTTCGAAACTTGTTCCTGTGCTGTACAGTGCATTATACCACTTTTCAGTTTTCCTGTATTACTAATTGAGCGAGTGGCACACATGTGATTTAGTTTACAAGGTAGTGCTTTGCGTTTATGTTCTTTTGTTGGAAACTTCTTCCTCTTAGGAACATGTTAGGGTTATGGTTAGGGTTATGTTTAGGCTTAGGGTTAGGGTAAGGTTAGGGTTAGGGTTAAGGTTAGGGTTAGGGGTTAGGGTTAGGGTTAGGGTTAGGGTGATGGTTAGGGGTTTAGGGTTAGGGTTAGTGTTATATCACTTTTCAGTTTTCCTGTTATAATAATTGAACAGGCTACACGAATGTGAATCAGTATACAAAGTTGTGCTTTGCGTTTCTGTTCTTTCGATGGAAACTTGTTTCTGTGCTGTACAGTGTGATATATCACTTTTCAGTTTTCCTGTTATAATAATTGAAATGGAGACAGGTATTTGAATTAGTATACAAAGTAGTTCTTTGCGTTTCTATTCTATCGATGGAAACTTTTTCCAGTGCTGTACAGTTCGATATATCACTTTTCAGTTTTCCTGTTATAATAATTGAACGGGCGACATGTATGTGAATTAGTTTACAAAGTTGTGCTTTGCGTTTCTGTTCTTTCAATGGAAACTTGTTTCTGTGCCGTACAGTGCGAGATAACACTTTTCAGTTTTCCTGTATTCCTAATTGAGTGATTGACACACATGTGATTCCGTTTAAAAGTAGTGCTTTGCTTTTCTCTTCTTGTGTTCGAAAATTGTTCCTGTGCTGTACATTGCGATTTATCACTTTTCAGTTTTCCTGTATTCCTAATTGAGCGAGCGACACACATGTGAATTAATGTACAAAGTAGTGCTTTGTGTTTCTGATATTTTGCTTGATACTTGTTCCTGTACTGTACAGTGCGATATATCACTTTTCAGTTTTCCTCTTATAATCATTGAATGGGCGGCACGTATGTGAATTAGTTTACAAAGTTGTACTTTCCATTTCTGTTCTTTCGATGGAAACTTGTTTCTGTGCCTTCCAGTGCGAAATAATACTTTTTAGTTTTCCTGTATTCCTAAATGAGCGAGCGACACACATGTGATTCCGTTTAAAAGTAGTGCTTTGCTTTTCTCTTCTTTCGTTCGAAACTCATTCCTATATTGTACAGTGTGATATATCACTTTCCAGTTTTCCTGTATTCATAATTGAGGGAGTGGCACACATGTGATTTAGTTTACAAAGTATTGCTTTGCGTTTATGATCTTTCGTTGGAAACTTGTTCCTATTAGGAACAATTTAGTGTTAGGGTTATGGTTATGGTTAGGGTTAGGGTTAGGGTTAGGGTAGGGTAAGGGATAGGGTTAGGGATTAGGGTTAGGGTTAGGGGTCGTGTTAGGGGCTTAGGGTTAGGTTTAGCGTTAGGGTTATGGTTATATCACTTTTCACTTTTCCTGTTATAATAATTGAACAGGCGACACGTATGTGAATTACTATACAAAGTTGTGCTTTGCGTTTCCGTTCTTTTGATGGAAATTTGTTTCTGTGCTGTACAGTGTGATATATCACTTTTCAGTTTTCCTGTTATAATAATTGAATGGGTGACAGGTATTTGAATTAGTATACAAAGTTGTGCTTTGCATTTCTGTTCTTCTGCTGGAAACTTGTTTCTGTGCTGTACAGTGTGATGTAACACTTTTCAGTTTTCCTGTTATAATAATTGAATGGGCGACACATATGTGAATTGGTTTACAAAGTTGTGCTTTGCGTTTCTGTTCTGTCGATGGAAACTTGTTCCTGTGCTGTACAGTTCGATATATCACATTTCACTTTTCCTGTTATAATAATTGAGCAGGCGACACATATGTGAATTAGTTTACAAAGTTGTGCTTTGCGTTTCTGTTCTTTCGATGGAAACTTGTTTCCATGCCGTACAGTGCAAAATAACACTTTTCAGTTTTCCTGTATTCCTAAGTGAGCGAGCAACACACATGTGAATTAATGTACAAAGTAGTGCTTTGCATTTCTGATCTTTTGCTCGATATTTGTTCCTGTACTGTACAGTGCGATATATCACTTTTCAGTTTTCCTGTTATAATAATTGAACCGGCGACATGTATGTGAATTTGTTTACAAAGTTGTGCTTTGTGTTTCTGTTCTTTCGATGGAAACTTGTTTCCATGCCGTACAGTGCAAAATAACACTTTTCAGTTTTCCTGTATTCCTAAGTGAGCGAGCAACACTCATGTGATTCCGTTTAAAAGTAGTCCTTTGCTTTTCTCTTCTTTCGTTCGAAACTTATTCCTGTGCTGTACAGTGCGATATATCACATTTCAGCTTTCCTGTATTGCTAATTGAGCGAGTGACACACAAGTGATTTAGTTTACAAAGTAGTGCTTTGCCTTTATGTTCATTCGTTCGTAACTTGTTCCTAGGAACAAGTTAGGGTTAGGGTTAGGGTAAGGTTAGGTTTAGGGTAGGTTTAGGGGTAGTTTTAGGGTTACAGGTTAGGGTTAGGATTAGGGTTAGGGTTAGGGTGACGGGGTTAGGGTTAGGGTTAGGGTTAGTGTTATGGTTAGGGTTAGGGTTATATCACTTTTCAGTTTTCCTATAAAATAATTGAACAAGCGACACATATGTGAATTAGTTTACAAAGTTGTGCTTTGCGTTTCTGTTCTTTCGATGGAAACTTGTTTCTGTGCCATACAGTGCGAGATAACACTTTTCAGTTTTCCTGTATTCCTAATTGAGCGAGCTACACACATGTGATTCCGTGTAAAAGTAGGGCTTTGTTTTTCTGTTCTTTCGTTCGAAACTTGTTCCTGTGCTGTACAGTGCATTATACCACTTTTCAGTTTTCCTGTATTCCTAATTGAGTGATTGACACACATGTGATTCCGTTTAAAAGTAGTGCTTTGCTTTTCTCTTCTTGTGTTCGAAACTTGTTCCTGTGCTGTACAGTGCGATATATCACTTTTCAGTTTTCCTGTATTCCTAATTGAGCGAGCGACACACATGTGAATTAATGTACAACGTAGTGCTTTGCGTTTCTGATCTTTTGCTTTATACTTGTTCCTGTACTGTACAGTGCGATATATCACTTTTCACTTTTCCTGTTATTATAATTGAACAGGCGACACGTATGTGAATTACTATGCAAAGTTGTGCTTTGCGTTTCTGTTCTTTTGATGGAAATTTGTTTCTGTGCTGTACAGTGTGATATATCACTTTTCAGTTTTCCTGTTATAATAATTGAACCTGTGACAGGTATTTGAATTAGTATACACAGTTGTGCTTTGCATTTCTGTTCTTCTGCTGGAAACTTGTTTCTGTGCTGTACAGTGTGATGTATCACTTTTCAGTTTCCTGATATAATAATTGAACAGGCGACACGTATGCGATTTAGTTTACAAAGTTGTCCTTTGCGCTTCTGCTCTTTCGATGGAAACTTGTTCCTGTGCTGTACATTTTGATATATCGCTTTTCAGTTTTCCTGTTATAATTGAAATCATGACACTTATGTGAATTAGTTTACAAAGTTGTGCTTTGCGTTTCTGTTCTTTCGATGGAAACTTGTTCCTGTGCCGTACAGTGCGAGATAACACTTTTCAGTTTTCTTGTATTCCTAATTGAGCGAGCGACACACATGTGATTCCGTTTAAAAGTAGTGCTTTGCTTTTCTGCTCTTTTGTTCGAAACTTGCTCCTGTGCTGTACAGTGAGTTATATCACTTTTCAGTTTTCCTGTATTCTAATTGTTCAGGCTTCACACATGTTACTTAGTTTTCAAAGTTTTGCTTTACATTTCTGTTCTTTTGTTGGAAAATTGTTTCTGTGAGGTACAGTGCAAGACATCACTTTTCAGTTTTCCTGTATTCCTAATTGAACATGCGACACACATGTGATTTAGTTTCCAAAGTTGTGCTTTGCCTTTCTATTCTTTTTTTGGAAACTTGTTTCTGTGCACTACAGTGGGAGATATCACTTCTCAGTTTTCCTGTATTCCTAATTGAATGGGCGACACACATGTGATTTAGTTTCCATAGTTGTGCTTTTCGTTTCTGTTCTTTCATGGGAAACTTCTTTCTGTGCTTTAAAATGGAAGATATCACTTTTCTGTTTTCCTGTGTTCCTAATTATGCAGGCGACACACATGTTACTTAGTTTACAAAGTTGTGCGTTACATTTCTGTTTTTTCGATGGAAACTTGTCTGTGCACTACAGTGCGAGATATCACTCCTCAGTTTTCCCGTATTCCTAATTGAACGGGAGACACATATGTGATTTACTTTCCAAAGTTGTGCTTTGCGTTTCTGTTCTTTCATTGGAAACTTCTTTCTGTGCTCTAAAGTGGGAGATTTCACTTTTCAGTTTTCCTGTATTCCTAATTGTGCAGGGGACACACACCTTACTTACTTTAAAAAGTTCTGCTTTACATTTCTGTTCTATTTTGCAAACTTGTTTCTGTTAGGTACAGTGCGAGATATCACTTTTCATTTTTCCTGTAATCCTAATTGTTCTTTCGTTGGAATCTTGTTTCTGTGAGGTACATTGTGAGATTTCACTTTTGAGATATCCTTTATTCCTAATTGAACGGGTGATGCACATGTGAATTAGTTTCGAAAGTTGTGCTTTGCCTTTCTGTTCTTCCATTGGAAACTGCTTTCTCTGCTGTAAAGTGGGAGATATCACTCTTCAGATTTCCTGTTTGCCTAATTGAGGGGGCAACACAAATGTTATGTATTTAACAAAGTTATGTTTTGCCTTTATGTTCTTTTGTTGGAAACTTGTTTCTGTGCACTACAGTGGGAGATATCACTTTTCAATTTTCCTGTATTCCTAATTAAACATGCGACACACATGTGATTAAGTTTCCAAAGTTGTGCTTTGCCTTTCTGTTCTTTTGTTGGAAACTTGTTTCTGTGCACTAAAGTGGGAGATATCACGTTTCAGTTTTCCTGTATTCCTAATTGTGCAGGCAATACACATGGTAATTAGTTTACAAAGTTGTGCATTACATTTCTGTTCTTTCCTTTGAAATTTTTTTTTCTGTGAGGTACAGTGCAAGATATCACTTTTCAGTTTTCCTGTATTCGTAATTGAAAGGGCGACACACATGTGATTTAGTTTCGAAAGTGTGCTTTGCCTTTCTGTTCTATTCTTGGAAACTTGTTTCTGTGCACTACAGTGGGAGATATCACTTTTCAGTTTTCCTGTATTCCTAATTGAGCGAGTGGCACACATGTGATTTAGTTTACAAAGTAGTGCTTTGCGTTTATGTTCTTTCTTTGGAAACTTGTTCCTGTTAGGAACAAGTTAGGGTTAGTTTTAGGTTAGGGTTAGGGTAGCGTTAGCGTTAGGGTTAGGGTTAGGGTAGGGTTAGGGTTAGAGGTTAGGATTAGGGTTAGGGTTATATCACTTTTCAGTTTTCCTGTTATAATTATTGAACAGGCGACACGAATGTGAATTAGTTTACAAAGTTGTGCTTTGCGTTTCTGTTCTTTAGATGAAAACTTGTTTCTTTGCCATACATTTCGATATATCGCTTTTCAGTTTTCCTGTATTCCTAATAGAGCGAGCGACACACATGTGATTTAGTTTACAAATTAGTGCTTTGCATTTCTGTTCTTCTGTTTTAAACCTGTTTCTTTGCCATACAGTGCGAGATAAAACTTTTCAGTTTTCCTGTTATAATAATTGAACGGGCGACACATATTTGAATTATTTTACAAAGTGGTGCTTTGCGTTTCTGTTCTTTCGATGGAAACTTGTTCCTGTGCCGTACAGTGTAAGGTAACACTTTTCAGTTTTCCTGGATACCTAACTGCGCGAGCGAAACACATGTGATTCCGTTTAAAAGTAGTGCTTTGTTTTTCTGTTCTTTCCTTCGAAACTTGTTCCTGTGCGGTACAGTGCATTATATCACTTTTCATTTTTCCTGTTTTCCTAATTGAGCGAGTGGCACACATGTGATTTAGTTTACAAAGTAGTGCTTTGCGTTTATGTTTTTTCGCTGGAAACTTGTTCGTGTAAGGAACAAGTTAGCGTTAGGGTTAGGGTTAGGCTTAGGGTTAGGCTTAGGCTTTGGCTTAGAGTTAGGGTAGGGTTAGGGTTAGGTTTAGGGTAGGGTTAGGGTTAGGCTTAGGGTTAGGGTTAGGGTTAGGGGTTTAGGGGTAGGGTTAGGGTTAAATCCCTTTTCACTTTTCCTGTTAAAATAATTGAACAGGCGATTCGAATGTGAATTAGTTTACAAAGTTGTGCTTTGTGTTTCTGTTCTTTCGATGAAAACTTGTTTCTTTGCTGTACATTTCGAAACATCGCTTTTCAGTTTTCCTGTGTTCTTAATTGAGCGAGCGACACACATGTGATTTAGTTTACAAAGTAGTGCTTTGCATTTCTTTTCTTCTGTTGGAAACTTGTTTCTGTGCTGTACAGTGTGATATATCACTTTTCAGTTTTCCTGTAATAATAATTGAACGGGTGACACGTATGTGAATTAGTTTACAAAGTTTTGCTTTAAGTTTCTGTTCTTTCCATTGAAACTTGTTCCTGTGCTGTACAGTTCGATATATCACTTTTCAGTTTTCCTGTTATAATAATTGAATGGGCGACACGTATGTGAATTAGTTTACAAAGTGGTGCTTTGCGTTTCTGTTCTTTCGATGGAAACTTGTTCCTGTGCCGTACAGTGCAAGGTAACACTTTCCAGTTTTCCTGTATACCTAACTGAGTGAGCAACACACATGTGATTCCATTTAAAAGTAGTGCTTTGTTTTTCTGTTCTTTCCTTCGAAACTTGTTCCTGTGCAGTACAGTGCGTTATATCACTTTTCAGTTTTCCTCTATTCCTAATTGATCGAGTGGCACACATGTGATTTAGTTTACAAAGTAGTGCTTTGCGTTTATGTTCTTTTGTTGGGAACTTGTTCCTGTTTGGAACAAGTTAGGGTTAGGTTTAGGGTTTGGGTTAGGTTTAGGGTAGGTTTAGGGTTAGGGTTAGGGTTAGGGTTAGAGGTTAGGGTTAGGGTTTGGGTTAGGGTTAGGTGCTTAGGGTTAGGGTTAGGGATAAATCCATTTTCAGTTTTCCTGTTATAATAATTGAACAGGCGACATGAATGTGAATTAGTTTTCAAATTTGTGCTTTGCGTTTCTGTTCTTTCGATGGAAACTTGTTCCTGTGCCGTACAGTGCAAGGTAACACTTTTCAGTTTTCCTGTATTCCTAATTGAGCGAGCAACACACATGTGATTCAGCTTACAAAGTAGTGCTTTGCGTTTTTGTTCTTCTTTTGGAAACTTGTTTCTCTGCTGTACAGTGTGAAGTTTCACTTTTCTGTTTTCCTGTTATAATAATTGAACGGGCGACACGTATGTGAATTAGTTTACAAAGTTGTGCTTTGCGTTTCTTCTTTCGATTGAAACTTGTTCCTGTGCTGTACAGTTCGATATATCACTTTTCAGTTTTCCTGTTATAATAATAGAACGGGCAACACGTATGTGAATTATTTTACAAAGTTGTGCTTTGCATTTCTGTTTTTTCGATGGAAACTTGTTTCTGTGCCATACAGTGCGAGATAACACTTTTCAGTTTTCCTGAAAAGTTTCTCTGCCGCTATCACAGCCGAGCTCTTGCCGCACACAGAGAGCTTTGCGCTCAGCTCAGCGGTACAGACATCCTGTGCGCCCCAGTACAACAGGGACTGGGAACCCCTGTCCGGAGAGGACCCCACAGAGAAGGAAGAAACAGTGCTGCTGGGGTCACCTAGGGAAAGTCTAGCAGACTGCAGATTGCAAACAGACAGAACTGAGTGCTCCGAGACACCACAGCAGTACTCACAACCCAAGAAAGCTAGCTACATTCAAGAAAACACAGGAAATAAATAACCTCACTTCAGTAAAACAAAAAGCAACCAAGCACACAACCGTATGACCACAGCCAACATCAAAGTCAAAGGATTTAACAGCCACTGGTCATTACTCTCTCTCAATATCAATGGACTGAATTCTCCAATAAAAAGACACAGACTAACAGAATGGATGCGTAAACAAAACCCAGCAATCTGTTGTATACAAGAAACACACCTAAGACACAAAGATAGACATTACCTGAGGGTAAAGGGATGGAAGACAGCTTTTCAAGCAAATGGACCCAAGAAGCAAGCAGGAGTAGCCATTCTAATATGTGATAAAATAGTCTTTCCACTAAAATTAATCAAAAGAGATGGGGAAGGACACTTCATACTCATCAAGGGAAAATTCCACCAAGAAGACATCACAATCCTGAACGTCTATGCCCCAAATACAAGGGCAACCACATTTGTGAAAGAAACATTGATAAAACTTAAACCATATATAGCTCCCCACACACTAATAGTAGGAGACTTCAACACCCCACTCTCAACAAAGGACAGGTCAACAAAACAGAAATTAAACAAAGAAACAATATCTCTAACAGAGGTAATGAACCAAATGGACCTAACAGATATTTACAGAACCCTACACCCAAACACAAAAGAATTTACCTTCTTCTCAGCACCTCATGGAACCTTCTCCAAAATAGACCACATAGTTGATCACAAAGCAAGCCTCAACAAATACAGGAAGATTGAAATAATCCCTTGTATCCTGTTGGATCACCATGGAATAAAGCTGGACCTCAGTAACAACAGAAATAGCAAAAAGCCTACACATACATGGAAACTGAACAACTTGCTACTAAAAGACAGCTGGGTCAGGGAAGAAATAAAGAAAGAAATTAAAATCTTCCTAGAACTCAATGAAAATGAAGATACAACATACCCAAACTTGTGGGACACAATGAAAGCAGTGCTAAGAGGAAAGTTCATAGCACTAAGTGCCTTCAAGAAGAAATTTGAGACAGCGCATTCAAGAAACTTAATGGCTCACTTAAAAAACCTAGAAAAAGAAGAAGCAGACACACCAAGAAGGAGCAGACGGCTGGAAATAATCAAACTCAGGGCTGAAATCAATCAATTAGAAACAAATAAAACAATTCAAAGAATCAATGAAACCAAGAGCTGGTTCTTTGAGAAAATCAACAAGATAGACAAACCCTTAGCCAAGGTAACTAAAAGGCAGTGAGACACCATCTAAATCAACAAAATCAGAAATGAAAAGGGGGACATAACTACAGACACTGAGGAAATCTAAGCAATCATTAGGACTTACTTCAAAAGTCTATACGGAACAAAATTTGAAAATTTAAATGAAATGGACAATTTTCTTGATCGATTCCACTTACCAAAGCTAAATCAGTACCAAGTAAATCAATTAAATAGTCCTATATCCCCCAAGGAAATAGAAGCAGTCATCGAAAGTCTCCGATCCAAAAAAAGCCCAGGACCTTGATGGTTTCAGCGCAGAATTCTACCAAACATTCAAAGAAGAGCTAACACCAACTCTCTTCAAACTATTCCACAAAATAGAAACAGAAGGAGCATTACCAAACTCATTCTATGAAGCCACAGTCACCTTGGTACCTAAATCTCACAAAGACTCAACAAAGAAAGAGAATTTCAGGCCAATCTCCCTTATGAACATTGATGCAAAAATACTCAACAAAATACTCGCAAACCGAATACAAGAACACATCAAAGATATCATCCACCATGACCAAGTAGGCTTCATCCCAGGTATGCATTGATGGTTCAATATACAGAAATCCATCAATGTGATCCACCATATTAACAAATTGAAAGAAAAAAAAATTCATGATAATCTCCCTGGATGCTGAAAAAGCCTTTGACAAAATTCAACATCCATTCATGTTTAAAGTATTGGAGAGATCAGGGATACAAGGCACATATCTAAACATAGTAAAGGCGATATACAGCAAACCTATAGCCAACATCAAACTGAACGGAGAGAAACTTAAAGCAATCCCACTGAAATCAAGGACAAGACAAGGCTGCCCACTCTCTCCATATCTCTTCAACGTAGTTCTGGAAGTCCTTGCTAGAGCAATAAGACAGTTGAAGGAGATCAAGGGGATACAAATTGGAAAGGAAGAAGTCAAATTATCACTATTTGCAGATGATATGATAGTATACGTGAGTGATCCCAAAAACTCTACCAGGGAACTCCTACAGCGGATAAACACCTTCAGCAAAGTGGCTGGATACAAAATTAACTCAAAAAAAATCAGTAGCACTCCTGTATACAAAAGACAAAAGGGCTGAGAAAGAAATTAGGGAAACAACGCTCTTCACAATAGCCACAAATGACATACGGTACCTCGGAGTAACCCTAACCAAGGAAGTCAAAGATTTGTATGAAAAAATTTCAAATCTCTGAAGAAAGAACTAGAAGAAGATATGAGAAGATGGAAAGATCTCCCATGCTCATGGCTTGGTAGGATTAACATAGTAAAAATGGCCATCTTACCAAAAGCAATCTACAGATTCAATGCAATGCCCATCAAATTACCAACACAATTCTTTACAGACTTGGAAAGAAAAATTCTCAACTTCATATGGAATAACAAGAAACCCAGAATTGCTAAAACAATCCTCTACAATAAGAGATCTTCTGGAGGTATCTCCATCCCTGATCTTAAGTTGTACTATAGAGCAACAGTTTTAAAAACTGCATGGTACTGGCATAGAAACAGAATGATGGATCAATGGAACCGAACAGAGGACCCAGAAATAAACCCACACACTTATGGACACCTGATATTTGACAAAGACGCCAAAATCATACAATGGAAAAAAGATAGCATCTTCAACAAATGGTGCTGGTCCAACTGGATGTCTACATGTAGAAAAATGAAAATAGATCCATACTTATCACCCTGCACAAAACTGAAGTCCAAGTGGATCAAAGACCTCAACATAAAACCAGACACATTAAATCGGCTTGAAAAAAAGTGGGGAATACCCTAGAATTCATTGGTACAAGGGAAAAGTTCCTGAACAGAACTCCAACAGCACAGGCTCTAAGAGCAACAATCAATAAACGGGACCTCATGAAACTGAAAAGCTTCTGCAAAGCAAAGGACACCGTCATCAAAACAAAGCGACCTCCTACAGATTGGAAAAGAATCTTCAGCAACACTTTATCTGACAGAGGACTCATATCAAGTATATATAAAGAACAAAAGAAGCTGAAAAGCAGCAAACCAAGTAATCCACTTAAAAAATGGGGAACAGAGCTAAACAGAGAATTCTATGTAGAGGAATACCGAATGGCAGAGAAGCACTTAAAGAAATGCTCAACCTCACTAGCCATTAGGGAAATGCAAATCAAAACAACCCTGAGATTTCACCTTACACCCATGAGAATGGCCAAGATCAAAAACTGAAGTGACAACACATGCTAGAGAGGTTGTGGAGAAAGAGGAACCCTTATCCACTGCTGGTGGGAATGTAAACTGGTACAACCACTCTGGAAATCAATCTGGCGTTTTCTCAGACAACTAGGAATAGTGCTTCCCCAAGATCCAGCCATACCACTCCTAGGCATATATCCAAAAGAGGCTCAAGCACACAAAAAGGAAATTTGCTCAACCATGTTCATAGCAGCTTTATTTGTAATAGCCAGAAGCTGGAAACAACCCAGATGCCCCTCAACTGAAGAATGGATGCAGAAAATGTGGTACATCTACACAATGGAATATTACTCGGCAATGAAAAATAAGGAAATCATGAAATTTGCAGGTAAATGGTGGGATCTGGAAAGGATCATCCTGAGTGAGTTGTCCCAGAAGCAAAAAGACACACATGGTATATACTCACTCATATAGACATACAACATAGGACAAACCCACTAAAATCTGTGCATCTAAAGAAACTAAGCAGAGAGAGGACCCCAACTAAAATGTCTAATCCCCCCATCCGAAAGGCAAAGAGGATGGACATCAGAAGAAGAAGAAAACAGGAAACAACCTAGGAACCTACCACAGAGGGTCTCTGAAAGCCTCTGCCCTACAGACTATCAAAGCAGAAGCTAAGCCTGATGGGCAACTGTTGGGCAGAGTGAATGGAATTTTATGTAAGAACTGGGAAAGAGCAAGAGCTGGAGAGGACAGAGTCTCCACAAGGAGAGCAACAGAACAAGAAAATTTGAACACAGGGAACTTCCCAGAGACTCATACTCCAACCAAGGACTATTCATAGAGATAACCCATAACCCCTGCACAGATGTAGCCCAGGGCAGTTCAGAGTCCAATTGGGTTACATAGTAATGAGAAGAGGGGCTGCCTCTGACATGAACTGACTGGCCTGCTCTTTAGTCACCTCCTCCTGAGGGGGAGCAACCTTACCAGGCCATAGTAGAGGACAATGCAGCCACTTTTGATGTGAACTGATGGAGTAAGATCAGAAAGGAGAGGAGAACCTCCCCTATGAGTGGACTTGGGGAGTGGCATGCATGCAGAGGGAGGGGGGAGGGTGGGATTGGGAGGGGAGGGAGGGGCTTATGGGGGGATGCAGAGTGAATGAAGTGTAATTGATGAAAAATTTAAAAAAAAGGGAAAAAAATAATAATTTAAGAACCTTAAATGACTTTCAAAAGTGGAGGAAAACATGGAGTTAGTCAATTTACATGGAGCATGTCTCGCCCCTGGGGGCAATGGTCTGCTGAACCTACTCAGACCTCAGACACCACCACTGCTAGTTCTAGAACCAATGCAGGATGTTCCAACGAGGGGGTTAAGGCTTCTCATAATATTTCCTATAAGCCCACACCTGTTTATTTACATCCCCCATTTTTATTCATTATTAGCCAGATAGAGCCAAGTAATTGTAGTAAAGATACTTGCTTTTTTGCCCAATGCTGTAATGCTAGTAAATTTACTAGCTGGTTACTCACATGCCTCGATGGGTGCCTGTGCCCGTTGATGCCCTCACGCTATGACTCTCTTCAGACAGAAAAGGGATCTTGGAATTACAGCTGCCATTGTTACTGCCATCTCATTGGCGGCTGTTGGAGCTAAAACCACGGCATTAGCCATGAGTCATACTGGGCAGACTGCTCAGACCCTGAATAACCTTTTAGCCAAGGTAGCTCATGCCTTAGATGTACAAAAAGGAATTAATGCTCAACTAAAAGGAGGTTTGATGGTGTTCAATCAGAGGTTTGACCTCATGCAGGAGCATATTGATACCCTATGGCAAATCGCTCAACTTGGCTGTCAATAAAAGTATGCTGGACTTTGTGTCACTAGCATACAACATGAGAAATTTCCCTGTGCTGCAAATCTGTCTAAACAATTGTCAAGCTATATTTTAGGTAATTGGACTGGAGAATTCGATACTACAATGGACCAGCTGAGAGTGGCCATTGTCATGGTAAATTCTACCAGAGTGGACGCAGGACTAGCCACAGGATTATCATCATGGATTGCTGCAGCCATGAATCATCTGAAGGAATGGGCAGGCATGGGAGCGTTAGCAGGCCTTCTGGTTTTGGTCACCTTGGTTTGACTGTGGTATATATGCAAGATTAGAGTCTCACAACAGCGTAATGCAGCCATGACCATTCAGGCCTTTACAGCCATTGAAGCAGGACAGTCTCCCCAAGCATGGTTGGCTACCATAAAAAGCCAAAATGTTACGCTCAGGATGCAAAGCTAAGCACTGCACTCAGGGTCAGCATCCTTGGACCCAGAGAAGAGCATGTCTGATTGCATGCGGGTTGATGCCCCAGGTCCCGCCTCTGAGAAAAAGGTTTCGGACGGGTCTTATGCTATTTGGGCGGATGACACCTAAATGAACATCAGTACAAAGTCACAATTTATTTCTAATATCAGAGATCAGACCTCTACTCTTGCCTGATGCGTCCAAAACAAAAAAGGGGAACTGTAAAGAGCTGTGTAATGCCGCGCCTGAAAGATGGAGCTGGTTTCCGCCTTCCACCTTCCTGATGGTGAGTGCTCTCTGTCACAAACAACTCCACATTTGGCTAAGGCTGAGGATCTGGCTTGCTTCCATGTATGTGGACCTATCTGCACTGCCCACGTGGCATGCTGAGGTTGGTTACCCAGAGGCTATTTAAAGTGGGCTGGCTTTCCCCAGGGTCAGAAGATTGTTCAAGGTTCCTGAATAAACTGCATTTAAAAAATAAATAAATAAAACAAAACATCAAGTTAAAAAAAAAAAAAAAAGTAGTGCTTTATTTTTGTGTTCTTTCATTTGAAACTTGTTCCTGTGCTTTACAGTGCATTATATCACTTTTCAGTTTTATGGTATTCCTAATTGAGTGAGTGGCACACATGTGATTTAGTGTACAAAGTAGTGCTTTGCGTTTATGTTCTTTCGCTGGAAACTTGTTCCTCTTAGGAACAAGTTAGGGTTAGGGTTAGGGTTAGGGTTAGGGTTAGGCTTAGGGTTAGGGTTAGGGTTAGGTTAGGTTTAGGGTTTGGGTAGGGTTAGGGTTAGGGTTAGGGTTAGGGGTTAGGATTAGGGTTAGGGTTAGGGGGTTAGGGTTAGGGTTATATAACTTTTCAGTTTTCCTGTTATAATAATTGAAGAGGCGAAACGAATGTGCATTAGTTTACAAAGTTGTGCTTTGCGTTTCTGTTCTTTCGATGAAAACTTGTTTCTTTGCCATACATTTCGATATATCACTTTTCAGTTTTCCTGTATTCCTAATTGAGCGAGCGACACACATGTGATTTAGTTTACAAAGTAGTGCTGAAAGACCCCCGCCTCACCAAATATTAGAAGCAGCTAATAGTTAATGTCATTTTGTACAGCACTGTTTTGAGAAACTCTGAAGGATACCACTGTTTTGAGAAACTCTGTGGGCTAGGGAGGGAACTAGCTGAAGAGACCCAGCTGCTGGGGATATCTGCGTTCAGGCTGCCCCAGTTGAGCCAAAAATCAATTTGTGCTGACCACGCATATGAGAAGTTTGTGAGACTGTTCCAGCTGAGATAGGGGCCCTAAGACAAATAGTGAGACTGTTCCAGCTGAGATAGGAGCCCTAAGACAAACAACAGGTGGCAGTCCCAAGATTGAGAGCCATCATGACCTTTCTGATCACCCAGTTCCTGATATCATGGTGTCCCTGCCAAACTCTGACTCAAGTTGTGGTCTCATTTAAATGTACCAATCAGCTCCCTGTAACTATGCTTCTCGCTTCTGTACCTGCGCTTTTGCTCTGAGACCCTATAAAAAGCCCAGCTTTCCACTCAGGGGGTGCACAAGTCTTCCGAGAGACTTTGTTGCCCCGGGTACCCGTGTATCAAAATAAAGCCTCTTGCTGTTTGCAGCCGAACATCTGGTCTCGTTGATCCTTGGGAGGGGGTCTCCCTGAGAGAAGACACCCATCGGGAGTCTTTCATTTGGAGGCCCCAGCGAGATCTGAGACCCCTGCCCAGGGACCACCGATCCAATGTCGGGAGGTAAGACTGCCGGCCTTTTGTTCTGTGAGTCTTGTGTATTGTGGTGTTAAGCAGTCTGTTTTGTGTGTGTCTGCTTCCAGGGGGTTCGAGTCCCCCTGTGGTCTGAGTCTTGGCCCAAGTCATCTGTATTGCGGAAATCGAAAGGAGTTGAAGGAATCGGACTTTCTTTCCGTGGTTCCTGGGAGACGTCTCAGGAGTGTTCTGTAGGGAGCTGTTTTCACAGGTTCCCATCTGAGTGGGGAGAGAGCCGATTTCTCGGCTCTCGTCTGTCTGGAAGCATGAGCCGACTCGGACTTCTCGGGGCCTCGGCCCTGTTCGAAGGCTACGTGTTTCATCTGGGAGCCAGAGGATCCGGACCTCCAACACAGTCTCCATCTGAATTTTTGCTTTCAGTTTTGTGTCTTATCTCGTGCTGTGTGGCTTGTGTTGTGTTCTGTCTGTCTCGTCTTTATAGTAAGTGTGATAAGTGTTTTTTATGTATTTGAAAAAATGGGACAAACTGTCACTACTCCCAAAAGTTTAACTTTACAGCAAAAGAGCACGGGGGAGGGGAGAGGCCCAGCCAGGAAGCAGGTTCAGGACCTGCGGGGGAGGTAAGCTACAGTAGAGCTCACAAGGGAGCCAAGCTAAGGACTTTCATCCAGCAAGGCTCATGGGCTTGCTGGATGAATGTCCTTAGACATGGCTAGGCGGGGATTGGCACCGTAGCTGCTCCATGATAGGAGCTGCTCTGGCTGCTGAGAGTGAGGAAAAACTCCTCCCCCTTGCCTTCATGCCAGCTTAGCAGGGAAGTAAGCAGCAAGAGCTCACCACTCCCTCTTGCTCCTCTCTTCCCTCCTCCCACCTAGGGGGCATGCAATTGACAGATCAAACAGTAATTTAGAAAAAAAAAAACTGTACTTACTGTAATGTTTAGAATTGCAGCTGAGTCTGTCTGTTTAAATATATGGCCATTATCCAATTGTTTTCAACTGGTCTTAAATGGTTGATATGATAAAAAAATAATTGGGTATGTTTTAAGGTTAAATTCAAATTCTTGTTTTAAACATGTATATGTGTCTACATGTTTGTAGGGTCTATAAATGCACATGTTTAAATAACAACAATGTAAATTGCCACATGGTGTGGCTCAGGAAAAAAAAAAGGTTGCAAAATCTCTGAGTCAAAATGATTTTATTTCCTTTTAGGATAAGAAGAAAGTCTTATTCTAAGTTGATATTGGTTCTGAAGATTAGGTTGTTTTCACTGATAAATTTTGGTTTTAAAAATCTAGTTTCAACTTTTAAAATTATGGTTCCTTGGAAAATTTGGCCAGCTGGTGGACGTTAATTCTCATTTCCTTCTAGGTTAAAAGGATAACTTATTTTAATTGGTTAATTGGTATTGGTTTTAAAAATTAAATTGCTTACACTGGTAAATTCTGGTTTTAAAATCTGGTTTTGAAATGTTTAAGGCTGTAAAATGTTTAAAGTTTATCAGGCATTTGGGTATGACAATGATCTTGGGTATTTTATTAATTTTACTAAATAAAACCCTGCCGTATTGTTTGTGCTAACTGAAAAAATTGCAGTTTTTAAAGTGTATCTTGTGGACAGCTGTTTGTTTGTTAAGCTGATTTGTGATCATCTTATCCACTACAGAAAAGTTATTTAAAAAAATGGCAGTTTCAAAACTCCTCTTTATAGTAATGTATAGAAAGCAAATTGTACGTAGACTCTGGGCTTCTGCAGGATTATGTCAAAATGGAAAGGATTTTAGTGAGAGTTTTTATGTTGTCCGAAAAGCAAAAAAGAAAGCAAGAAAGTAAGCATGTCTGGTTAAGCCAGAAAAAGAAAGCTAGGAACCTGAAGGTATATAGAATGTTGCAGAAGGTTAGTGGATGTGTTATAAAAAGCCAGAGAGCTAGCTGATAGGTTTGGTATGGCTAAAGAAATTCATCTAAAGCTTGTTTGATCACTGGGAACTTTTGGTTGTGGGGGATTATGGATGCTCCACAGTGTTTGCTGTATCATCAACAGCACCTAATGGCTATTTTTGGTATTGTCAGTCATAGCCTGTGCTAACACATGGCTAGCTGCCATGATGGTTCAGGGATAGAGAGCACATAAAGCTGTAGTTTTGCTGCCATATATGTTTAGGACTTCCAGCTGAGTTCAGTTACAAGTGGCCAGCCGCCATACTGGTTCAGAGATAAAGAGGGTAAAACTATGAGTTTGCCACCATTTTGTTCAGGTATCTCAGTTATGTTTAGTCATATCAGTGTTAAGTGCAAAAGCTTTTTACTGTTTAATTTTAATGCAAGTGGTAGGAGTAGCAAGATTTGCTAACCTTTCTATGAACTGTATCAGATTAAAAGGTTTGCTTTGATTTTAGTTCAGAAAGAGCAGATTTAAAGTCATGCTAAATACTGCAGTTGAGCCTTACCTAGTCTCCTTGTTCAAGTTTTTTTAAGGTTTAGCCTAGGATGGGTAACTATAAAGTTTGCCTATTTGTCTTAAAATATATAGTTCTAAAACATGCATCTCAGAAATATGCTAGAACTAGATTAAATAGCATTCTGTTTTACAGGACACAGTTTAAAACAGATGATAAAAACAAAGAGTAACTCAGATATGCTGGCCCTCAAGCTTATCAGAGATCTGATGAATATGGCATTTTAACATATGTAAGTTTATTGTGGCAGAAAGTCCCAAAATCCTGGCAGTAGCTCCCCAAGGTCTCCGAGAAGATTTGGACACAACGACAGATGACTGCAACTCTGGATTGTGGTATGCTAACCACTGGGCAATACTGCCCCAACTGGCCCCACTGCTAGGGCCCAGCCTAAACTGTGGACAAAGCCGGGACACCTGAAGAGCCATTGTCTCACATTGTGAGAGGCAAGGTGAGGTCAATCTCTCCTGTTCCTCTTTCCACAGCAGCAGTTTCTCATCCTCTATGCCTGATGGCTGGACTGCCTCTGCTCAAAAAGCCAGGAGAACATAGGAGCCAGGGACACTGCCTAGGTAATGGACTAACTAGTCATCTCTGTCATTTTGATTGGTACTTAGCTCATAATTTATCCTTCTCAGGTCTCTGATCACATTGACAGCTAGGCTAAAAGGCTAGGCTTAGTTAACAGTAACTTGGCAGTTAAAGAGCAGACAGTTAGGTTCACTATCAGCTCATTGGACAGTTCATTAGTTAGTTAAAACTACTGGGTACTATATATTTTTATAAAAAAAAGCCAAACAAAACAGGTTTGCCCTGCTCACAGGCTTTACATCAGTTGCCAATGTCTTATATTAATAGTTAAATAAAAAATATAAGGTTTATATAGGGTCTGAGGATATAGAGTTCAGGTTATAAAAATCTAAAAAATGTTGGTCTACATACTGATCAAAGTATCAATTTAATGGACGTCAGGTTAACACTTAAAAAAAAAAAAAAAAAAAAAGTACAAGCAGTTTCTCATGCAGGCAATCTTACTTAGCCAAAATATAGGAGGGTTTACTCAAGGTTGCACAGAGCCTGCTGTCTGGTTACTATGGTTGCACGGAGTTTCTCAGGGTCAGAGCAGTCCACTGTAAGACCACCAAGGTCAATCTGTGAGAGACTGGACTTTGAAAAATAGCCAAGAAGCTGAGTTCTGCTGCTCAGATGCCGTTAACTCCAAAAAGGCTGCCACATGGACACACTTAAGTTGTTTATAAAAGATATATAAAAAAAAAAAAAAAAAGCTGACTGGTACCAATTCTGTTGGATATAGTTTTTATCTGTTACTCTCAAAATGTTGCTGTATTAGATTTGCTGATATGTTACTTTTCTGATACCAAAAGTTTATATGAGTTTATAAAAATCAAAAGGTCATAAGACCTAGATCTGGCATAGCTCAAATGGATCCCAGAAGAGTTTTTCCCTGGTGTTGGGATTTCTCACTTTTTCCATTTAACAGAGAAATCTTAACTTCTGTCTCTAGTCTGAATTTGTCTCAGCAGATTTTCACCTTTTTGACTCTGTTCCGGCATCAGCTGTGGACTGCAAGCTGAGATCTGGACTTCCTTGAAACTGACATGATTGCTCCCTGCCTCTTTGGGTGGATCAATGAACCAGATGCTTGGGACTCCCTTATTGCCCAGCCTTTGACTGGCATTTCAGCCTTCTTAGCCCCTGATGCCTATGGTCCAACGGTCAGCTCGAAGAAGCTCCAGAAGACGGAACTACGCCCAAATCCCCCCTAGCAGGCTGAAATGCTAAGTCAAAAGGGGCTCCCTGGCATTAGCTATTATCTTGGGCATCTGCTTAGCTGAAATGGACACTAATATTGCAGCAACTGGGCTAAAAGCCTAGAGAGACCCTGTAATAGTTCTCCTTGGCTTAAAGGAAGACTCAGACAGAGACAGCAGTTCTTTGAGTCAGGACAAAGCTGGTACGAGAGTTGGTTCAATAAAGCCACCGGCTCTCTGTCATACAAGCGTTGGTGTTAACCCAGCAGTATCATCAGTTTAAACAGCAGGAGACAGAAATTAACTCTCTCTAGGCCCTAGTATGAAAGATTCCATTCTAAGTTAGAAGAAAATGGGGGGAATGAAAGACCCCCGCCTCACCAAATGTTAGAAGCAGCTAATAGTTAATGTCATTTTGTACAGCAATGTTTTGAGAAACTCTGAAGGATACCACTGTTTTGAGAAACTCTGTGGGCTAGGGAGGGAACTAGCTGAAGAGACCCAGCTGCTGGGGATATCTGCGTTCAGGCTGCCCCAGTTGAGCCAAAAATCAATTTGTGCTGACCACGCATATGAGAAGTTTGTGAGACTGTTCCAGCTGAGATAGGGGCCCTAAGACAAATAGTGAGACTGTTCCAGCTGAGATAGGAGCCCTAAGACAAACAACAGGTGGCGGTCCCAAGATTGAGAGCCATCATGACCTTTCCGACCACCCAGTTCCTGATATCATGGTGTCCCTGCCAAACTCTGACTCAAGTTGTGGTCTCATTTAAATGTACCAATCAGCTCCCTGTAACTATGCTTCTCGCTTCTGTACCTGCGCTTTTGCTCTGAGACCCTATAAAAAGCCCAGCTTTCCACTCAGGGGGGCGCAAGTCTTCAAAATAAAAAGACTTTGTTGGGAGGGTCTCCCTGTACCCCTGTATAAAAATAAAGCCTCTTGCTGTTTGAGAACATCTGTGCCGAACATCTGTGTCGTGGTGTTAAGCAGTCTGTTTTGTGTGTGTGATCGAGTCCCCTGTGGGAGGGGGTCATCTGTATTGATCGAAAGGAGAGTTGAAGAATCGGACTTTCTTTCCGTGGCTCCTGGGAGACGTCTCAGGAGTGTTCTGTAGGGGAGCTGTTTTCACAGTTCCCATCTGAGTGGGAGAGAGCCGAGTCTGTCTCAGTGCCTCGCCCCTGTTGCACGTGTTTCATCTGGGAGACAGAGGAACGGACCTCCGACACAGTCTTCTGAATTTTTGCTTTCAGTTTTTGGTCTTATACTTGTGTTGTGTTCTGTCTGTCTCGTCTTTATAGTAAGTGTGATAAGTGTTTTTATGTATTTGAAAAAATGGGACAAACTGTCACTACTCCCAAAAGTTTAACTTTACAGCAAAAGAGCACGGGGAGGAGGAGAGGCCCAGCCAGGAAGCAGGTTCAGGACCTGCGGGGAGGTTAAATAGAACAGGGAGCCAAGCTAGGGACTTTCATCCAGCAGGCTCATGGGCTTGCTGGATGAAAGTCCTTAGACATGGTTAGGCGGGATTGGCACCTTAGTGCTCCATGATAGGAGCTGCTCTGGCTGCTGAGTGTGAGGAAAACTCCTCCCCTTGCCTTCATGCCAGCTTAGCAGGGAAGTAAGCAGCAAGAAACTCCCTCTTGCTCCTCTCTTCCTCCTCCCACCTAGGGGGCTTGCAAATTACAGATCAAACAGTAATTTAGAAAAAAAAACTGTACTTACTGTAATGTTCAGTTTGAGTCTGTCTGTTTAAATATATGGCCATTATCCAATTGTTTTCAACTGGTCTTAAATGGTTGATATGATAAAAAAAATAATTGGGTATGTTTTAAGGTTAAATTCAAATTCTTGTTTTAAACATGTATATGTGTCTACGTGTTTGTAGGGTCTATAAATGCACATGTTTAAAAATAACAACAATGTAAATTGCCACATGGTGTGGATCAGGAAAAAAAAAAAAAAAAAGGTTGCAAAATCTCTGAGTCAAAATGATTTTATTTCCTTTTAGGATAAGAAGAAAGTCTTATTCTAAGTTGATATTGGTTCTGAAGATTAGGTTGTTTTCACTGATAAATTTTGGTCTTAAAATCTAGTTTCAACTTTTAAAATTATGGTTTTGGAAAATTTGGCCAGCTGATTGGACGTTAATTCTCATTTCCTTCTAGGTTAAAAGGATAACTTATTTTAATTGGTTAATTGGTATTGGTTTTAAAAATTAAATTGCTTACACTGTAAATTCTGGTTTTAAAATCTGGTTTTGAAATGTTTAAGGCTGTAAAATGTTTTAAAGTTTATCAGGCATTTGGGTATGACAATGATCTTGGGTATTTTATTAATTTTACTAAATAAAACCCTGCCGTATTGTTTGTGCTAACTGAAAAAATTGCAGTTTTAAAATGTATCTTGTGGAGAGCTGTTTGTTTGTTAAGCTGATTTGTGATCATCTTATCCACTACAGAAAAGTTATTTAAAAAATGGCAGTTTCAAAACTCCTCTTTATAGTAATGTATAGAAAGCAAATCGTCTCACGTAGACTCTGGGCTTCTGCAGGATTATGTCAAAATGGAAAGGATTTTAGTGAGAGTTTTTATGTTGTCTGAAAAGCAAAAAGAAAGCAAGAAAGTAAGCATGTCTGGTTAAGCCAGAAAAAGAAAGCTAGGAACCTGAAGGTATATAGAATGTTGCAGAAGGTTAGTGGATGTGTTATAAAAAGCCAGAGAGCTAGCTGATAGGTTTGGTATGGCTAAAGTAATTCTTCTAAAGCTTGTTTGATCACTGGGAACTTTTGGTTGTGGGGATTATGGATGCTCCACAGTGTTTGCTGTATCATCAACAGCACCTAATGGCTATTTTTGGTATTGTCAGTCATAGCCTGTGCTAACACATGGCTAGCTGCCATGATGGTTTAGAGAGCACATAAAGCTGTAGTTTTGCTGCCATATTTGTTTAGGACTTCCAGCTGAGTTCAGTTACACGTGGCCAGCTGCCATACTTGTTCAGAGATAAAGAGGGTAAAACTATGAGTTTGCCACCATTTTGTTCAGGTATCTCAGTTATGTATAGTCATATCAGTGTTAAGTGCAAAAGCTTTTTTACTGTTTAATTTTAATGCAAGTGGTAGGGTAGCAAGATTTGCTAGCCTTTCTATGAACTGTATCAGATTAAAAGGTTTGCTTTGATTTTAGTTCAGAAAGAGCAGATTTAAAGTCATGCTAAATACTGCAGTTGAGCCTTACCTAGTCTCCTTGTTCAAGATTTTTTTTTAAGGTTAAGCCTAGGATGGGTAACTATAAAGTTTGCCTATTTGTCTTAAAATATATAGTTCTAAAACATGCATCTCAGAAATATGCTAGAACTAGATTAAATAGCATTCTGTTTTATAGGACACAGTTTAAAACAGATGATAAAAACAAAGAGTAACTCAGATATGCTGGCCCTCAACTTATCAGAGATCTGATGAATATGGCATTTTAACATATGTAAGTTTATTGTGGCAGAAAGTCCCAAAATCCTGGCAGTAGCTCCCCAAGGTCTCCGAGAAGATTTGGACACAACGACAGATGACTGCAACTCTGGATTGTGGTATGCTAACCACTGGGCAATACTGCCCCAACTGGCCCACTGCTAGGGCCCAGCCTAAACTGTGGACAAAGGGGACACCTGAAGAGCCATTGTCTCACATTTGAGAGGCAAGGTGAGGTCAATCTCTCCTGTTCCTCTTTCCACAGCAGCAGTTTCTCATCCTCTATGCCTGATGGCTGGACTGCCTCTGCTCAAAAAGCCAGGAGAACATAGGAGCCAGGGACACTGCCTAGGTAATGGACTTAGTCATCTCTGTCATTTTGATTGGTACTTAGCTCATAATTTATCCTTCTCAGGTCTCTGATCACATTGACAGCTAGGCTAAAAGGCTATGCTTAGTTAACAGTAACTTGGCAGTTAAAGAGCAGACAGTTAGGTTCACTATCAGCTCATTGGACAGTTCATTAGTTAGTTAAAACTACTGGGTACTATATATTTTGTATATAAAAAAAAAGCCAAACAAAACAGGTTTGCCCTGCTCACAGGCTTTACATCAGTTGCCAATGTCTTATATTAATAGTTAAATAAAAAATATAAAGGTTTATATAGGGTCTGAGGATATAGGAGTTCAGGTTATAAAAATCTAAAAATGTTGGTCTACATACTGATCAAAGTATCAATTTAATGGACGTCAGGTTTTAAAAAAAAAAAAAAAAAAAAAGTACAAGCAGTTGGGGTTAGGCAATCTTACTTAGCCAAAATATAGAAGGGTTTACTCAAGGTTGCACAGAGCCTGCTGTCTGGTTACTATGGTTGCAAAGAGTTTTCAGGGTCAGAGCAGTCCACTGTAAGACCACCAAGGTCAGTCTAAAAGACTGGACTTTGAATTTTAGCCAAGAAGCTGAGTTCTGCTGCTCAGATGTACGTTAACTCCAAAAAAGGCTGCCACAGTTAAGTTGTTTATAAAAGATATAAAAAAAAACAAACAGCTGACTGGTACCAATTCTGTTGGATATAGTTTTTATCTGTTACTCTCAAAATGTTGCTGTATTAGATTTGCTGAAATGTTACTTTTCTGATACCAAAAATTTATATGAGTTTATAAAAATCAAAAGGTCATAAGACCTTCTGGCATAGCTCAAATGGATCCCAGAAGAGTTTTCCCTGGTGTTGGGATTTCTCACTTTTTCCATTTAACAGACAAATCTTCTGTCTCTAGAATTTTCTCAGCAGATTTTCACCTTTTGACTCTGTTCCGGCATCAGCTGTGGACTGCAAGCTGAGATCTGACTTCCTGAAACTGACATGATTGCTCCCTGCCTCTTTGGATCAATGAACCAGATGCTTGGGACTCCCTTTTATGTTCTTTGACTGGCATTTCAGCCTTCCTAGCCCCTGATGCCTATGGTCCAACGGTCAGCTTGGAAGAAGCTCCAGAAGACGGAACTACGCCCAAATCCCCCTAGCAGGCTGAAATGCTAAGTCAAAGGGGCTCCTGGCATTACCTATTATCTTGGGCATCTGCTTAGCTGAAATGGACACTAATATTGCAGCAACTGGGTTAAAAGCCTAGAGACCCTGTAATAGTTCTCCTTGGCTTAAAGGAAGACTCAGACAGAGACAGCAGTTCTTTGAGTCAGGACAAAGCTTCTGAGTTGGTTCAATAAAGCCACGGCTCTCTGTCATAGCGTTGGTATTAACCCAGCAGTATCATCAGTTTAAACAGCAGGAGACAGAAATTAACTCTAGTTAGGCCCTAGAATGAAAGATTCCATTCTAAGTTAGAATAAAAAGGGGGAATGAAAGTTCACCAAAGTGTTAGAAGCAGCTAATAGTTAATGTCATTTTGTACAGCAATGTTTTGAGAAACTCTGAAGGATACCACTGTTTTGAGAAACTAGGGCTAGGGGCTGAAGAGACCCAGCTGCTGGGGATATCTGAGGTCAGGCTGCCCCAGTTGAGCCAAAAAATCAATTTGTGCTGACCACACATATGAGAAGTTTGTGAGACTGTTCCAGCTGAGATTGGGGCCCTAAGACAAATAGTGAGACTGTTCCAGCTGAGATAGGAGCCCTAAGACAAACAACAGGTGGCAGTCCCAAGATTGAGAGCCATCATGACCTTTCCGACCACCCAGTTCCTGATATCATGGTGTCCCTGCCAAACTCTGACTCAAGTTGTGGTCTCATTTAAATGTACCAATCAGCTCCCTGTAACTATGCTTCAGTTTTGTACCTTCGCTTTTGCTGTTTTTCTTCGAAAAGACTTTTGTAACTTTAAAAATAAAGCCTCTAGCTGTTTGGGTTGTGAACATCTCACTTTTCGTTTTCCTTGGGAGGGTCTCCCTGAGGAAGACACCCATGTTAATTCTTTCAGTGCTTTTTTTCTGTTCTTCTGTTGGAAACTTGTTTCTTTGCTGTACAGTGTGATATATTTCTTTTCAGTTTTCCTGTTATATTAAATGAACAAGCGACACGTTTGTGGTTTTGTTTACAAAGTTCTGCTTTGCATTTCTGTTCTTCTGTTGGAAACTTATTTCTGTGTTTGATATATCACTTTTCAGTTTTCCTGTTATAATAATTGAACAGGCGACATGTATGTGAATTAGTTTATAAAGTTGTGCTTTTTGTTTCTGTTTTTCAATGAAACTTGTTTTTGTCTTTTTCAGTTTTCCTGTATTCCTAATTGAACAGTTAAACACATGTGTTTCCGTTTAAAAAGTAGTGCTTTGCTTTTTCTGTTCTTGGTTTTAAAACTTGTTCCTGTGCTGTACAGTTGCGTTATATCTCTTTTCAGTTTTCCTGTATTTCCTAATTTACACATGTGATTTAGTTTACAAAGTAGTGTTTTGCTTTTATGTTTGTTCCTGTTAGCTGTACAAGTTAGGGTTAGTGGTTGGGGTTTCTGTGTTTAATTGTTATGGTTGGGGTTAATTAATTGGTTACAAGTAGGGTTTGGGTTTTGTTAGGATTGATGGAAGTTTCACTTTTCAGTTTTCCTGTTGTAATAATTGAACAGGTGACACAATTTAGGTTAGTTTACAAAGTTGTGCTTTTCGTTTCTGTTCTTTCGATGGAAAAATACATTTATATTAACTTTTTCAGTTTTCCTGTATTCCTAATTGAGCAGGCGACACACATGTGATTTAGTTTTAAAAGTAGTGCTTTGTTTTTCTGTTCTTTGTTGGAAACTTGTTTCTGTTTTTGTACTTGTTATCTTTTCAGTTTTCCTGTATTCCTAATTGACAAGCGACACACATGTGATTCCATTTAAAAGTACTGCTTTGATTTTCTGTTCTTTTGTTGGAAACTTGTTCCTGTTTTGTACAGTCGTTATATCACTTTTTAAGTTTTCCTGTATTCCTAATTATTGAGTTAGGCACACATGTGATTAGGTTTTAGTGGTTTATGGTTGGAAATTTGTTTAGGAACAAGTTAGGAGTTTAGGGTTATGTTAGGATTAGTTTAGGGTTAGTTTGAGGGGTAGGGTTAGGGTTTTGCGTTTTAGGTTAGGGTTTTAGGGTTAGGGTTATATCAATTTTCAGTTTTCCTGTTATAATAATTGAACAGGCAACAAGAATGTGAATTAGTTTACAAAGTAGTGCTTTGCGTTTCTGTTCTTCTGTTGGAAACTTGTTTCTGTGCTGTTTATTTGTGATTTCAGTTTTCCTGTTATTAGGGTAGTGGTTTTGAACTAGGTTTGGGTTATGTTACTTTCATTTCTGTTCTTTAATTGAAGGATAATAAGGAAACTAGTTCTATCTTTGATATATCACTTTTCAGTTTTCCTTTTATAATAATTGAGCGGGGGACACATGTGAATTAGTTTACAAAGTTGTGCTTTGCATTTCTCTTCTTTGATGGAAACTTGTTTCTGTGTTTGAGATAACACTTTTCAGTTTTCCTGGCTAATTCGACACACATGTGATTCCGTTTAAAAGTAGTGCTTTGCTTTTCTGTTCTTTCATTCAAAACTTGTTCCTGTTTACAGTTATATCACTTTTCAGTTTTCCTGTATTCCTAATTGAAGCGACGACACACATGTGATTTAGTTTACAAAGTAGTGCTTTGTTTTCTGTTCTTCTGTTCTTGTTCCTGTTTGGAACAATTTAGGGTTAGGGTTAGTTTTAGGTTTAATAATTAGGGTTAGGGTTAGGGTTGGTTAGGGTTAGGGTTAGGATTAGGTTAGGGTTTGGGGCTTAGGGTTAAAGTTAGGTTATATCACTTTTCAGTTTTCCTGTTATAATAATTGAACAGGCGACACAAATGTGAATTAGTTTACAAAGTTGTGTTTGCATTTCTATTCTTTCGTTGAAAACTTTTTCTTTCAGTACATTTCAGTATATCACTTTTCAGTTTTCCTGTATTCCTAATTGAACAGGCGACACACATGTGATTTAGTTTACAAAGTAGTGCTTTGCGTTTCTGTTCTTCTGTTTGAAACTTGTTTCTGTGTTTACACTGTGATATAACAAGTTTTCCTGTTATAATAATTGAACATTAGTAAATAAGTTTACAAAAGTTTCTGTTCTTTGGATGGAAACTTGTTTCTTTGCAAGATAACACTTTTTCATTTTCCTGTTGCTTTGCTTTTCTGTTCTTTTGTTAGAAACTTGTTCCTGTGCTGTACAGTGTGTTATATCCTTTTCAGTTTTCCTGTATTCCTAATTTTCCATTTAGTTTACAAATTAGTGCTTTGCGTTTCTGTTCTTTTGTTTGAAACTTGGGGTTTTTTAGGGTTAGGGAAAGGGTTAGGGTTAGTGTTAGGGTTATTTTCTTAGGGTTAGGGTACAGTGGTTATATCACTTTTTCAGTTTTCCTGTTATAATTATTGAACAGGCGACACAAATGTGAATTAGTTTACAAAGTAGTTGCGTTTCTGTTGAAACTTGTTTTCTGTTCTGTTATAATAATTTTCTTTAAAAAAGTTGTGCTTTAGGTTGATTTAGCCGTCACAGTTGTTATAACACTTTTCAGTTTTCCTGTATTCCTAATTGAACAGGCGACACAAATGTGTTTCTGTTTAAAAGTAGTGCTTTGCTTTTCTGTTCTTTTGTTGGAAACTTGTTCCTGTGATGTACAGTGCGTTATATCACTTTTCAGTTTTCCTGTATTCCTAATTGAGTGAGTGGACACACATGTGATTTAGTTTACAAAGTAGTTAGTTTTCGTTTATGCTTAGGTTTTCTGATTAGGAACATGTTAGGGTTATGTGGGCTTAGGTTTAAGGGTTAGGGTTAGGGTTAGGGTTAGGGTTAGGGTTAGGGTTAGGGTTTGGGTTAGTTTTAGGGTTAGGGTTAGGGTTGGGTTAGGGTTAGGGTTATATATCACTTTTCAGTTTTCCTGTTATAATAATTATTGAATGTGAATTAGTTTACAAAGTTGTGCTTTGCGTTTCTGTTCTTTCGATTAAAACTTGTTTCTTTTTATTGCTTTTCAGTTTCCTGTATTCCTAATTGGTGCGACACACATGTGATTTAGTTTACAAAGTATTGCTTTGCGTTTCTGTTCTTCTTTTGGAAACTTGTTTCTGTGTACAGTCGTTTATATCACTTTTCAGTTTTCCTGTTTTCCTAATTGACACACATGTGATTCCATTTAAATGTAGTGCTTTGATTTTCTGTTTTTTCTTTTGAAACTTGTTTCTTTGCTGTACGTTATATCACATTTAAGTTTTCCTGTATTCCTAATTGCAGTGGCACACATGTGATTTAGTTTACAAAGTAGTGCTTTGCGTTTATTTCTTTAGTTGGAAATTTGTTCCTGTTAGGAACAAGTTGTTTTAAGTTAGGGTTAGGGTATAAAGGTTAGGGTTAGGGGCTTAGGGTTGTGTGTTAGGGGTAGGGTTAGGGTTAGGGCTTTAGGTGAGGGTTAGGGTTAGGGTTGGGGCTTACTTTACAGGGTGAGGTTTTATCACTTTTGAGTTTTCATGTTATAATAATTGAACAGGCTTGAATGTGATTTAGTTTACAAGGTAGTGCTTTGCGTTTCTGTTCTTCTGTTGGAAACTTGTTTCTGTGCTGTATAGTGTGATATATCACTTTTCAGTTTTCCTGTTATAATAATTGAACAGGTGACACGTATTTGAATTAGTTTACAAAGTTGTGCTTTTCATTTCTGTTCTTTGAAACTTGCAGGTTCCTGTGCTGTACAGTTCGATTTATCACTTTTCAGTTTTCCTGTATATAATAATTGAGCAGGGGACACGTATGTGATTTAGTTTACAAAGTTGTGCTTTGCGTTTCTGTTCTTTAGATGGAAACTTGTTTCTGTGCCGTAAAGTGCGAAATAACACTTTTCAGTTTTCCTGTATTCCTAATTGAGCATTGGCGACACACATGTGATTCCATTTAAATGTAGTGCTTTGCTTTTCTGTTCTTTCATTCAAAACTTGTTCCTGTGATGTACAGTGCGTTATATCACTTTCAGTTTTCCTGTATTCCTAATTGAGCGAGTGGCACACATGTGATTTAGTTTACAAAGTAGTGCTTTGTTTTTCTGTTCTTTAGTTGGAAACTTGTTCCTGTTAGGAACAAGTTAGGGTTAAGTTAGGTTAGGGTTAGGGTTAGGGTTAGGGCTTAGGGTTAGGGTTAGGGTTAGGGTTAGGGTTAGGGGTTACGGAGGGTGATGGTTAGGGTTAGGGTTAGGGGCTTAGGGAAAGGGTTAGGGTTATATCACTTTTCAGTTTTCCTTTTATAATAATTGAACAGGCGACACAAATATGAATTAGTTTACAAGGTAGTGCTTTGCATTTCTGTTCTTCTGTTGGAAACTTGTTTCTTTGCTGTACATTGTGATATATCACTTTTCAGTTTTCCTGTTATCATAATTGAACTGGCGACACACATGTGATTTAGTTTACAAAGTTGTGCTTTTCATTTCTGTTCTTCTGTTTGAAACTTGTTTCTGTGCTATACAGTGTGATATATCACTTTTCAGTTTTCCTGTTATAATAATTGAACAGGGGACATGTATGTGAATTAGTTTACATAGTTGTGCTTTGCATTTCTCTTCTTTCGATGGAAACTTGTTTCTGTGCCATAAAGTCTTGAGATAACACTTTTCAGTTTTCCTGTATTCCTAATTGAGCGAGCGACACACATGTGATTCCGTTTACAAGTAGTGCTTTGCTTTTCTGTTCTTTCATTCAAAACTTGTTCCTGTGATGTACAGTGCCTTATATCTCTTTTCAGTTTTCCTGTATTCCTAAATGAGCGAGTTGCACACATGTGATTTAGTTTACAAAGTAGTGCTTTGTTTTTCTGTTCTTTCGTTGGAAACTTGTTCCTGTTAGGAACAAGTTAGGGTTAGGGTTAGGGTTAGGTTTAGGGTTAGGGTTAGGGTTAGGGTTAGGGATAGGGGTTAGGATTAAGGTTAGGGTTAGAGTTAGGGGCTTAGGGAAAGGATTAGGGTTATATCACTTTTCAGTTTTCCTGTTGTAATAATTGAACAGGCGACACGAATGTGAATTAGTTTAGAGAGTTCTGCTTTGCATTTCTGTTCTTTCCATGAAAACTTTTTTCTTTGCCGAACATTTCAGTATATTGCTTTTCAGTTTTCCTGTATTCCTAATTGAGCGAGCGACACACATGTGATTTAGTTTACAAAGTATTGCTTTGCGTTTCTGTTCTTCTGTTTGAAACTTGTTTCTGTGCTGTACACTGTGATATATCACTTTTCAGTTTTCCTGTTATAATAATTGAACAGGCAACACGTATGTAAATAAGTTTACAAAGTTGTGCTTTGCGTTTCTGTTCATTGGATGGAAACTTGTTTCTGTGCCGTACAGTGCAAGATAACACTTTTCATTTTTCCTGTATTCCTAATTGAACGAGCGACACACATGTGATTCCATTTAAAATTAGTGCTTTGCTTTTCTGTTCTGTTGTTCGAAACTTGTTCCTGTGATGTACAGTGTGTTATATCACTTTTCAGTTTTCCTGTATTCCTAATTGAGCGATTGGCACACATGTGATTTAGTTTACAAAGTAGTGCTTTGCGTTTATGTTCTTTTGTTTGAAACTTGTTCCTGTTAGGAACAATTTAGGATTACTGTTAGGCTTAGTGTTAGGGTTATGGTTAGGGTTAAGGGCTTAGGGTTAGGGAAAGGGTTAGGGTTAGTGTTAGGGTTATTGGCTTAGGGTTAGGGTGAGGGTTATATCACTTTTCAGTTTTCCTGTTATAATTATTGAACAGGCGACACAAATGTGAATTAGTTTACAAGGTAGTGCTTTGCGTTTCTGTAATTCTGTAGGAAACTTGTTTCTGTGCTGTACAGTGTGATATATCACTTTTCAGTTTTCCTGTTATAATAATTAACGGGCAACATGTATGTGAATTATTTCAAAAAGTTGTGCTTTGCATGTTTTTCCTTTCGATGGAAACTTGTTTCTGTGCCTTACAGTGCGAGATAACACTTTTCAGTTTTCCTGTATTCCTAATTGAGGGAGCGACACAAATGTGTTTCTGCTGAAAAGTAGTGCTTTGCTTTTCTGTTCTTTTGATCAAAACTTGTTCCTGTGATGTACAGTGCGTTATATCACTTTTCTTTTTTCCTGTATTCCAAATTGAGCGAGCGACACAGATGTGATTTAGGCTACAAAGTACTGCTTTGCGTTTCAGTTCTTCTGTTGGAAACTTGATTCTCTGCTGTACAGTGGGTTATATCTCTTTTCAGTTTTCCTGTATTCCTAATTGAGCGAGTGGCACACATGTGATTTAGTTTACAATGTGGTGCTTTACGTTTATGTTCTTTCATTGGAAACTTGTTCCTGTTAGGAACAAGTTAGGATTAGGGTTAGGGTTAGGTTTAGGGTTAGGGTTAGGGTTAGGGTTAGGGGCTTAGGGTTAGGGTTACGGTTAGTTTTAGGGTTAGGGTCAGGGTTGGGTTTAGGGGCTT
This sequence comes from Meriones psammophilus, assembly GCA_036365155.1. Taxonomy (NCBI): domain Eukaryota; kingdom Metazoa; phylum Chordata; class Mammalia; order Rodentia; family Muridae; genus Meriones; species Meriones psammophilus. Next base: position 151,475 of record JAEOAE010002648.1, read on the forward strand.
AGGATTAGGGTTAGCGTTATATCACTTTAAAGTTTTCCTGATATAATAATTGAACGGGCGACAGGTATGTGAATGAGTTTACAACGTTGTGCTTTGCGTTACTGTTCTTTCGATTAAAACTTGTTTCTTTGCCGTACATTTCGATTTATCGCTTCTCAGTTTCCCTGTATTCCTAATTGAGTGAGCGACACACATGTGATACAGTTTACAAAGTAGTGCTTTGCGTTTCTATTCTTCTTTTGGAAACTTGTTTCTGTGCTGTACAGTGCGATATATCACTTTTCAGTTTTCCTGTTATAATAATTGAATAGGCGACATGTATGTGAATTAGTTTACAAAGTTTTGCTTTGCGCTTCTCTTCTTTCGATTGAAAATTGTTTCTGTGCCGTACAGTGCGAGATAACACATTTCAGTTTCCTATATTCCTAATTGCGTGAGCGACAGACATGTGATTCCGTTTAAAAGTAGTGCTTTGCCTTTCTTTTCTTTCGTTCAAAACTTGTTCCTGTGCTGTACAGTGCGTTATATCTCTTTTGAGTTTTCCTGTATTCCTAATTGAGCGAGTGGCACACATGTGATTTATTTTACAATGTAGTGCTTTGTGTTTCTGTTCTTTCGTTGGAAACTTGTTCCTGCTAGGAACAAGTTAGGGTTAGGGTTAGGTTTAGGGGCTTAGGTTTATGGTTAGGTTTAGGGTTAGGGTTAGGATTAGGGTCAGGGGCTTAGGTTTAGGGTTAGGGTTATATCACTTTACAGTTTGCCTGTTATAATAATTGAATGGGCGATACGTATGTGGATTAGTTTACAAAGTTGTGCTCTGTGTTTCTCTTCTTTAGATGGAAACTTGTTTCTGTGCTGTAAAGTGCGAGATTTCACTTTTCAGTTTTCCTGTATTCCTAATTGAGTGAGTGACACACAAGTGATTCTGTTTAAAAGTACTGCTCTGCTTTTCTGTTCTTTTGTTCGAAACTTGTTCCTGTGCTGTACAGTGCGTAATATCACATTTAAGTTTTCCTGTATTCCTAATTGAGCGATTGGCACACATGTGATTTAGTTTACAAAGTAGTGCTTTGCGTTTATGTTCTTTTGTTTGAAACTTGTTCCTGTTAGGAACAAGTTAGGGTTAGGGTTAGGGTTAGGGTTAGGGGCTTAGGTTTAGGGTTAGGGTTAGGGTTAGGGTTAGGGTTAGGGTTAGAGGCTTAGGTTTAGGGTTAGGGTTATATCACTTTTCAGTTTTCCTGTTATAATAATTGAACGGGGGACACGAATGTGAATTAGTTTACAAAGTTGTGCTGTGCGTTTCCGTTCTTTCGATGAAAACTTGTTTCTTTGCCGTACATTTCGATTTATCGCTTCTCAGTTTCCCTGTATTCCTAATTGAGTGAGCGACACACATGTGATATAGTTTACAAAGTAGTGCTTTGCCTTTCTATTCTTCTTTTGGAAACTTGTTTCTGTGCTGTACAGTGCGATATATCACTTTTCAGTTTTCCTGTTATAATAATTGAACAGGCGACATGTATGTGAATTAGTTTACAAAGTTTTGCTTTGAGTTTCTCTTCTTTCGATTGAAACTTGATTCTGTGCCGTACAGTGTGAGATAACACTTTTCAGTTTCCTGTATTCCTAATTGCGTGAACGACACACATGTGATTCCGTTTAAAAGTAGTGCTTTGCTTTTCTGTTCTTTCGTTCACAACTGGTTCCTGTGCTGTACAGTGCGTTATATCTCTTTTCAGTTTTCCTGTATTCCTAATTGAGTGAGTGGCACACATGTGATTTAGTTTTCAAAGTAGTGCTTTGCGTTTCTGTTCTTTCGTTGGAAACTTATTCCTGTTAGGAACAATTTAGAGTTAGGATTAAGGTTAGGGTTAGGGTTAGTGTTAGGGTTAGGGTGAGGGTTAGTGTTAGGGTTAGGGGTTAGAGTTAGGGTTAGGGTTAGAGTTAGGGGTTTAGGGTTAGGATTAGGGTTATATCACTTTTCAGTATTCCTGTTATAATTATTGAACAGGCGACATGAATGTGAATTAGTTTACAAGGTTGTGCTGTGCGTTTCTGTTCTTTTCTTGGAAAATTGTTTCTGTGCTGTACAGTGTGACATATCACTTTTCAGTTTTCCTGTTATAATAATTGAATGGGCGACACGTATGTGAATTAGTTTACAAAGTTGTGCTTTGCGTTTCTGTTCTTTCCATGGAAGCAGGTTCCTGTGCTGTACAGTTCGATATATCACTTTTCAGTTTTCCTGTTATAATAATTGAACAGGCGAAACGTATGTGAATTAGTTTACAAAGTTGTGCTTTGCGTTTCTGTTCCTTCAATGGAGACTTGTTCCTGTTCTGTACAGTTCGATATATCACTTTTCAGTTTTCCTGTTATAATAATTTAACGGGCGACACTTATGTGAATTACTTAACAAAGTTGTGCTTTGCGTTTCTGTTCTTTCGATGGAAACTTGTTTCTGTTCGATACAGTGTGAGATAACACTTTTCAGTTTTCCTGTATTCCTAATTGAGCGAGCGACACACATGTGATTCTGTTTAAAAGTAGTGCATTGCTTTTCTGTTCTTTGTTGGAATCTTGTTCCTGTTAGGAACAAGTGAGGGTTAGAGTTAGGGTTAGGTTTATGGTTCGAGTTAGTGTTAGGGTTAGGGTAGGGTTAGGGTTAGCGTTAGGGGTAGATATAGGGTTAGGGGTAGGGGTACGGTTAGGGGCTTAGGTTTAGGGTTAGGGTTATATCACTTTTCAATTTTTTCTGTTATACTAAATGAACAGGCGACACTAATGTGAATTAGTTTACAAAGTTGTGCTAAGCGTTTCTGTTCTTTCAATGAAAACTTGTTTCCTTGCTGTACATTTCCATATATCGCTTTTCAGATTTCCTGTATTCGTAATTGAGTGAGCGACACACATGTGATTTAGTTTACAAAGTAGTGCTTTGCATTTCTGTTCTTCTTTTGGAAACTTGTTTCTGTGTGGTACAGAGTGATATATCACTTTTCAGTTTTGGGGTATTCCTAATTGAGCGAGTGGCACACATGTGATTTAGTTTACAAAGTATTGCTTTGAGTTTATGTTCTTTCGTTGGAAACTTGTACTTTTAGTAAAAAGTTAGGTTAGGGTTAGGGTTAGGGTTAGGGTTAGGGTTAGGTGTTAGGGTTTGGGTTAGGGGTAGGGGTAGTGTTAGGGGCTGAGGGTTAGGGTTAGGGTTCTATCACTTTTCAGTTTTCCTGTTATAATAATTGAACAGGCGACACGAATGTGAATTAGTTCTTTAAATTGTTCTTTGCGTTTCTGTTCTTTCGATGGAAACTTTTTTCTGTGCCATACAGTGCGAGATAACACTTTCCAGTTTTCCTGTATTCCTAATTGAGCGAGCTACACACATGTGGTTTAGTTTACAAAGTATTGCTTTGCGTTTCTGTTCTTATCTTGGAAAATTGTTTCTGTGCTGTACAGTGTGATATATCACTTTTCAGTTTTCCTGTTATAATAATTGAATGGGCGATCCATATGTGAATTAGTTTACAAAGTTGTGCTTTGCGTGTCTGTTCTTTCCATGGAAGCAGGTTCCTGTGCTGTACAGTTCGATATATCACTTCTCAGTTTTCCTGTTATAATAATTGAACAGGCGAAACGTATGTGAATTAGTTTACAATGTTGTGCTTTGCGATTCTCTTCTTTCGATGGAAACTTGTTTCTGTGCTTTACAATGGGAGATAACACTTTTCAGTTTTCCTGTATTCCTAATTGAGCGAGTGACACACATGTGATTCCGTTTAAAAGTAGTGCTTTGCTTTTCTGTTCTTTCATTTGAAACTTTTTCCTGTGCTGTACAGTGCGTTATTTCACTTTTAAGTTTTCCTCTTTTCCTAATTGAGCGAGTGGCATACATGTGATTTAGTTTCAAAATAGGGCTTTGCGTTTATGTACTTTCGTTGAAAACTTGTTCCTGTTAGGAACAAGATACGGTAGGGTTAGGGTTAGGGTTAGGATTAGGATTAGGGTTAGGAGCTTAGTGTTAGGTATAGTGTTAGTGTTTGGGTTAGGGTTATGGTTAGGGTTAGGTTTAGGGGCTTAGGGTTAGGGTTAGGGTTATATCACTTTTCAGTTTTCCTGTATTCCTAATTGAGAGAGTGGCACACATGGGATTTAGTTTACAAAGTAGTGCTTTCCGTTTCTGTTCTTTCGTTGGAAACACGTTCCTGTTAGGAACAAGTTAGGGTTAGGATTAGGGTTAGGGTTAGGATTAGGAGCTTAGGGTTAAGGTTAGGGTTAGGGTTAGGGTTAGGGTAAGGGGCTTAGGGTTAGGGTTTGGGTTATTTCACTTTTCAGTTTTCCTGTTATAATAATTGAACAGGCGACACGAATGTGAATTAGTTCACAAGTTGTGCTTTGCGTTTCTGTTCTTTCAATGAAAACGTGTTTCTTTGCCATACATTTCGATATATCACTTTTCAGTTTTCCTGTATTCCTAATTGAGCGAGTGATACACATGTGATTAATTTACAAAGTACTGCTGTGCGTTTCTGTTCTTCTGTTGGAAATTTGTTTCTGTGCTGTACAGTGTGATATATCACTTTTCAGTTTTCCTGTAATAATAATTGAATGGGCGATAGGTATGTGAATTAGTTTACAAAGTTGTGCTTTGCGTTTCTATTCTTTCGATGGAAACTTGATCCTGTGCTGTACAGTTCGATATATCACTTTTCAGTTTTACTGTTATAATAAGTGAATGGGCGACACGTATGTGAATTTGTTCATAAAGTTGTGCTTTGCATTTGTCTTCTTTCGATGGAAACTTGTTTCTGTGCTGTAAAGTGCGAGATAACAATTTTCAGTTTTCCTGTATTCCTAATTGAGCTAGCGACACACATGTGATTCCGTTTAAAAGTAGTGCTTTGCTTTTCTGTTCTTTCATTCGAAACTTGTTCCTGTGCTGTACAGTGCGTTATATCTCTTTTCAGTTTTCCTGTATTCTTAATTGAGAGAGTGGCACACATGTGATTTAGCTTACAAAGTAGTGCTTTGAGTTTATGTTCTTTCCTTGGAAACTTGTTCCTAACAGGAACAAGTTAGGGTTAGGATTAGGGTTAGGGTTAGTGTAGGGTTATGGTTATGGTTAGGGTTAGGGTTAGGGGCTTAGGGCTAGGGTGAGTTTTATATCACTTTTCAGTTTTCATGTTATAATATTTGAACAGGTGACACAAATGTGAATTAGTTTACAAAGTTGTGCTTTGCGTTTCTGTTCTTTCGATGAAAACTTGTTTCTTTCCCGTACATTTCGATATATCGCTTTTCAGTTTTCCTGTATTCCTAATTGAGCGAGCGACACACATGTGATTTAGTTTACAAAGTAGTGCTTTGCGTTTCTTTTCTTCGGTTGGAAACTTGTTTCTTTGCCGTACATTTCGATTTATCGCTTTTCAGTTTTCCTGTATTCCTAATTGAGCGAGTGCCACACATGTGAATTAGTTTACAAAGTAGTGCTTTGTGTTTCTGTTCTTTCGTTGGAAACTTGTTCCTGTTAAGAACAAGGTAGTGTTAGGATTAAGGTTAGGTTAGGGTTAGGGTTAGGGTTATGGTTAGGGTTAGGGTGAGGCTTAGGTTTAGTGTAGGGTTGGGTTAGGGTTAGGGTTAGGGGCTTAGGGCTAGGGTGAGGGTTATATCACTTTTCAGTTTTCATGTCATAATAATTGAATGGGCAACAGGTTTGTGAAGTAGTTTACAAAGTTGTGCTTTTCTTTTCTGTTCTTTCGATGGAAGCAGGTTCCTGTGCTATACAGTTAGATATATCACTTTTCAGTTTTCTTGTTATAATAATTGAAAAGGCGACACATATGTAAATTAGTTTACAACGTTGTGCTTTGCGTTTCTGTTCTTTCGATGGAAACTTGTTTCTGTGCAGTACTGTGCGAGATAACACTTTTCAGTTTTCCTGTATTCCTAATTGAGCCAGTGGCACACATGTGATTTAGTTTACAAAGTATAGTTCTTTGTGTTTATGTTCTTTCATTGGAAACTTGTTCCTGTTAGGAAGAAGTTATGGTTAGGATTAGGGTTAGGGTTAGGGGCTTAGGGTTAGGGTTATGGTGAGGCTTAGGGTTAGTTTAGGGTTAGGGTTAGTGTTAGGGTTAGGGTTAGGGGCTTAGGGCTAGGGTGAGGGTTATATCACTTTTCAGTTTTCATGTTATAATAATTGAACAGGTGACAGGAATGTGAATTAGTTTACAAAGTTGTGCTTTGCGTTTCTGTTCTTTCGTTAGAAACTTGTTCTGTTTCTGTTAGGTTAGGTTTAGGGTTAAAACTTGTTTTAGGGTTAGGGTTAGGGTCTGAGGATAGGGTGAGGGTTATATCACTTTTCATTTTTCCTGTTATAATAATTGAATAGGCGACACGAATGTGAATTAGTTTACAAAGTTGTGCTTTGCGTTTCTGTTCTTTCAATGAAAACTTGTTTCTTTGCCATACATTTCGATATATTGGTTTTCAGTTTTCCTGTATTCCTAATTGAGCGAGCGACAAAGATGTGATTTAGGTTACAAAGTACTGCTTTGCATTTCAGTTCTTCTGTTGGAAACTTGATTCTCTGCTGTACAGAGGGTTATATCTCTTTTCAGTTTTCCTGTATTCCTAATTGAGCAAGTGGCACACATATGATTTAGTTTACAATGTGGTGCTTTATGTTTATGTTCTTTCATTGGAAACTTGTTCCTGTTAGGAACAAATTAGTGTTGGGGTTAGGGTTAGGATTAGGGTTAGGGTTAGGGTTAGGGGCTTAGGGTTAGGGTTAGGGTTAGGGTTAGGGTTAGGGTTAGGGTTAGGGGCTTAGGGTTAGTGTTAGGGTTATAGCACTTTTCTGTTTTCCTGTTATAATAATTGAACGGGCGACACGAATGTGAATTAGTTTACAAAGTTGTGCTTTGCGTTTCCGTTCTTTCCATGAAAACTTGTTTCTTTGCCTTACATTTCGATTTATCGCTTTTCAGTTTCCCTGTATTCCTAATTGAGTGAGCGACACACATGTGATTTAGTTTAGAAAGTAGTGCTTTGCGTTTCTGTTCTTCTTTTGGAAACTTGTTTCTGTGCTGTACAGTGCGATATATCACTTTTCAGTTTTCCTGTTATAATAATTGAAAGGGCGAATTGTATGTGAAATAGTTTACAAAGTTTTGCTTTGTGTTTCTCTTATTTCAATGGAAACTTGTTTCTGTGCCATACAGTGCGAGATAACACTTTTCAGTTTCCTGTATTCCTAATTGCGCGAAGCGACACACATGTGATTCCGTCTGAAAGTAGTGCTTTGCTTTTCTGTTCTTTCGTTTGAAACTTGTTCCTGTGCTGTACAGTGCGTTATATCTCTTTTCAGTTTTCCTGTATTCCTAATTGAGAGCATGGCAGACATGTGATTTAGTTTACAAAGTTGTGCTTTGCGTTTATGTTCTTTCGTTGGAAACTTGTTCCTGTTAGGAACAAGTTAGGGTTAGGTTAGGGGTTAGGGTTAGGGTTAGGGTTAGGGTTAGGGTTAGGGTTAGGGTTAGGTTAGGGTTAGGGTTAGGGGTGGTTAGGGTTAGGGTTATGGTTAGGGTTAGGGTTAGGGTTAGGGGCTTACAGTTAGGATTAGGGTTATATCACTTTTCAATTTTCCTGTTATAATAATTGAACAGGCGACACGAATGTGAATTAGTTTACAAAGTTATGCTTTGTGTTTCTGTTCTTTCGATGAAAACTTGTTTCTGTGCCATACATTTCCATATATCGCTTTTCAGTTTTCCTGTATTCCTAATTGAGCGAGTGGAACACATGTGATTTAGTTTACAAAGTTGTGCTTTGCATTTCTGTTCTTTTGTTGGAAACTTGATTCTGTGCTGTACAGTGTGATATATCACTTTTCAGTTTTCCTGTTATAATAATTGAACGGGCGACAGGTATGTGAATTAGTTTACAAAGTTTTGCTTTCCGTTTCTCTTCTTTCGATGGAAACTTGTTTCTGTGTCGTACAGTGCGAGATAACAGTTTTCAATTCTCCTGTATTCCTAATTGAGCGAGCGACACACCTGTGATTTCGTTTAAAAGTAGTGGTTTGCGTTTCTGTTCTTTTGTTAGAAACTTGTTCCTGTTAGGAACATGTTAGGGTTAGGATTAGGGTTAGGGTTAGGGGCTTACGGTTAGGGTTAGGGTTATATCACTTCTTAGTTTTCTTGTTATAATAAATGAACGGACAACACGTATGTGAATTAGTTTACAAGTTGTGCTTTGTGTTTCTGTTCTTTCGATGGAAACTTATTCCTGTGCTGTACAGTTCGATATATCACTTTTCAGTTTTCCTGTTATAATAATTGAATGGGCGACACATATGTGAATTAGTTTACAAAGTTGTGCATTGCGTTTCTCTTCTTTCGATGGAAACTTGTTTCTGTGCCATAAAGTGCGAGATAACACTTCTCAGTTTTCCTGTATTCCTAATTGAGCAATCGACACACATGTGATTCCATTAAAAAGTAGTGCTTTGCTTTTCTGTTCTTTTGTTTGAAACTTGTTCCTGTGCTGTACAGTGCGTTATATCACTTTTCCGTTTTCCTGTATTCCTAATTGAGCAAGTGGCACACATGTGATTTAGTTTACAAAGTAGTGAGTTGTTTTTCTGTTCTTTCCTTGGAAACTTGTTCCTGTTAGGAACAAGTTAGGGTTAGGGTCAGGTTAGGGTTAGGGTTAGGGTTAGGGTTAGGGGCTTAGGGTTAGGGTTAGGGTTAGGGTTAGGGTTAGGGTTAGGTTTAGGGGCTTAGGGTTAGGATTAGGGTTATATCACTTTTCAAATTTCCTGTTATAATTATTGAACAGGCGACACGAATGTGAATTAGAATACATAGTTGTGCTTTACGTTTCTGTTCTTTCTATGAAAACTTGTCCCTGTGCCATACATTTCGATATATCACTTTTCAGTTTCCCTGTATTCCTAATTGACTGAGCGACACACATGTGATTTAGTTTACAAAGTAGTGCTTTGCGTTTCTGTTCTTCTTTTGGAAACTAATTTCTGTGCTGTACAGTGCGATATATCACTTTTCAGTTTTCCTGTTATAAAAATTGAACGGGCGACGTGTATGTGAATTAGTTTACAAAGTTGTGCTTTGCGTTTCTCTTCTTTCAATGGAAACTTGTTTCTGTGCCGTAAAGTGCGAGATAACACTTTTCAGTTTTCCTGTATTCCTAATTGAGCGAGCGACACACATGTGATTCCGTAAAAAAGTAGTGCTTTGCTTTTCTGTTCTTTTGTTTGAAACTTGTTCTTGTGCTCTACAGTGCGCTACATCACTTTTCAGTTTTCCTGTATTCCTAATTGAGCGAGTGGCTCACATGTGATTTAGTTTGCAAAGTATTTCTTTGCGTTTCTGTTCTTTCCTTGGAAACTTGTTCCTGTTAGGAACAAGTTAGGGTTAGGATTAGGGTTAGGGTTAGGGTTAGGGGCTTAGGGTTAGGGATAGGGTTAGGGTTTGGGTAAGTATAAGGGGCTTAGGATTAGGGATAGGGTTATATCACTTTTCAGTTTTCCTGTTATAATAATTGAACAGGCGACACGAATGTGAATTAGTTTACAAGTTGTGCTTTGCGTTTCTGTTATTTCAATGAAAACTTGTTTCTTTGCCATATATTTCGATATATCGCTTTTCAGTTTTCCTGCATTCCTAATTGAGCGAGTGACACACATGTGATTTAGGTTACAAAGTACTGCCTTGCGTTGCTGTTCTTCTTTGGGAAACTTGATTCTGTGCTTTACAGTGTGATATATCAATTTTCAGTTGTCCTGTTATAATAATTGAAGGGGCGAGACGTATGTAAATTATTTTACAAAGTTGTGCATTGTGTTTCTGTTCTTTCGATGGAAACTTCTTTCTGTGCCATAAAGTACGAAATAACAATTTTCAGTTTTTCTGTATTCCTAATTTTGCGAGCAACACACATGTGATTCCATTAAAAAGTAGTGCTTTGCTTTTCTGTTCTTTTGTTCGAAACTTGTGTTTGTGCTGTACAGTGCGTTATATCACTTTTCAGTTTTCCTGTGTTCATAATTGAGCGAGTGTCACACATGTGATTTAGTTTACAAAGTAGTGCTTTGCGTTTCTCTTCTTCTGTTGGAAACTTGATTCTGTGCTGGACAATGTGATATACCACTTTTCAGTTTTCCTGTTATAATAATTGAACGGGCGATAAGTATGTGAATTAGATTACAAAGTTGTGCTTTGAGTTTCTCTTCTTTCGATGGAAACTTCTTTCTGTGCTGTACAGTGCGAGATAACACTTTTAAGTTTCCTGTATTCCTACTCGAGCGTGTGGCACACATGTGATTTAGTTTATAAAATAGTGCTTTGTGTTTATGTTCTTTCGTTGGAAACTTGTTCCCGTTATGAACAAGTTAGGGTTAGGGTTAGCGTTAGGCTTAGGGTTAGGGTTAGGGTTAGGGTTCGGGTTAAGGGCGGAGGGTTCGGGTTAGGGTTATATCACTTTTCAGTTTTCCTGTTATAATAATTGAACGGGCAACACGAATGTGAATTATTTTACAAAGTTGAGCTGTGTGTTTCCGTTCTTTCTATGAAAACTTGTTTCTTTGCCGTATATTTCGATTTATCGCTTTTCAGTTTCCCTGTATTCCTAATTGAGTGAGCAACACACATGTGCTTTAGTTTACAAAGTAGTGCTTTGCATTTATATTCTTCTTTTGGAAACTAGTTTCTGTGCTGTACAGTGCGATATATCACTTTTCAGTTTTCCTGTTATAATAATTGAACGGGCGACACGAATGTGAATTAGTTTACAAAGTTGTGCTTTGCGTTTCTGTTCTTTCGATGGAACCTTGTTCCTGTGCTGTACAGTTCGATATATCACTTTTCAGTTTTCCTGTTATAATAATTGAATGGTCGATACATATATGAATTAGTTCACAAAGTTTTGCTGGGCGTTTCCCTTCTTTCAATGAAAACTTGTTTCTTTGCCTTACATTTCGATTTATTGCTTTTCATTTTCCTGTATTCCTAATTGAGTGAGCGACACACATGTGATTTAGTTTACAAAGTACTGCTTTGCTTTTCTGTTCTTTCGTTTGAAACTTGTTCCTGTGCTGTACAGTGCGTTATATCTCTTTTCAGTTTTCATGTATTCCTAATTGAGAGTGTGGCACACATGTGATTTAGTTTACAAAGTTGTGGTTTGAGTTTATGTTCTTTTGTTGGAAACAGGTTCCTGTTAGGAACAAGTTAGGGTTAGGGTTAGGGTTAGCTTTAGGTTTAGGGGCTTAGGGTTAGGGTTAGGGTTAGGGTTAGGGTTAGGGTTAGGGTTAGGTTTAGGGTTATGGTTAGGGTTAGGGGCTTAGGGTTAGGGTTAGGGTTATATCACATTTCAGTTTTCCTGTTATAATAATTGAACAGGCGACAGGAATGTGAATTAGTTTACAAAGTTGTGCTTTGCGTTTCTGTTCTTTCGATGGAAACTTGTTCCTTTGCTGTACAGTTCGATATATCACCTTTCAGTTTTCCTGTTATAATAATTGAACGGGCGACAGGTATGTGAATTAGTTTACAAAGTTGTGCTTTGAGTTTCTTTTCTTTCGATGAAAACTTGTTTCTGTGCCTTACAGTGCGAGATAACACTTTTCAGTTTCCAGTATTCCTAATTGCGCGAGCGACACACATGTGATTTCATTTAAAAGTAGTGCTTTGCTTTTCTCTTCTTTCGTTCAAAACTTGTTCTTGTGCTGTACAGTGCGTTATATCTCTTTTCAGTCTTCTTGTATTCCTAATTGAGTGAGCGACACACATGTGATTTAGTTTACAAAGTAGTGCTTTGCGTTTCTATTCTTCTTTTGGAAACTAGTTTCAGTGCTGTACAGTGCGATATATCACTTTTCAGTTTTCCTGTTATAATAATTGAATGGGCGATACATATGTGAATTAGTTTACAAAGTTGTGCTTTACGTTTCTCTTCTTTCAATGGAAACTTGTTTCTGTGCCGTAAAGTGCAAGATAACACTTTTCCTTTTTCCTGTATTCCCAATTGAGTGAGCAACACACATTTGATTCCGTTTAAAAGTAGTGCTTTGTTTTTCTGTTCTTTCGTTTGAAACTTGTTCCTGTGCTGTACAGTGCGTTATATCACTTTTAAGTTTTCCTGTATTCCTAAGTGAGCGAGTGGCACACATGTGATTTAGTTTACAAAGTAGTGCTTTAGGTTTATGTTCTTTCATTGGAAACTTGTTCCTTTTAGGAACAATTTAGTGTTAGTGTTAGGGTTAGGGTTAGGGTTAGGGGCTTAGGGTTAGGGTTAGGGTTAGGGTTAGGGGCTTAGGGTTAGGGTTAGGGTTAGGGTTAGTTTTAGGTTTAGGATTAGGGTTACGGTTAGGGACTTAGGGTTAGGGTTAGGGTTAGGGTTTTGGTTAGGGTTAGGGGCTTAGTGTTAGGGTTAGGGTTACATCACTTTTCAGTTTTCCTGTTATAATAATTGAACAGGTGACACGAATGTGAATTAGTTTACAAAGTTGTGCTTTTGCGTTTCTGTTGTTTCAATGAAACCTTTTTTCTTTGCCTTACATTTCGATTTATTGCTTTTCAGTTTTCCTGTATTCCCAATTGTTACACATGTGATTCCGTTTGAAAGTAGTGCTTTGCTTTTCTGTTCTTTTAGGGAAACTTGTTCCTGTGCTGTACACTGCGTTATATCTCTTTTCAGTTTTCCTGTATTAATAATTGAAGAGTGGCACAAATGTGATTTAGTTTACAACGTAGTGCTTTGGTTTATGTTCTTTCGTTGAAAACAGGTTTCTGTTTTCAGTTGTTGGTTAGGGTTAGGGTTTTTCTTAGGGTTAGGGTAGGGTTGTTACTGCTTGTGAGGTTAGGGTTATATCACTTTTCAGTTTTCCTGTTATAATAATTTAACAGGCGACACAAATGTCAATTAGTTTACAAAGTTGTGCTTTGTGTTTCTGTTTTTCTGTTGAAAACTTGTTTCTTTGCTGTACAGTGTGATATATCACTTTTCAGTTTTCCTGTTATAATAAGTTAACAGGCACACGAATGTGATTTATTTTACAAAGTTGTGCTTTGCCTTTCTGTTCTTTCAGTGAAAACTTGTTTCTTTGCTGTACATTTGTGATATATCACTTTTCAGTTTTCCTGTTTAATAATTGAATGGCGACACATATGTGATTTAGGTTACAAAAGTACTGCTTTGCTTTTCTGTTCTTCTGTTGGAAACTTGATTCTCTGCTGTACAGTTGATATATCACTTTTCAGTTTTCCTGTTATAATAATTGAATGGGCGACACATATGTGAATTATTTTACAAAATTGTGCTTTGAGTTTCTCTTCTTTCGATGGAAACTTGTACCTGTGCCATACAGTTCATTATATCACTTTTCAGTTTTCCTGTTATAATAATTGAATGGCGACACACATGTGATTATTATACAAAGTATTGCTTTGCTTTTCTGTTCTTTTTTTCGAAACTTGTTCCTGTGCTGTACAGTGCGTTATATCACTTTTCAGTTTTCCTGTATTCCTAATTGAGCGAGATTGCACACATGTGATTCCGTTTAAAAGTAGTGCTTTGCTTTTCTATTCTTTGGTTAGAAACTTGTTCCTGTGCTGTACAATGCGTTATAAATCTTTTCAGTTTTCCTGTATTCCTAAATGAGAGAATGGCACACATGTGATTTAGTTTACAAAGTAGTGTTTTGCATTTATGTTCTTTCGTTGGAAACAGGTTCCTGTTAGGAACAAGTTAGGGTTAGGGTTAGTGTTAGGGTTAGAGTTAGGGTTAGGGTTAGGGTTAGGGTTAGGGTTAGGTGCTTAGGGTTAGGGTTAGGGTTATATCACTTTTCTGTTTTCCTGTTATAATAATTGAACAGGCGACACAAATGTGAAATAGTTTACAAAGTTGTGCTTTGCGTTTCTGTTCTTTCAATGAAAACTTGTTTCTTTGCCTTACATTTCGATATATTGCTTTTCAGTTTTCCTGTATTCCTAATTGAGCGAGCGACACACATGTGATTTAGGTTACAAAGTACTGCTTTGCGTTTTTGTTCTTCTGTTGGAAACTTGATTCTCTGCTGTACAGTGTGATATATCACTTTTCAGTTTTCCTGTTATAATAATTGAACGGATGATATGTATGTGAATTAATTTACAAAGTTGTGCTTTTCGTTTTTGTTCTTTCGATGGAAGCAGGTTCCTGTGCTGTTCAGTTCGATATATTACTTTTCAGTTTTCCTGTTATAATTGAACGGGCGACACATATGTGAATTAGTTTACAAAGTTGTGCTTTGCGTTTCTGTTCTTTCGATGGAAACTTGTTTCTGTGCCGTACAGTAGGGGATAACACTTTTCAGTTTTCCTGTATTCCTAATTGAGTGAGCGACACACATGTGATTTAGTTTACAATTTAGTGCTTTGCGTTTCTGTTCTTCTTTTGGAAACTAGTTTCTGTGCTTCTGTTCTTTTCGATGAAAACTTGTTTCTCTGCGATATATTTATCACTTTTCAGTTTTCCTGTTATAATAATTGAACGGGCGAATTGTATGTGAATTAGTTTACAAAGTTTTGCTTTGCGTTTCTCTTATTTCGATGGAAACTTGTTTCTGTGCCATATAGTGCGAGAAAACACTTTTCAGTTTCCTGTATTCCTAATTGCGCGAGCGACACACATGTGATTCCGTTTAAAAGTAGTGCTTTGCTTTTCTGTTCTTTTGTTCAAAACTTGTTCTGGTGCTGTACAGTGCATTATAACTCTTTTCAGTTTTCCTGTATTCCTAATTGAGAGAGTGGCACACATGTGATTTAGTTTACAAAGTAGTGCTTTGCGTTTATGTTCTTTCGTTGGAAACAGGTTCCTGTTAGGAACAAGTAAAGGTTAGGGTTAGGGTTAGGGTTAGTTTTAGGGTTTGGGTTAGGGGTTTTCCTGTTATTAGGGTTAGGGTTAGTTGGTTAGGGTTATATCACTTGTTTCTTTTCAGTTTTAATGTTATAATATTTGAGCAGTGGCGACACGAATGTGATTTAGTTTACAAAGTTGTGCTGTGTGTTTCTGTTCTTCTGTTGAAAACTTGTTTCCTTCCTGTACATGTGATTTATCACTTTTCAGTTTTCCTGTTATAATAATTGAGCAGGCGACATGTATGTGAATTAGTTTACAAAGTTTTGTTTTGCGTTTCTCTTATTTTGATGGAAACTTGTTTCTGTGCCATATAGTAATTTGAGATAACACTTTTCAGTATGTTCTGTATTCCTGTGCTGTACAGTTCGATAATCACATGTGATTTCGACATGTAAAAGTAGTGCTTTGCTTTTCTGTTCTTTCGTTGAAAACTTGTTTCTCTGCTGTACAGTCGTTATATCTCTTTTCAGTTTTCCTGTATTCCTAATTGAGAGAGTGGCACACATGTGATTTAGTTTACAAAGTAGTGCTTTGCGTTTATGTTCTTTCGTTGGAAACTTGTTCCTGTTAGGAACAAGTTAGGGTTAGGGTTAGGGTTAGGGTTAGGGTTAGGGTTAGGGTTAGGGTTAGGGTTAGGGTTAGGGTTAGGGTTAGGGTTAGGGTTAGGGTTAGGGTTAGGGGCTTAGGGTTAGGATTAGGGTTATATCACTTTTCAGTTTTCCTGTTATAATAATTGAACAGGCGACACGAATGTGAATTAGTTCACAAAGTTGTGCTTTGCCTTTCTGTTCTTTTGATTAAAACTTGTTTCTTTGCCATACATTTCGATTTATTGCTTTTCAGTTTCCCTGTATTCCTAATTGAGTGAGCGACACACATGTGATTTAGTTTACAAAGTAGTGCTTTGCTTTTCTGTTCTTCTGTTGGAAACTTGTTTCTGTGCTGTATAGTGTGATATATCACTTTTCAGTTTTCCTGTTATAATAATTGAACGGGCGACACGTATGTGAATTAGTTTACAAAGTTGTGCTTTTCGTTTCTGTTCTTTCGATGGAAGTAGGTTCCAGTGCTGAACAGTTCGATATATCACTTTTCAGTTTTCCTGTTATAATAATTGAACGGATGATATGTATGTGAATTAGTTTACAAAGTTTTGCTTTGCGTTTCTGTTCTTTCGATGAAAACTTGTTTCTTTGCAGTACATTTCGATATATTGCTTTTCAGTGAATGACTCCCCATGTGTTTCTTCCGTCATGGAGACCCCCTCCCAAGGATCAACGAGACCAATTCGGATGCAAACAGCAAGAGGCTTTATTTTGATACACGGGTACCCGGGGTGACAAAGTCTCTTGGAGGACTTTGCGCGCCCCCTGAGGGGAAAGCTGTGCTTTTTATAGGGTCTCAGACCAAAAGCGCGGTTACAGGAGTGAGAAGTATAGTTACAGGGATCTGATTGGTACATTTAAATGAGACCACAACTTGAGTCAGAGTTTGGCAGGGACACCATGATATCAGGAACTGGGTGGTCGGAATGGTCATGATGACTCTCAATCTTGGGACCGCCACCTGTTGTTTGTCTTCGGGCTCCTACCTCAGCTGGAACAGTCTCAATATTTGTCTTAGGGCCCCTATCTCAGCTGGAACAGTCTCACAAACTTCTCATATGCGTGGTCAGCACAAATTGATTTTTGGCTCAACTGGGGCAGCCTGACGTGAGATATCCCCATCAGCTGGGTCTCTTCAGCTAGTTCCCTCCTAGCTCACAGAGTTTCTCAAAACAGTGGTAGCCTTCAGAGTTTCTCAAAACAGTGCTGTACAAAATGACATTACTATTAGCTGCTTCTAACTTTTGGTGAGGCGGGGGTCTTTCATTCCCCCCTTTTTCTTCTAACTTAGAGTGGAATCTTTCATTCTAGGGCCTAGGGAGAGTTAATTTCTCTCTCCTGCTGTTTAAACTGATGATAATGCTTGGTTAACACCAACGCTTGTATGACAGAGAGCCGGTCTTTCATGAACTAGATCAGCCGATTTAGGATGCAAGGCCCAAATAACAGAATCAGGAGATTATGATTAAGGGGCCCATGAGGGAGGAGACGAGGGTGGTGAACCAGGGGGCTTTATTAAACCAACTCTCGTACCAGCCTTGTCCTGACTCAAAGAACTGCTGTCTCTGTCTGAGTCTTTCTTTAAGCCAAGGAGAACTATTACAGGGTCTCTCTAGGCTTTTAGCCCAGTTGCTGCAATATTAGTGTCCATTTTAGCTAAGCAGATGCCCAAGATAATAGCTAATGCCAGGGAGCCCCTTTTGACTTAGCGTTTCAGCCTGCTAGGGGGGATTTGGTCGTAGATCCGTCTTTTGGAGCTTCTTCGAGCTGACCATTGGACCGTAGGCATCAGGGGCTAGGGAGGCTGAAATGCCAGTCAAAGGCTGGGCAATAAGGGAGTCCCAAGCATCTGGTTCATTGATCCACCCGAAGAGGCAGGGAGCAATCATGTCAGTTTCCAGGAAGTCCAGATTTCAGCTTGCAGCCCAGAGTCAACCAGGTGAAAATCTGCTGAGACAAATTCAGACTGGAGACAGAAGTTAAAATTTGTCTATTAAATGGGAAAGATCAGGGAAAATCTCATTTGCGATCCTTTTGAGCTATGCCAGATACAGGTCACATCCTGAAACTCATATGAAATTTTAGTACACAAAAGAGAATATACTCAGAAAAGTAGCATATAAGCAAATTAAACATTTTGAAAGTAACATGTAAAACTGCATCCCACTGAATGAGTATCAGTTAGCTGTTTTTTTTTTTTTTTTTTTTTTTTTTTTTTTTTTTTTAAACCTTTATACATAACCTAAGTGTGTCCACAGTAACATTTTTTTCTGTGGGCATAGCTGTTGGTAATTTGCCACAAATGGAGCTTGGCCATTTTTATACACTCTGCATATACTTTTAGCTCTCACTTCCATGTTTATGGAAAGTTAGGCAGAAATACCTTATTGGCTTTAGTATTAAACTCTGGATGCTTGGACTTTTTTTTTTTTTTTAACAAAGCAACTAGAAGGAATAGGTTTTAAGATGTTTCTGTGTCAAAATCTACCCCCAAAATGGCAGATATTAAGAATACCATACTACAAGCTATGATTTTTGGGTCAGATACACACATTAAACAGATGTTTTTAAAATAATGAGCAGCACCTTTAAGTCTATCTCCAGAAGCCAGCCAAAGGGAATTAAAATCTTAAACTGGTGACTGAATAATAAGCAGTTAATGCTCCATTAACTTATCAGAACTTTATTGATCAATGCCAAAACTCTGAACTTCTGAAGTCTTATAACATAAGTACAACAGTAGCAAAGAGGGGAGAGATTTAAAGTATCTCTCATTTTAATCTGCTTTAAAATATTTTTATCTCTTGATAACTTATATACTTTTTTAAAAAAAATTATTTAGACTCTCTAATCTTTTGCATTTATTAACCCTGAAACATTTTTTTAAACTAAATAATAACACTCTAGATTTTTACAACCTAATCCCCTATATTCTCAGACCCTACATAGGCTCCATTTATTTATCTTAAGACACAGGCAACTAACATGAGTCCTTTGAGCAAGGAAAACCTGTCTTTCTTTTAAATAAGGGATCTAGTACTCTGTGGTTCTAGCTAATGAACTGATCAATGAGCTAACAGTCAATCTAATTGTCTTTTTTCTAGCTGTAAAGCTACTGTAAGCTTAGCATAGCCGTCAAGGTGTTCAGAGACCTGAGAAGGATAAATTATACCAATCCATGTGCCAATCAAAATGACAGGGATGACTAGTTAGTCCATTACCTAGGCAGAGTCCCTGGCTCCTTTGTCTCACGGCATCCTGGACAGAGGCAGTTCTGCCAGGCACATAAGATGAGAAACTGCTGCTGTGGAAAGAGGAACAGGAGAGATTGACCTCACCTTGCCTCTCACAATGTGAGACAATGGCTCTTCAGTTGTCCCCGGCTTTGTCCACAGTTTAGGCCTGGCCCTAGCAGTGGGCCAGTTGGGGCAGTATTGCCCAGTGGTTAGCATACCACAATCCAGAGTTGCAGTCATCTGTCGTTGTCCAAATCTTCTCGGTGACCTTGGAGAGCTACTGCCAGGATTTTGGGACTTTCTGTCACAATAAGCTTACATATGTTAAAATGCCATATTCATCAGATTTCTGATAAGCTTGAGGGCCAGTATCTAAGTTACTCTTTGTTTTAGAACTATATATTTTAAGACAAATAGGCAAACTTTATAGTTACCCATTCTAGGCTTAACCTTAGAAAAAACTTGAACAAGGAGACTAGGTAAGGCTCAACTGCAGTATTAGAATGACTTTAAATCTGCTCTTTCTGAACTAAAACCAAAGCAAATCTTTTAATCAGATACAGTTTATAGAGGGGCTAGCAAATCTTGCTGATCCTACCACTTTGTATTAAAATTGAACAGTAAAAAGCTTTGCACTTAACACTAATCAGAGGACTGAACATAACTGAGAGACCTAAACAAAATGGTGGTAAACTCATGTTTCCATCCTCTTTATCTCCGAACCATCATGGCGGCTGGCCACATGCAACCGAACTCAGCTGGAAGCCCTAAACAAACATGGCAACAAAACTACAGCTTTATGTGCTCTCTATCCCTGAACCATCATGGCAGCTAGCCATGTGTTAGCACAGGCTATGACTGACAATACCAAAAATAGCCATTAGGTGCTGTTGCTGATGCAGCAAACACTGTGGAGCATCCATAATCCCCCATAACCAAAAGTTCCCAGTGATCAAACAAGCTTTAGAAACAACTGCATAACAGAATAATTTTAAACTGTAAGAATTACTTTAGCCATACCAAACCTATCAGCTAGAATTTTTCCCTTATTAATTCTCTGGCTTTTTATAACACATCCACTAACCTTCTGCAACATTCCATACCTTCAGGTTCCTAGCTTTCTTTTTCTGGCTTAACCAGACATGCTTACTTTCTTGTTTTCCAGACAACATAAAAACTCTCATTAAAATCCTTTCCATTTTGACATAATCCTGCAGAAGCCCAGAGTCTATGTACGATTTGCTTTCTATACATTACTATAAAGAGGAGTTTTGAAACTGCCAATTTTTTTTAAATAACTTTTCTGTAGCAGATAAGATGGTCACAAATCAGCTTAACAAACAAACAGCTCTCCACAAGATATGTTTTAAAAACTGCAATTTTTTCAGTTAGCACAAACAATACGGCAGGGTTTTATTTAGTAAAATTAATAAAATACCCAAAATCATTGTCATACCCAAATGCCTGATAAACTTTAAACATTTTACAGCCTTAAACATTAAAACATTTTTAAAACCCGTTTTTGCAATATTAAAACAAATTACCCCTTTTGTAAGAGAGAAGTCACAAGGCATAATCTTTAAAATCAAAACCAGATTTTAAAACCAGAATTTATCAGTGAAAACAACCTAATTTTCAAAATCAATATCAACTTAGAATAAGACTTTCTTCTTATACTAAAAGGAAATAAAATCATTTTGACTCAGAGATTTTGCAACCTTTTGTTTTGTTTTTTTTTTTTTTTCCTGAGCCACACCATGTGGCAATTTACATTGTTGTTATTTAATTATATGCCTTTATAGACCCTACAAACACATAGACACATATCGTGTTTAAAACAAAATTTGAATTTAACCTTAAAACATACCCAATTATTTTTTATCATATCAACCATTTAAGACCAGTTGAAAACAATTATATAATGGCCATATATTTAAACAGACAGACTCAGCTGTAATTCTAAACATTACAGCAAGTGCAATTTTTTCTAAATTACTGTTTGATCTGTAAGTTGCAAGCTCCCTAGGTGGGAGGAGGAAGAGAGGAGCAAGAGGGCGTGGTGAGCTCTTGCTGCCTACTTCCCCTGCTAAGCTGGCATAAAGGCAAGGGGGAGGAGTTTTCCTCACTCTCAGCAGCCAGAGCAGCTCCTATCATGGAGCAGCTACGGTGCCAATCCCGCCTAGCCATGTCTAAGGACTTTCACCCAGCAAGCCCATGAGCCTTGCCTACTCCCTTGGCTCCCTTGTGAGCTCTCTGTAGCTTACCTCCCCGCAGGTCCTGAACCTGCTTCCTGGCTGGGCCTCTCCCTCTCCCGTGTTCTTTTGCTATAAAGTTAAACTTTTTGGGAGTAGTGACAGTTTGTCCCATTTTTCTTTCAGATAGATAGGAAACACTTATTACACTTACTACAAAAATCAGACAGACAAGACGTCTCAGGAGTGTTTGTAGGGAGCTGATTTTTCTGTTCCCATTTGGTGGGGAGGGAGTCGATTTCTCAACTCCCGTCTGTTTGGAAGCACAAGCCAATCCGGACTTTTCGGGGCTTCGCCCCTGTCCGAAAACTCGTGCTTCATTTGGGAGACAGAGGAACGGACCTCCAACACAGCCTCCATCTGAATTTTGGCTCTCAGTTTTGCGTCGATATCGTGCCACGCGGCTTGTGTCATGTTTTGTCTGTCTAATTTTTGTAGTAAGTGTAATAAGTGTTTTCTATCTTTCTGAAAATATGGGACAAACTATCACTACTCCCAAAAGTTTAACTTTACAGCACTTCAAGGAAGTTCGTCACATCGCTCACAACCTTTCAGTGGAGGTGCGAAAGGGAAAGTGGGACATCTTCTGTTCATCTGAGTGGCCAACCCTTGACGTGGGCTGGCCACGAGATGGCACCTTTAACCTAGAAATTATTTTACAGGTAAAGGCTAAAGTCATGGATCCTGGACCCCATGGACATCCTGACCAGGTTCCCTATATCATCACATGGGAATCTCTGGTCAAAGACCCCCCACCATGGGTGAAGCCTTTCCTCCTTTCCCCTTGCCCGAAACCCACCCCGTCTGCCCCCTCCCTTCCTCCCCTGCTAGTTCCAACCCCGGTTAACTCTACACTTTACCCGGTCCTCACGAAACCAGCTCCAGAGGAGACTTCCAGACGTAAGAAGACACCCCCGGTACTGCCGGCAGATGATGGCCCTCTTCTGGACCTTTTGACTGAACAGCCCCCTCCTTACAGAAACCCAGACCCCGTTCGGGAACCAGAGGGGGCAGCCACCAAACGAGAACCCCAGGAAGAACTTACCTCATCCCCGGTGGCGGGACGATTGAGGGGGCGTCAGGAAGCCCCTCCCGATCCCTCCTCTCAGGCCTTTCCGTTGCGGACGGGGCCTGACCGCCAACTCCAATACTGGCCCTTTTCCGCGTCTGACTTATACAATTGGAAAAATAATACCCCGCTTTTTCAAAGGACCCTTCTAGGCTCACAGCACTGATCGAGTCTATTCTAGTGACCCATCAGCCCACCTGGGACGATTGCCAACAGTTGCTCCAGACACTATTGACCACCAAGGAAAAACAGCGGGTCGTCCTGGAAGCACGTAAAAATGTCCCAGGAGACAATGGACAACCCACCCAACTGCCACACAGAATAGACGCCGCCTTTCCTTTGGAACGACCTATTTGGGACTTCTCTACTGAGCGCAGTAGGTAACACCTAAGTCTCTATCGCCAGTTGCTTATAGCGGGTCTCCGTGGGGCTGCAAGGCGCCCTACTAATTTGGCTCAGGTTAAGTTAGTAACCCAGAAACCTGAGGAATCCCCCCTCCCCTTTTCTAGAACGACTCAAGGAGGCATGCCGTATGTACACTCCCTACAATCCAGAAGACCCAGATCAGGCAACCAACATAGCCATGTCCTTCATCTGGCAGTCTGCCCCAGATATTAGAAAGAAGTTAGAGGCTTGAAAACTTAAGAGAAAGTACAGTACAGGATTTATTGAAGGAGGCAGAGCGGATTTTTAAAAGGGAAACACAGGAAGAAAGAGATGAAAGGCTGAGAAGAGAAGCAGAGAAAAAGAGAATGTTAGAGAGGCGTAAGAGGAATAGGGAATTTAGCAAGTTACTGGCCACAGTAGTGACAGGGCAGAGACAGGGTAGGCAGGGCCTGGGAGACCGCAGGGGTCCACGACTAGACAAAGATCAATGTGCCTACTGCAAGGAAAAGGACATTGGGCCTGAGACTGCGAAAAAGAACCCAAGAGGGCCACAGCCTAAACCCCAGGCCACCCTGTTAAACCTGGAAGACTAGGGAGGTCGGGGTCAAGCCTCCCCTGAACCCAGGATAACCCTTAATGTGGGGGCAACCCGTCACCTTCCTGGTGGACACTGGAGCCCAGCATTCGGCGCTCACCACCTCACGGGACCCTTGACTGACAAATCGGCGTGGGTTCAGGAGCCACCGGAGAAAAAAAGTACCGATGGACCACTGAAAGAAGAGTACAACTTGCCACGGTAAGGTGACTCACTCCTTTTTACATGTTCCTGATTGCCCTTATCCTCTGTTGGGAAGAGATCTATTAATGAAACTTAGGGCACAAATCCACTTTGAGGGGACTAAGGCCCATATTACTGGGCCTCACGGACAGCTTTTTGCATGTGTTAACTATAAACCTGGAAGATGAATACCGACTTCATGAGCCTGAAAAGCCTTGGCGCAAGAAATGACTGTCTGGCTAGAAAAGTTCCCCCTAGCAGGCGGAAAGCGGGAGGAATGGGTCTCGCAATTCACCAGCCACCCCTGGTGGTCACTCTAAAAGCGTCAGCAACTCCGTTTCCATTAAACAATATCCAATGTCGCATGAAGCTTACCAAGGAATTAGGCCTCACATTTGGAGGCTTTTAGATCAGGGCATTTAATACCTTGTCAATCCCCTGGAATCGCCTCTCCTTCGGTCAAAAAGCCAGGGACAGAAGACTACCGCCGGTACAGGACTTGAGAGAAGTCAACAAAAGGGTGGAGGATATACACCCTACAGTTCCCAACCCATATAATTTGTTAACTGGGCTTCCTCCAAGGTGCACCTGGTATACGGTATTAGACCTTAAGGATGCATTCTTTTGTCTGAGGCTCCACCCTCAGAGTCAGCCCATTTTTGCCTTTGAGTGGAAGGATCCAGAATTGGGAATATCGAGTCAGCTTACTTGGACCAGACTCCCACAGGGGTTCAAAAATAACCCCACCTTATTTGATGAGGCATTGCACTGGGACCTGGCCGATTTTAGGGTTCATCACCCTGCTTTAATCTTGCTCCAATATGTGGATGACCTCCTCCTGGCTTCAGAAACTGAGGAAAAATGTAAGGAGGGAACAAAGGCCCTCTTGAGGACTTTGGAAACTCTAGGATACTGGGCCTCAGCTAAAAAGGCCCAAATATGTCAGAGGCAGGTCACATACTTGGGCTATCAGATCAGGGATGGACAGAGATGGTTGACAAAGGCACGGAAACAGACAATTCTAAAAATTCCGGTGCCCAAAAGCCCGAGACAATTAAGAGAGTTCCTGGATACTGTGGGGTTTTGCCGCCTTTGGATCCCAGGATTCGCGGAGATGGCTGCGACGCTTTACCCACTCACCAAACAAGGGACTTTCTTTACATGGGGGGATGAGCAGCAGAGAGCCTATGCAGTTATAAAAGAGGCCCTGCTGACTTCCCCTGCGTTGGGGCTTCCAGACTTAAACAAGCCCTTTGAGCTGTTTGTGGATGAGAAACAGGGATATGCTAAAGGAGTCCTGACTCAAAAACTTGGACCATGGAGGCGCCCGGTCGCCTACCTGCCCAAGAAACTAGACCCAGTGGCCTCAGGATGGCCCCCTTGTTTGAGGATGGTGGCAGCAATTGTCCTCATGATTAAAGACTCTGGCAAGCTGACTATGGGACAACCAATAACGGTTCTGGCTCCTCATGTGGTGGAAGCCCTGGTTAAACAACCTCCGGGCTGATGGCTTTCCAATGCCCGCATGACCCACTACCAGGCTCTACTGCTGGACACTGACCGAGTACATTTTGGTCCCATGGTAGCCCTTAACCCGGCATCACTGCTTCCCCTACCAGAAGGTCCAGAAACTCATGACTGTCTCCAGATACTTGCAGAAGTACATGGCACCCGGCCTGACCTGACTGACCAGCCCCTCCCTGATGCCGACTTCACCTGGTACACCAACAGGAGCAGCTTTCTGGACAACGGAGAACGGAGAGCGGGGGCCGCGGTTACTACCGAAACTAAGGTAATTTGGACTAAGGCCCTACCACCTGGCACCGGCTGTGGGCTGAACTCATCGCCCTAACCCAGGCTCTCCAGATGGCAGAAGGTAAGAAGCTCAACATTTATACAGATAGCCGCTATGCCTTTGCCACTGCTCACATCCATGGTGAGATATATCGGAGAAGAGGGTTGCTTACCTCTGAAGGAAAACAAATCAAAAATAAAACTGAAATATTGGCCCTACTTGAAGCGTTGTTTTTGCCCTCAAAATTGAGCATCATCCATTGCCCCAGCCACCAAAAGGGAGACAGCCCGGAAGCTAGAGGCAACCGCTTGGCGGACATAACTGCCCGGGAAGTGGCAATGCGAAGGAACTCAGATGTCTCCCAGCTTCTGGCTATAAAGCCGGCCGAGGCAGAGTTTTCCCCCCTTCGAAAACCCCCCTTCAATTATAGTGAGGAAGACCAAATTCTCCTAAGAAAAATGGGGGCTACTTACTGTCCTGAGTGGGGGTTTTGGACTTTTAAAGGAAAGCCTGTGTGGCCATTACAACAGACTCGAGACCTGATTAAGTACCTCCACCAATTGACCCACCTTAGTTCCAGAAAAATGAAAACCCTCCTAGAAAGGGAAGAAAGCTCCCACTATTTGCTGGAAAGAGACAAGATTCTACAACAAGTGACTGAAAAGTGCACGGCGTGCGCCCGCGTAAATGCAAGCCGTAACAAGATAGGTTCAGGGACCAGGGTCCGAGGACAACGCCCTGGTACCCATTGGGAAATTGACTTCACTGAGGCAAAACCTGGACTCTATGGATACCGGTTCTTACTGGTATTTGTGGACACTTTCTCTGGATGGGTAGAGGCCTACCCTACCAAACATGAAACTGCCAGAGTCGTCACCAAAAAGCTTTTAGAAGAAATTTTCCCCAGGTATGGTATGCCACAGGCACTGGGCTCCGACAACGGCCCTGCTTTCGTCTCCCAGGTAAGTCAGTCGGTGGCCACATTACTGGGGATTGATTGGAAATTACACTGTGCGTACCGCCCCCAGAGTTCAGGACAGGTAGAGTGTATGAATAGAACTATTAAGGAGACTTTAACCAAATTGACGCTTGCAACTGGCACTAGAGACTGGGTGAGCCTCCTTCCTCTAGCATTGTATCGGGCCCGAAATACACCGGGCCCTCATGGACTCACTCCTTTTGAAATCCTTTATGGTGCCCCACCACCAGCTGCCCATTTCTTTGACTCTGACATAGCCTCTTTTGCTGATACGCCTTCTCTCCAAGCTCATTTGCAGGCTCTGCAAATCGTACAATGGGATGTCTGGAAACCACTGGCAGCTGCGTACCGAGGACAGCTAAATCATCCTGCGGAACCACACCGGTTCCAGGTCGGGGACGTGGTCTGGGTACGACGACATCAGATCAGGAACCTGGAACCACGCTGGAAAGGACCCTACACCGTACTGCTGACGACACCCACAGCCCTTAAGGTAGACGGTATCGCAGCGTGGGTACACGCCTCCCATGTCAAAGCAGCCCATCGCGACACAGAAAGAGATCAGACTCCAGCCTCGTCATGGAAACTTCATCGCACCCGGAACCCACTAAAGATAAGACTCACCCGAGTTTGATCCTCTTTCTCCTCCTGTTTCCTCTGTCACACTCCAGTCCCCACATTCCTGTAAACTCGACTTGGGTCCTGCTAGATGAATTCGGTGTCCCTCTTAACAAAACTTCCAAGATGGCTCCCCCGTACACCTGGTTCCCTGAACTAAGTTTCGATTTAGCTAAGGCCATGCCATCACATTCCAGGGCCAGACACATGACTGAAAACCACAAAGTTCACTTCTATATGTGCCCCTCCCCTTCTGACTCTCCTTGGCAACGGGAACATTGTGGGACCAGGACTGACCTCTATTGTGCAGAATGGGGATGTGAGGAGTTCGCCACTGACTGGAAGCCTACCTCAACCGGGCTTATCCAGCTTACTAGAGACCCCAAGTTTGACAACTGTTCATGGGCAGTCAATAGAGATGACCCCCGTCCTGTTCCCAAACCCTGTAATCAGCTTATTCTTACCTTTACCGACAAAGGAAAAAATATAAAGAGGGATGGTTACGTGAAAGATAATTCGGGTTGCGCCTCTGGACAATTGGAAACCAGGGAGGAATAATACGCCTCCAGCTGATTCTCGATAGGCCCAAGGTAACCGTCGGGCCTAACTCAGTATTAGCAAACCTGAGGGCCCCCTCCTCCCAACCTAAAAAATTACCCATCCCGCCTGCGGCCATGCTCTCTGCCAGAACTCTGAGTCCAGCCAGTCTAGGTATCCCCACACCACGACTTTTCCAACCGAGTACAGGTGATAGGCTGCTTGGTCTAATACAGGGAGCCTTCCAGACACTTAACTACACTAATCCCAGCAGAACCCAAGAATGCTGGCTGTGCCTGGTCTCCACTCCCCCTTATTACGAAGGGGTTGCAATAACGGGGGACTTTATAAACTATACCACACCCCCACCATACTGTACTCCAACCTCCCAGCATAAGCTGGCGCTATCTGGCGTGTCTGGCGAGGAACCTGTATCGGGTCAGTCCCTGAAACTCACGAAAACTCTGCAACTCAACCTCCAGGATCCACCCGGGCTCCTACTACCTAACGGGCCCCAATGGGACCTATTGGGCTTGCAGCTCCGACTTAGCAAACTGTGTATCTGCATTAATTCTCAACCAAAATTCTGACTTTTGAGTCCTCATTGAGCTCTGGCCCAAAGTTGTCTATCATGAATCGGAATACGTTTACACATATTTTGAGGGGATCACCCGGTACTCTAGGGAGCCTGTATCTTTAACCTTGGCCTTGATACTAGGGGGACTCACAGTTGGGGAATTGCAGCGGGTAGGGACTGGTTCTGCTGCTCTGGTAGAAACCACTCAGTTCAGACAGCTACAACAGGCCATGCATACCGACTTGGAGGCATTGGAAGAATCAATAAGTGCTCTAGAAAAATCCCTAACCTCTCTGTCAGAAGTGGTCTTACAGAACGGAAGGGGGCTGGACAACCTTTTCCTACAAGAAGGGGGATTGTGTGCAGCCTTAAAAGAAGAATGCTGCTTTTATGCCGACCATACTGGCTTAGTTAGAGATAATATGGCCAAGCTTAGGGAGAGACTTAGCCAGAGAGAAAAACTCTTCTAGGAGGGACAAAACTGGTACGAGAGCTGGTTCAATAAAGCCCCCTGGTTCACCACTCTCGTCTCCTCCCTCATGGGCCCTCTAATTGTGATCCTCTTGATTCTGTCCTTCGGGCATTGTATCCTAAACCGACTGATCCAGTTTATGAAAGACTGGCTCTCTGTCATACAGGCGTTGGTGTAAACCCAGCAGTATCATCAGTTCAAACAGTAGGGGACAAAAACTGACTCTCCCTAGGCCCTAGAATGGAAGATTCCATTCTAAGTTAGAAGAAAAAAATGGGGAATGAAAGACCCCCGCCTCACCTTAAGTTAAACATAGCTAACGCCATTTTGTGATACACCCCTGTTTTGAGAAACTCTGTAGGCTAGGTGGGGAACTGGAAAATTACTGAGAAACCCGGCTGTGCCGCCCCCTCGGGATATCTGCGGTCAGGCTGCCACAGTTGAGCTAAGAAACAACTTGTGTTAACCCCCCACATCTGTGGAACTGTTCCAGCTGAGATAGGAGATCTGAGAAAAACAACAGGTGGCGCAAGTTAAGGGGGTCATCATGACCGTTCCGACCATCCAGTTCCTGGTATCTTGGTGTCCCTGCCAAACTCTGCGCAAATTGTGGTCTCATTTAAATGTACCAATCAGCTCCCTGTAACCATGCTTTTCGCTTCTGTAACGGCGCTTCTGCTCTGCAACCCTATAAAAACCCCAGCTTTACACCCAGGCGCGCAAGTCCTCCGATAGGCTTAGTCGCCCGGGTACCCATGTATCGAAATAAACCTCTTGCTGCTTGCATCCGAAGGCTGGTCTTGTTGTACCTTGGGAGGCGGGGTCTCCCTTCTAGAGAGGCTCTAGCGGGAGTCTTTCATTCCTATTGACCCAAGCGACACACATGTGATTCCATTTAAAAGTAGTGCTTTGCTTTTCTGTTCTTTCCTGCGAAACTTGTTCGTGTGCTGTACAGTTCATTATATCACTTTTCAGTTTTCCTTTATTCCTAATTGAGCGAGGGGCACACATGTGATTTAGTTAACAAAGTAGTGTTATGCGTTTATGTTCTTTCATTGGAAACTTGTTCCTGTTTGCAACAAGTTAGGGTTAGAGATAGGGTTAGGGTTAGGGTTAAGGTTAGGGTAGGGTTAGGGTTAGTGTTAGGATTAGGGTTAGGGATTAGGGATAGGGTTAGGGTTAGCATTAGGGTTAGGGTTAGAATTAGGGTTAGGGGCTTAGGGTTAGGGTTAGGGTTATATCACTCTTCAATTTTCCTGTTATTATAATTGAACAGGTGACACGAATGGGAATTAGTTTACAAAGTTGTGCTTTGCGTTTCTGTTCTTGCGATGAAAACTTGTTTCTTTGCCATACATTTCAATATATCGCTTTTCAGTTTTCCTGTATTCCTAATAGAGCAAGTAACACACATGTGATTTAGTTAACAAAGTATTGCTTTGCATTTCTGTTCTTCTGTTGGAAACTTGTTTCTGTGCTGTACAGTGTGATATATCACTTTTCAGTTTTCCTATTATAATAATTGAACGTGTGACACTTATGTGAATTAGTTTACAAAGTTGTGCTTTGCGTTTCTGTTCTTTCGATGAAAACTTGTTCCTGTGCTGTACAGTTCGATATATCACTTTTCAGTTTTCCTGTTATAATAATTGAACGGGCGACACATATGTGAATTAGTTTACAAAGTTGTGCTTTGCATTTCTGTTCTTTCAATGGAAACTTTTTTTCTGTGCCATACAGTGTGAGATAACACTTTTCAGTTTTCCTGTATTCCTAATTGAGCGAGTGACACACATGTGATTCCGTTTAAAAGTAGTGCTTTGCTTTTCTGTTTTTTCGTTCGAAAATTTTTCCTGTGCTGTACAATGCGTTATCTCTCTTTTCAGTTTTCCTCTATTCCTAATTGAGCGAGTGGCACACATGTGATTTAGTTTACAAAGTAGTGCTTTGCGTTTCTGTTCTTTCTTTGGAAACTTGTTCCTGTTAGGAACAAGTTAGGGTTAGGATTAGGGTTAGGGTTAGGGTTAGGGTTAGGGTTAGGGTTAGGGTGAGGGTTATGGTTTAGGGTAGGTTTAGGGTTAGGGTTAAGGTTAGGGTTAGGGTTAGGGGCTTAGGATTAGGGTTAGGGTTATATCATTTTTCAGTTTTCCTGTTATAATAATTGAACAGGCGACACGAATGTGTATTAGTTTACAAAGTTGTGCTTTGCGTTTCTGTTCTTTCGATGAAAACTTGTTTCTTTGCCATACATTTTGATTTATCGCTTTTCAGTTTCCCTGTATTCCTAATTGAGTGAGCGACACACATGTGATTTAGTTTACAAAGTACTGCTTTGCGTTTCTGTTTTTCTGTTGGAAACTTGTTTCTGTGCTGTACACTGTGATACATCACTTTTCAGTTTTCCTGTTATAATAATTCAACGGGCGACACGTATGTGAATTAGTTTACAAAGTTGTGATTTGCATTTCTGTTTTTCGGTTAAAACTTGTTTCATTGCCGTACATTTCGATATATAAATTTTCAGTTTTCCTGTATTCCTAATTGAGCAAGCGACACACATGTGATTTAGTTCACAAAATAGTGCTTTTTGTTTCTGTTCTTCTGTTGGAAACTTGTTTCTGTGCTGTACAGTGTGATATATCACTTTACAGTTTTCCTGTTATAATAATTGAATGGGCGACACGTATGTGAATTAGTTTACAAAGTTGTTCTTTGCGTTTCTGTTCTTTCGATGGAAACTTGTTCCTTTGCTGTACAGTTCTATATATCACTTTTCAGTTTTCCTGTTATAATAATTGAATGGGCGACATGTATGTGAAGTAGTTTACAAAGTTGTGCTTTGCGTTTCTCTTCTTTCGATGGAAAATTGTTTCTGTGCCGTACAGTGCGAGATAACACTTTTCAGTTTTCTGGTATTCCAAATTGAGCAAGTGACACACGTGATTCGGTTTAAAAGTAGTGCTTTGCTTTTCTGTTCTTTTGTTCGAAACTTGTTCCTGTGCTGTACAGTGTGTTATATCACTTTTCAGTTTTCCTGTATTCCTAATTGAGCAAGTTGCACACATATGATATAGTTTACAAAGTAGTGCTTTGCGTTTCTGTTCTTTCGTTGGAAACTTGTTCCTGTTTGGAACAAGTTAGGGTTAGGGTTAGGGTTAGGTTTAGGGTTAGTGTTAGGGTTAGGGGCTTAGGGTTAGGGTTAGGGTTAGGTGCTTAGGGTTAGGGTTAGGGTTATATCACTTTTCACTTTTTCTGTTATAATAATTGAACAGGCGACACAAATGTGAATTAGTTTACAAAGTTGTGCTTTGTGTTTCTGTTATTTCGATGAAAATTTGTTTCTTTGGTATACATTTCGATATATCGCTTTTCAGTTTTCCTGTATTACTAATTGAGAAAGTGACACACATGTGATTTAGTTAACAAATTATTGCTTTGCATTTCTGTTCTTCTGTTGGAAACTTGTTTCTGTGCTGTACAGTATGATATATCACTTTTCAGTTTTCCTGTTATAATAATTGAACGGGCGACACATATGTGAATTAGTTTACAAAGTTGTGCTTTGCGTTTCTGTTCTTTCGATGGAAACTTGTTTCTGTGCCATATAGTGTGAGATAACACTTATCAGATTTCCTGTATTCCTAATTGAGCGAGCGACACACATATGACTCCGTTTAAAAGTAGTGCTTTGCTTTTCTGTTCTTTTTCGTTAAAAAATTTTTCCTGTGCTGTACAATGCGTCATATCTCTATTCCGTTTTCCTGTATTCCTAATTGAGCGAGTGGCACACATGTGATTTAGTTTACAAAGTAGTGCTTTGCGTTTATGTTCTTTCGTTGGAAACGTGTTCCTGTTAGGAACAAGCTAGGGTTAGGATTAGGGTTAGGGTTAGGTTTAAGGTTAGGGTTAGGGTTTGGGTGAGGGTGAGGGTTAGTGTTAGGGTAGGGTTAGGGTTAGGGTTAGGGTCAGGGGCTTAGGCTTAGGGTTAGGATTATATCATTTTTCAGTTTTCCTGTTATAATAATTGAACAGGCGACACGAATGTGTATTAGTTTACAAAGTTGTGCTTTGCGTTTCTTTTCTTTCGATTAAAACTTGTTTCTTTGCCATACATTTCGATTTATCGCTTTTCAGTTTCCCTGTATTCCTAATTGAGTGAGCGACACACATGTGATTTAGTTTACAAAGTAGTGCTTTGTGTTTCTGTTTTTCTGTTGGAAACTTGTTTCTGTGCTGTACAGTGTGATATATCACTTTTCAGTTTTCCTATTATAATAATTGAATGGGCGACACGTATGTGAACTAGTTTACAAAGTTGTGCTTTGTGTTTCTGTTCTTTCGATGGAAACTTGTTCCTGTGCTGTACAGTTCGATATATTACTTTTCAGTTTTCCTGTTCTAATAACTGAGCAGGCGACACGTATGTGAATTAGAATACAAACTTGTGCTTTGCGTTTCTCTTCTTTTCGATGGAAACTTGTTTCTGTTCGAACAGTCTTGAGATAACACTTTTCAATTTTCCTGTATTCCTATTTGAGCGAGCAACACACATGTGATTCCGTTTAAAAGTAGTGCTTTGCTTTTCTGTTCTTTTCGTTCAAAACTTGTTACTGTGCTGTACACTGTGTTATATGACTTTTCAGTTTTCCAGTATTCCTTATTGAGCGAGTGGCACACATGTGATTTAGTTTACAAAGTAGTGCTTTGCGTTTATGTTCTTTAATTGGAAACTTGTTCCTGTTTGGAACAAGTTAGAGTTAGGTTAGGTTTAGGGTTAGGGTTAGGGTTAGGGTTAGGGGTAGGATAGTATAGGGTTAGGGTTAGGGTTAGGGTTAGTGTTAGGGGTTAGGGTTCTTGTTAGGGTTAGGGTTAGGCTTAGGGTTAGGGGCTTAGGGTTAGGTTTAGGGTTATATCAATTTTCAGTTTTCCTGTTATAATAATTGAACAGGTGACACGAATGTGAATTAGTTTACAAAGTTGTGCTTTGCGTTTCTGTTCTTTCGATGGAAACTTGTTCCTGTGCTGTACAGTTCAATATATCACTTTTTAGTTTTCCTGTTATAATAATTGAACAGACGACACGAATGTGTATTAGTTTACTAAGTTGTGCTTTGTGTTTCTGTTTTTTCGATGAAAACTTGTTTCTTTGCCATACATTTCGATTTATGGATTTTCAGTTTCCCTGTATTCCTAATTGAGTGAGCGATACACATGTGATTTAGTTTACAAAGTACTGCTTTGCGTTTCTGTTTTTCTGTTGGAAACTTGTTTCTGTGCTGGAGAGTGTGATATGTCACTTTTCAGTTTTCCTGTTATAATAATTGAACGGGCAACATGTATTTGAATTAGTTTACAAAGTTGTGCTTTGCATTTCTCTTCTTTCGTTCGAAACTTGTTCCTGTGCTGTATAGTGCGTTATATCACTTTTAAGTTTTCCTGTATTCCTAATTGAGCAAGTGGCACACATGTGATTTAGTTTACAAAGTAGTGCTTTGCGTTTATGTTCTTTCGCTGGAAACTTGTTCCTGTTAGGAACAAGTTATGGTTAGGGTTATGGTTATGGTTATGGTTAGGGTTAGGGTTAGGGTTAGGGTTAGGGTTAGGGGTTAGGGTTAGGGTTAGGGTTAGGGTTTGGTTAGGGTTATGGGCTTAGGGTTAGGGTTAGGGTTATATAACTTTTCAGTTTTCCTGTTATAATAATTGAAGGGGCAGCACGTGTGTGAATTAGTTTACACAGTTGTGCTTTGCGTTTCTGTTCTTTCGATGGAAACTTTTTTCTGTGCTTTATGGTGCGAGATAACACTTTTCAGTTTTCCTGTATTCCTAATTGAGCGAGAGACACACATGTGATTCCGTTTAAAAGTAGTGCTTTGCTTTTCTGTTCTTTTGTTCGAACTTGTTCCTGTGCTGTACAGTGTGTTATATCACTTTTCAGTTTTCCTGTATTCCTAATTAAGCAAGTGGCACACATGTGATTTAGTTTACAAATTAGTGCTTTGCGTTTCTGTTCTTTCCTTAGGAACAAGTTAGGGTTAGGATTAGGGTGAGGGTTAGGGTTAGTGTAGGGTTAGGGTGATGGTTAGGTTTAGGGTTAGGGGCTTTGGGTTAGGGTTAGGGTTATATCACTTTTCAGTTTTCCTGTTAAAATAATTGAACAGGCGAAACGAATGTGAATTAGTTTACAAAGTTGTGCTTTGCGTTTCTGGTCTTTCGATGAAAACTTGTTTCTTTGCCGTACATTTCGATTTTTCACTTTTCAGTTTCCCTGTATTCCTAATTGAGTGAGCGACACACATTTGATTTACTTTACAAAGTAGTGCTTTGCGTTTTTGATCTTCTTTTGGAAACTTGTTCCTGTGCTGTACAGTTCGATATATCACTTTTCAGTTTTCCTGTTATGATAATTGAACGGGCGACACGTATGTGAATTAGTTTACAAAGTTGTGCTTTGCGTTTCTGTTCTTTTGATGAAAACTTGTTTCTTTGCCATAATTTCCATATATCGCTTTTCAGTTTCCCTGTATTCCTAATTGAGTGAGCGACACACATGTGATTTAGTTCAGAAAGTAGTGCTTTGCGTTTCTGTTCTTCTGTTGGAAACTTGTTTCTGTGTTGTACAGTGTGATACATCACTTTTCAGTTTTCCTGTTATAATACTTGAATGGGGGACACATATGTGAATTAGTTTACAAAGTTGTGCTTTGCATTTCTGTTCTTTCGATGAAAACTTGTTTCTTTGCCGTACATTTCGATATATCGCTCTTTAGTTTTCCTGTATTCTTATTTGAGCGAGCGACACACATGTGATTTAGTTCACAAAATATTGCTTTGCGTTTCTGTTCTTCTGTTGGAAACTTGTTTCTGTGCTGTACAGTGTGATATATCACTTTTCAGTTTTCCTGTTATAATAATTGAGCAGGCGACACGTATCTGAATTAGTTTACAAAGTTGTGCTTTGCTTTTCTGTTCCTTTCCTGGAAACGTGTTCCTGTGCTGTACAGTTCGATATATCACTTTTCAGTTTTCCTGTTATAATAATTGAGCAGGCGATATGTGTGTGAATTAGTTTACAAAGTTGTGCTTTGCATTTTTTCTTCTTCTGATGTAAACTTGTTTCTGTGAGATACAGTGTGAGATATCACTTTTCAGTTTTCCTGTATTCCTATTTGAACGGGCGACACACATTTGATTTATTTTCCAAAGTTGTGCTTTGCATTTCTGTTCTTTCATTGGAAAATTCTTTCTATGCTCTAAAGTGGGAGATATCACTTTTCAGATTTCCTGTATTCCTAATTGAGCGGGGGACACAAATGTGATTTAGTTTAAAAAGTTGTGCTTTGCCTTTCTATTCTTTTGTTGGAAACTTGTTTCTATGCACTACAGTGGGAGATATCACTTTTCAGTTTTCTTGTATTTCTAATTGAACGGGCTACATTCATGTTACTTAGTTTACAAACCTGTGATTTACATTTCTGTTCTTTTTTTGGAATCATCTTTCTGTGCACTACAGTGGGAGATATCCCTTTTAAGTTTTCCTGTTTTCCTAAATGAGCCAGTGGCCCACATGTGATTTAGTTTACAAAGTAGTGCTTTGCGTTTATGTTCTTTCGTTGGAAACTTGTTCCAATTAGGAACAAGTTAGGGTTAGGTTAGTGTTAGGGTTAGGGTTAGGGTTAGGGGGTTAGGGTTATGGTTAGGGTTATATCACTTTTCAGTTTTCCTGTTATAATAATTGAACAGTCGACATACATGTGAATTAGTTTGCAAAGTTGTGCTTTGTGTTTCTGTTCTTTCGATGAAAACTTGTTTCTTTGCCGTACATTTCAATATATCACTTTTCAGATTTCCTGTATTCCTAATTGAGCTAGCGACACACATGTGATTTTGTTTACAAAGAAGTGCTTTGCGTTTCTGTTCTTCTGTTGGAAACTTTTTCTTTGCAGTACAGTGTGATATATCACTATTTAGTTTTCCTTTTATCATAATTGAACGGGAAACACTTATGTGAATTAGTTTACAAAGTTGTGCTTTGCGTTTCTGTTCTTTCGTTGGAAACTTGTTCCTTTTAGGAACAAGTTAGGGTTAGAGTTAGGGTTAGGGTTAGGGTTAGGTTTTGGGTTTAGGGTTAGAGTTAGGGTTAGGGGTTAGCGTTAGGGTTAGGGTTATGGTTATGGTTAGGGTTAGGGGTTAGTGTTAGTGTTAGTGTTAGGGTTAGGGTTAGGGTTACAGGGTTAGGGTTAGGGTTAGGGTTAGGGTTATATCACTTTTCAGTTTTCCTGTTATAATAATTGAACAGGCGACACGTATGTGAATTAGTTTACAAAGTTGTGCTTTGTGTTTCTGTTCTTTAGATGGAAACTTGTTTCTGTGCTGTACAGTCTTGAGATAACACTTTTCAGTTTTCATGTATTCCTAATTGAGCGGCGACACACATGTGATTCCTTTTAAAAGTAGTACTTTGCTCTTCTGTTCTTTCGTTGGAAACATGTTCCTGTGCTGTATGGTGCGATATATCACTTTTCAGTTTTCCTGTATTCCTAATGGAACGGGAAACACACATGTGATTTTGTTTCCAAAGTTGTGCTTTACATTTCTGTTATTACATTTGAAACTTCTTCCTGTACTCCAAAGTGGAAGATATCACTTTTCAGTTTTCCTGTATTGCTAATTATGCAGGTGACACACATGTTACTTAGTTTACAAAGTTGTGCTTTACATTTCTGTTCTTTCATTGGAAACTTGTTTCTGTGAGGTACAGTGCAAGATATCACTTTTCAGTTTTCCTGTATTCCTATTTGAACGGGCGACACACATTTGATTTATTTTCCAAAGCTGTGCTTTGCATTTCTGTTCTTTTATTGGAAAATTCTTTCTATGCTCTAAAGTGGGAGATATCACTTTTCAGTTTTCCTGTATTCCTAATTGAGCGGGCGACACAAATGTGATTTTTTTTAAAAAGTTGTGCTTTGCCTTTCTATTCTTTTGTTGGAAACTTGTTTCTATGCACTACCGTGGGAGATATCACTTTTCAGTTTTCTTGTATTTCTAATTGAACGGGCTATATACATGTTACTTAGTTTACAAACTTGTGATTTACATTTCTGTTGTTTTTTTTGGAATCATCTTTCTGTGCACTACAGTGGGAGATATCACTTTTCAGTTTTCCTGTATTCCTAATTGAGCGGGCAAAACACATGTTAAGTAGTTTGCAAAGTTGTGCTTTATATTTCTTTTCTTTCATTGGAAACTTGTTTCTCTGAGGTACAATATGAGATATCACTTTTCAGTTTTCCTGGATTCCTAATTGAACAGGTGACACACATGTGATTTTGTTTCCAATGTTGTGCTTTGCTTTTCTGTTCATTCATTGCAAACTTCTTTCTGTGCTCTAAAGTGGAAGATATCACTTTTCAGTTTTCTTGTATTCCTAATTGAGAGGGCTATACACATGTTACTGAGCATACAAAGTTGTGCTTTACATTTCTGTTCTTTCATTGGAAACTTGTTTCTGTGAGGTACAGTCCGAGATATAACTTTTCAGTTTTACTCTATTCCTAATTGTGCAGGCGACACACATGTTACTTAGTTTACAAAGTTGTGCTTTGCCTTTCTGTTCTTTTGTGGGAAACTTGTTTCTGTGAGGTACAGTGCGAGATATCACTTTTCAGTTTTCCTGTATTCCTAATTGAGCAGGCGACACAGATGTGATTTATTTTCCAAAGCTCTGCTTTGTGTTTATGTTCTTTCATTGGAAACCTCTTTCTGTGCTCTAAAGTCGGAGATATCACTTTTCAGTTTTCCTCTATTCCTAATGAGCAGGCGACACAGATGTGATTTATTTTCCAAAGCTCTGCTTTGTGTTTATGTTCTTTCATTGGAAACTTCTTTCTGTGCTCTAAAGTGGGAGATATCACTTTTTAGTTTTCCTGTATTCCTAATTGAGCGGAAGACACACATGTTACCTAGTTTACAAAATTGTGCTTTACATTTGTGTTCTTTTTGTTGGAAACTTCTTTCTGTGCACTACAGTGGGAGATATTACTTTTCAGTTTTCCTGTATTCCTAAGTCAATGGGCCACACACATGTGATTTAGTTTCCAAATTTGTGCTTTGCCTTTCTGTTCTTTCATTGGAAACTTCTTTCTTCTGCTCTAAAGTGGGAGATATCACTTATCAGTTTTCCCGTATTCCTAATTGTACAGGCGACACACATGTTAATTAGTTTACAAAGTTGTGCTTTACATTTCTGTTCTTTGTTTGGAAACTTGTTTCTTTGATGTACAGTGCAGATATCATTTTTCAGTTTTTATGTAATCCTAATTGAACTGGCGACACACATGTGATTTAGTTACCAAAGTTGTGCTTTGTGTTTCTGTTCTTTCATTGGAAACTTCTTTCTGTGCTCTAAAGTGGGAGATATCACTATTCAGTTTTCCTGTATTCCTAATTGAGTAGGCGACACACATTTGATTTATTTTCCAAAGTTGTGCTTTGCCTTTCTATTCTTTTGTCGGAAACTTGTTTCTATGCACTACAGTGGGAGATATCACTTTTCAGTTTTCTTGTATTTCTAATTGAACGGGCTACATACATGTTACTTAGATTACAAACTTGTGATTTACATTTCTTTTCTTTTTTGGAATCATCTTTCTCTGTGCACTACAATGGGAGATATCACTTTTCAGTTTTCCTGTATTCCTATTTGAGCGAGTGGCACACATGTGATTTAGTTTACAAAGTAGTGCTTTGTGTTTATGTTCTTTCGTTGGAAACTTGTTCCTGTTAGGAACAAGTTAGGGTTAGGTTAGAGTTAGGGTTAGGGTTAGGGTTAGGGGGTTAGGGTTATGGTTAGGGTTATATCACTTTTCAGTTTTCCTGTTATAATAATTGAACAGTCGACACATATGTGAATTAGTTTGCAAAGTTGTGCTTTGTGTTTCTGTTCTTTCGATGAAAACTTGTTTCTTTGCCGTACATTTCAATATATCACTTTTCAGATTTCCTGTATTCCTAATTGAGCTAGCTACACACATGTGATTTCGTTTACAAAGAAGTGCTTTGCGTTTCTGTTCTTCTGTTGGAAACTTTTTCTGTGCAGTACAGTGTGATATATCACTATGTAGTTTTCCTTTTATCATAATTGAACGGGAAACACTTATGTGAATTAGTTTACAAAGTTGTGCTTTGCGTTTCTGTTCTTTCGATGGAAACTTGTTTCTGTGCCGTACAGTGCCAGATAACACTTTTCAGTTTTCCTATATTCCTAATTGATCGAGCAACACACATGTGATTCTGTTTAAAAGTAGTACTTTGCTTTTCTGTTCTTTCGTTGGAAACTTGTTCCTTTTAGGAACAAGTTAGGGTTAGAGATAGGGTTAGGGTTAGGGTTAGGGTTAGGGTTAGGGTTAGGGTTAGGTTAGGGTTAGGGTTAGGGTTAGGGTTAGGGTTATGGTTATGGTTTGGGGTTATGGTTATGGTTAGGGTTAGGGTTAGGGTTAGTGTTAGGGTTAGGGTTAGGGTTACAGGGTTAGGGTTACAGGGTTAGGGTTAGGGTTAGGGTTATATCACTTTTCAGTTTTCCTGTTATAATAATTGAACAGGCGACACGTATGTGAATTAGTTTACAATGTTGTGCTTTGCGTTTCTGTTCTTTAGATGGAAACTTGTTTCTGTGCTGTACAGTGCGAGATAACACTTTTCAGTTTACATGTATTCCTAATTGAGCGAGCGACACACATGTGATTCCTTTTAAAAGTAGTACTTTGCTCTTCTGTTCTTTCGTTGGAAACATGTTCCTGTGCTGTATGGTGCGATATATCACTTTTCAGTTTTCCTGTATTCCTAATGGAACGGGAAACACACATGTGATTTTGTTTCCAAAGTTGTGCTTTAGCTTTCTGTTCTTACATTGGAAACTTCTTCCTGTCCTCCAAAGTGGAAGATATCACTTTTCAGTTTTCCAGTATTGCTAATTGTGCAGGTGACACACATGTTACTTAGTTTACAAAGTTGTGCTTTACATTTCTGTTCTTTCATTGGAAACTTGTTTCTGTGAGGTACAGTGCAAGATATCACTTTTCAGTTTTCCTGTATTCCTATTTGAACGGGCGACACACATTTGATTTATTTTGCAAATTTGTGCTTTGCATTTCTGTTCTTTCATTGGAAAATTCTTTCTATGCTCTAAAGTGGGAGATATCACTTTTCAGTTTGCCTGTATTCCTAATTGAGTGGTCGACACAAATGTGATTTAGTTTAAAAAGTTGTGCTTTGCCTTTCTATTCTTTTGTAGGAAACTTGTTTCTATGCACTACAGTGGGAGATATCACTTTTCAGTTTTTTTTGTATTCCTAATTGTGCGGGCGACAAACATGTTAAGTAGCTTGCAAAGTTGTGCTTTATATTTCTTTTCTTTCATTGGAAACTTGTTTCTCTTAGGTACAATGTGAGATATCACTTTTCAGTTTTCCTGGATTCCTAAATGAACAGGTGACACACATGTGATTTAGTTTCCAATGTTGTACTTTGCTTTTCTGTTCATTCATTGCAAACTTCTTTCTGTGCTCTAAAGTGGAAGATATCACTTTTCAGTTTTCTTGTATTCCTAATTGTGCAGGGGACACACAGGTTGCATAGTTTACATAGATGTGCTTTACATTTCTGTT
The DNA here is from genome assembly GCA_036365155.1 of Meriones psammophilus. NCBI lineage: Eukaryota > Metazoa > Chordata > Mammalia > Rodentia > Muridae > Meriones > Meriones psammophilus. Next base: position 192,367 of record JAEOAE010002648.1, read on the forward strand.
ATTTCGTTGGAAACTTGTTAGTGTGAGGTACAATGCGAGATAATCATTTTTAGTTTTCCTGTATTCCTAATTGAATGGGTGACACACATGTGATTTAGTTTCCAAAGTTGTGCTTTGCGTTTCTGTTTTTTATTGGAAACTTCTTTCTCTGCTCTAAAGTGGGAGATATCACTTTTCAGTTTTCCTGTATTCCTAATAGTGCAGGCGACACACATGTTACTTAGATTACAAAGTTGTTCTTTACATTTCTGTACTTTCGTTGGAAATTTCTTTCTGTGCTCTCAAGTGGGAGATCTCACGTTCCAGTTTTTCTGTATTGCTAATGGAACGGGAGGCACAAATGTGATTTAGTTTACAAAGTTTTGCTTTGCCTTTCTATTGTTTTGTTGGAAACTTGTTTCTGTGCACTACTGTGGAGATATCACATTTCAGTTTTCCTGTATTCCTAATTGAGAGGGCTATACAGATGTTACTGAGCATACAATGTTGTGCTTTACATTTCTGTTCTTTCATTGGAAACTTGTTTCTGTGAGGTACAGTGAGATATAACTTTTCAGTTTTACTGTATTCCGAATTGTGCAGGTGACACACATGTTACCTAGTTTACAAAATTGTGCTTTACATTTGTGTTCTTTTGTTGGAAACTTCTTTCTGTGCACTACAGTGGGAGATATCACTTTTCAGTTTTCCTGTATTCCTAAGTCAATGGGCTGACACAGATGTGATTTAGTTTCCAAAGTTGTGCTTTGCCTTTCAGTTCTTTCATTGGAAACTACTTTCTTTGCTCTAATGTGGGGAGATATCACTTTTCAGTTTTCCGTATTCCTAATTGTACAGGCGACACACATGTTAATTAGTTTACAAAGTTGTGCTTTACATTTCTGTTCTTTCGTTGGAAACTTGTTTCTTTGAGGTACAGTGCAAGATATCATTTTTCAGTTTTCATGTAATCCTAATTGAATTGGCGACACACATGTGATTTAGTTACCAAAGTTGTGCTTTGCATTTCTGTTCTTTCATTGGAAACTTCTTTCTGTGCTCTAAAGTGGAAGATATCACTATTCAGTTTTCCTGTATTCCTAATTGAGCGGGCGACACAAATGTGATTTAGTTTAAAAAGTTGTGCTTTGCCTTTCTATTCTTTTGTTGGAAACTTGTTTCTATGCACTACAGTGGGAGATATCACTTTTCAGTTTTCTTGTATTTCTAATTGAACGGGCTACATACATGTTACTTAGTTTACAACCTTATGATTTACATTTCTGTTCTTTTTTTTGGAATCATCTTTCTGTGCACTACAGTGGGAGATATCACTATTCACTTTTCCTGTATTCCTAATTGAGCAGGCGACACACATTTGATTTATTTTCCAAAGTTGTGCTTTGCCTTTCTATTCTTTTGATGGAAACTTGTTTCTATGCACTACAGTGGGAGATATCACTTTTCAGTTTTCCTGTATTCCTAATTGAGCGAGTGGCACACATGTGATTTAGTTTACAAAGTAGTGCTTTTGCGTTTATGTTCTTTTTCGTTGGAAACTTGTTCCTGTTAGGAACAAGTTAGGTTAGGTTAGGGTTAGGGTTAGTTAGGTTAGGGTTAGGGTTAGGGTTAGGGGTTAGGGTTATGGTTTAGGTTATATCACTTTTCAGTTTTTCCTGTTATAATAATTGAACAGTCGACACATATGTGAATTAGTTTGCAAAATTGTGCTTTTTGTTTCTGTTCTTTCGATGAATACTTGTTTCTCTCTGCCGTACATTTCAATATATCACTTTTCAGATTTCCTGTATTCCTAATTGAGCTAGCGACACACATGTGATTTCATTTACAAAGAAGTGCTTTTGCGTTTCTCTTCTTCTGTTGGAAACTTTTTCTGTGCAGTACAGTGTGATATATCACTATGTAGTTTTTCCTTTTATCATGATTGAACGGGAAACACTTATGTGAATTAGTTTACAAAGTTGTGCTTTTATGTTTCTGTTCTTTTCGATGGAAACTTGTTTCTATGCCATACAGTGCCAGATAACACTTTTCAGTTTTCCTATATTCCTAATTGAGCGAGCAACACACATGTGATTCTGTTTAAAAGTAGTACTTTGCTTTTTCTGTTCTTTTCGTTGGAAACTTGTTCCTTTTAGGAACAAGTTAGGTTTTAGGGTTAGGGTTAGGGTTAGGTTAGGGTTTAGGGTTTAGGGTTAGGGTAGTTAGGTTAGGGTTAGGGTTAGGGTTAGTGTTATGTTTATGGTTAGGTTTAGGGTTGGGGTTAGGGTTAGGGTTAGGGTTAGGGTTAGGGTTAGTGTTAGGTTTTAGGGTTAGGGTTACAGGTTAGTTTTACAGGGTTAGGGTTAGGGTTAGGGTTAGGGGTTATATCACTTTTCAGTTTTCCTGTTATAATAATTGAACAGGCGACACGTATGTGAATTAGTTTACAAAGTTGTGTTTTGCGTTTCTGTTCTTTAGATGGAAACTTGTTTCTGTGCTGTACAGTTGAGATAACACTTTTCAGTTTTCATGTATTCCTAATTGAGCGGCGACACACATGTGATTCCTTTTTAAAAGTAGTACTTTGCTCTTCTGTTCTTTCGTTGGAAACATGTTCCTGTGCTGTATGGTGCGATATATCACTTTTCAGTTTTCCTGTATTCCTAATGGAACAGGAAACACACATGTGATTTTGTTTCCAAAGTTGTGCTTTAGCTTTCTGTTCTTACATTGAAACTTCTTCCTGTCCTCCAAAGTGGACGATATCACTCTTCAGTTTTCCATTATTGCTAATTGTGCATGTGACACACATGTTACTTAATTTACAAAGTTGTGCTTTACATTTCTATTCTTTCATTGGAAACTTGTTTCTGTGAGGTACAGTGCAAGATATCACTTTTCAGTTTTCCTGTATTCCTATTTGAACGGGCAACACACATTTGATTTATTTTCCAAATTTGTGCTTTGCATTTCTGTTCTTTCATTGGAAAATTCTTTCTATGCTCTAAAGTGGGAGATATCACTTTTCAGTTTTCCTGTATTCCTAATTGAGTTAGGGCTATGACACAAATGTGATTTAGTTTAAAAAGTTGTGCTTTGCCTTTCTATTCTTTTGTAGGAAACTTGTTTCTATGCACTACAGTTGGAGTTATCACTTTTCAGTTTTTTTTGTATTCTTAATTGTGCGGGCAACACACATGTTAAGTAGTTTGCAAAGTTGTGCTTTATATTTTTTTTCTTTCATTGGAAACTTGTTTCTCTGTGGTACAATGTGAGATATCACATTTCAGTTTTCCTGCATTCCTAAATGAACAGGTGACACACATGTGATTTAGTTTCCAATGTTGTACTTTTTGCTTTTCTGTTCATTCATTGCAAACTTCTTTCTGTGCTCTAAAGTGGAAGATATTACTTTTCAGTTTTCTTGTATTCCTAATTGTGCAGGGGGACACAGGTTGCATAGTTTACATAGATGGGCTTTACATTTCTGTTATTTCGTTGGAAACTTGTTAGTGTGAGGTATAATGCGAGATATCATTTTTTAGTTTTCCTGTATTCCTAATTGAATGGGTGACACACATGTGATTTAGTTTACAAAGTTGTGCTTTGCGTTTCTGTTTTTTATTGGAAACTTCTTTCTCTGCTCTAAAGAGGAGATATCACTTTTAGTTTTCCTGTATTCCTAATAGTGCAGGCGACCCACATGTTACTTAGATTACAAAGTTGTTCATTACATTTCTGTTCTTTTGTTGGAAATTTCTTTCTGTGCTCTCAAGTGGGAGATCTCACGTTCCAGTTTTTCTGTATTGCTAATGGAATGGGCGGCACAAATGTGATTTAGTTTACAAAGTTTTGCTTTGCCTTTCTATTCTTTTGTTGGAAACTTGTTTCTGTGCACTACTGTGGAGATATCACATTTCAGTTTTCCTGTATTCCTAATTGAGAGGGCTATACTGATGTTACTGAGCATACAATGTTGTGCTTTACATTTCTGTTCTTTCATTGGAAACTTGTTTCTGTGAGGTACAGTGGGAGATATAACTTTTCAGTTTTACTGTATTCCTAATTGTGCAGGTGACACACATGTTACCTAGTTTACAAAATTGTGCTTTACATTTGTGTTCTTTTGTTGGAAACTTCTTTCTGTGCACTACAGTGGGAGATATCACATTTCAGTTTTCCTGTATTCCTAAGTCAATGGGCGACACAGATGTGATTTAGTTTCCAAAGTTGTGCTTTGCCTTTCAGTTCTTTCATTGGAAACTACTTTCTTTGCTCTAATGTGGGAGATATCACTTTTCAGTTTTCCCGTATTCCTAATTGTACAGGCGACACACATGTTAATTAGTTTACAAAGTTGTGCTTTACATTTCTGTTCTTTCGTTGGAAACTTGTTTCTTTGAGGTACAGTGCAAGATATCATTTTTCAGTTTTCATGTAATCCTAATTGAATTGGCGACACACATGTGATTTAGTTACCAAAGTTGTGCTTTGCATTTCTGTTCTTTCATTGGAAACTTCTTTCTGTGCTCTAAAGTGGAAGATATCACTATTCAGTTTTCCTGTATTCCTAATTGAGCGGGCGACACAAATGTGATTTAGTTTAAAAAGTTGTGCTTTGCCTTTCTATTCTTTTGTTGGAAACTTGTTTCTATGCACTACAGTGGGAGATATCACTTTTCAGTTTTCTTGTATTTCTAATTGAACGGGCTACATACATGTTACTTAGTTTACAACCTTATGATTTACATTTCTGTTCTTTTTTTTGGAATCATCTTTCTGTGCACTACAGTGGGAGATATCACTTTTCAGTTTTCCTGTATTCCTAATTGAGCGGGCGACACACATGTTAAGTAGTTTGCAAAGTTGTGCTTTATATTTTTTTTCTTTCATTGGAAACTTGTTTCTCTGTGGTACAATGTGAGATATCACTTTTCAGTTTTCCTGGATTCCTAATTGAACAGGTGACACACATGTGATTTAGTTTCCAATGTTGTGCTTTGCTTTTCTGTTCATTCATTGCAAACTTCTTTCTGTGCTCTAAAGTGGAAGATATCACTTTTCAGTTTTCTTGTATTCCTAATTGTGCAGGGGACACACAGGTTGCATAGTTTACAAAGTTGTGCTTTACATTTCTGTTCTTTCATTGGAAACTTGTTAGTGTGAGGTACAATGCCAGATATCACTATTCAGTTTTCCTGTATTCCTATTTGAGCGAGTGGCACATATGTGATTTAGTTTACAAAGTAGTGCTTTGCGTTTATGTTCTTTCGTTGGAAACTTGTTCCTGTTAGGAACAAGTTAGGGTTAGGTTAGGGTTAGGGTTAGGGTTAGGGTTAGGGTTGGGGTTAGGGTTAGGGGTTAGGGTTATGGTTAAGGTTATATCACTTTTCAGTTTTCCTGTTATAATAATTGAACAGTCGACACGTATGTGAATTAGTTTGCAAAGTTGTGCTTTGTGTTTCTGTTCTTTCGATGAAAACCTGTTTCTCTGCCGTACATTTCAATATATCACTTTTCAGATTTCCTGTATTCCTAATTGAGCTAGCGACACACATGTGATTTCGTTTCCAAAGAAGTGCTTTGCGTTTCTGTTCTTCTGTTGGAAACTTTTTCTGTGCATTACAGTGTGACATATCAGTATGTAGTTTTCCTTTTATCATAATTGAACGGGAAACACTTATGTGAATTAGTTTACAAAGTTGGGCTTTGCGTTTCTGTTCTTTCGATGGAATCTTGTTTCTGTGCCGTACAGTGCCAGATAACACTTTTCAGTTTTCCTGTATTCCTAATTGAGCGAGCAACACACATATTATTCTGTTTAAAAGTAGTGCTTTGCTTTTCTGTTCTTTCGTTGGAAACTTGTTCCTTTTAGGAACAAGTTAGGGTTAGAGTTAGGGTTAGGGGTTAGGGTTGGGGGTAGGGTTAGGGTTAGGGTTAGGGTTAGGGTTAGGGTTACAGGGTTAGTGTTACAGGGTTAGGGTTAGGGTTAGGGTTAGGGTTATATCACTTTTCAGTTTTCCTGTTATAATAATTGAACAGGCGACACGTATGTGAATTAGTTTACAAAGTTGTGCTTTGCGTTTCTGTTCTTTCGATGGAAACTTGTTTCTGTGCTGTACAGTGCGAGATAACACTTTTCAGTTTTCATGTATTCCTAATTGAGCGAGCGACACACATGTGATTCCTATTAAAAGTAGTACTTTTGTTCTTCTGTTTTTTCGTTGAAACATGTTCCTGTGCTGTATGGTGCGATATATCACTTTTCAGTTTTCCTGTATTCCTAATGGAACGGGAAACACACATGTGATTTTGTTTCCAAAGTTGTGCTTTACCTTTCTGTTCTTACATTGGAAACTTCTTCCTGTACTCCAAAGTGGAAGATATCACTTTTCAGTTTTCCTTTATTGCTAATTGTGCAGGTGACACATATGTTACTTAATTTAAAAAGTTGTGCTTTACATTTCTGTTCTTTCATTGGAAACTTGTTTCTGTGAGGTACATGCAAGATATCACTTTTCAGTTTTCCTGTATTCCTAATTGAACGGGACACAAATGTGATTTAGTTTAAAAGGTTGTGCTTTGCCTTTCTATTCTTTTGTAGGAAACTTGTTTCTATGCACTACCGTGGGAGATATCACTTTTCAGTTTTCTTGTATTTCTAATTGAACGGGCTATATACATGTTACTTAGTTTACAAACTTGTGATTTACATTTCTGTTCTTTTTTGGAATCATCTTTCTGTGCACTACAGTGGGAGATATCACTTTTCAGTTTTCTTGTATTCCTAATTGAGCGGGCAAAACACATGTTAAGTAGTTTGCAAAGTTGTCCTTTATATTTCTTTTCTTTCATTGGAAACTTGTTTCTCTGAGGTACAATATGAGATATCACTTTTCAGTTTTCCTGGATTCCTAATTGAACAGGTGACACACATGTGATTTTGTTTCCAATGTTGTGCTTTGCTTTTCTGTTCATTCATTGCAAACTTCTTTCTGTGCTCTAAAGTGGAAGATATCACTTTTCAGTTTTCTTGTATTCCTAATTGAGAGGGCTATACACATGTTACTGAGCATACAAAGTTGTGCTTTACATTTCTGTTCTTTCATTGGAAACTTGTTTCTGTGAGGTACAGGGCGAGATATCACTTTTCTGTTTTCCTGTATTCCTAATTGAACGGGCGACACAGATGTGATTTATTTTCCAAAGCTCTGCTTTGTGTTTATGTTCTTTCATTGGAAACCTCTTTCTGTGCTCTAAAGTGGGAGATATCACTTTTCAGTTTTCCTCTATTCCTAATGAACGGGCGACTCAGATGTGATTTATTTTCCAAAGCTCTGCTTTGTGTTTATGTTCTTTCATTGGAAACTTCTTTCTGTGCTCTAAAGTGGGAGATATCACTTTTTAGTTTTCCTGTATTCCTAATTGAACGGAAGACACACATGTTACCTAGTTTACAAAATTGTGCTTTACATTTGTGTTCTTTTGTTGGAAACTTCTTTCTGTACACTACAGTGGGAGATATTACTTTTCAGTTTTCCTGTATTCCTAAGTCAATGGGCCACACACATGTGATTTAGTTTCCAAATTTGTGCTTTGCCTTTCTGTTCTTTCATTGGAAACTTCTTTCTTTGCTCTAAAGTGGGAGATATCACTTATCAGTTTTCCCGTATTCCTAATTGTACAGGCAACACACATGTTAATTAGTTTACAAAGTTGTGCTTTACATTTCTGTTCTTTGTTTGGAAACTTGTTTCTTTGAGGTACAGTGCAGATATCATTTTTCAGTTTTCATGTAATCCTAATTGAACTGGCGACACACATGTGATTTAGTTACCAAAGTTCTGCTTTATGTTTCTGTTCTTTCATTGAAACTTCTTTCTGTGCTCTAAAGTGGGAGATATCACTATTCACTTTTCCTGTATTCCTAATTGAGCAGGCGACACACATTTGATTTATTTTCCAAAGTTGTGCTTTGCCTTTCTATTCTTTTGATGGAAACTTGTTTCTATGCACTACAGTGGGAGATATCACTTTTCAGTTTTCCTGTATTCCTAATTGAGCGAGTGGCACACATGTGATTTAGTTTACAAAGTAGTGCTTTGCGTTTATGTTCTTTCGTTGGAAACTTGTTCCTGTTAGGAACAAGTTAGGGTTAGGTTAGGGTTAGGGTTAGGGTTAGGGTTAGGGGGTTAGGGTTATGGTTAGGGTTATATCACTTTTCAGTTTTCCTGTTATAATAATTGAACAGTCGACACATATGTGAATTAGTTTGCAAAATTGTGCTTTTTGTTTCTGTTCTTTCGATGAATACTTGTTTCTCTGCCGTACATTTCAATATATCACTTTTCAGATTTCCTGTATTCCTAATTGAGCTAGCGACACACATGTGATTTCATTTACAAAGAAGTGCTTTGCGTTTCTCTTCTTCTGTTGGAAACTTTTTCTGTGCAGTACAGTGTGATATATCACTATGTAGTTTTCCTTTTATCATGATTGAACGGGAAACACTTATGTGAATTAGTTTACAAAGTTGTGCTTTGCGTTTCTGTTCTTTCGATGGAAACTTGTTTCTATGCCATACAGTGCCAGATAACACTTTTCAGTTTTCCTATATTCCTAATTGAGCGAGCAACACACATGTGATTCTGTTTAAAAGTAGTACTTTGCTTTTCTGTTCTTTCGTTGGAAACTTGTTCCTTTTAGGAACAAGTTAGGGTTAGAGTTAGGGTTAGGGTTAGGGTTAGGGTTAGGGTTAGGTTTAGGTTAGGGTTAGGGCAGGTTAGGGTTAGGGTTAGGGTTAGTGTTATGTTTATGGTTAGGTTTATGGTTAGGGTTAGGGTTAGGGTTAGGGTTAGGGTTAGGGTTAGTGTTAGGTTTAGGTTAGGGTTACAGGGTTAGGGTTACAGGGTTAGGGTTAGGGTTAGGGTTAGGGTTATATCACTTTTCAGTTTTCCTGTTATAATAATTGAACAGGCGACACGTATGTGAATTAGTTTACAAAGTTGTGTTTTGCGTTTCTGTTCTTTAGATGGAAACTTGTTTCTGTGCTGTACAGTGCGAGATAACACTTTTCAGTTTTCATGTATTCCTAATTGAGCGAGCGACACACATGTGATTCCTTTTAAAAGTAGTACTTTGCTCTTCTGTTCTTTCGTTGGAAACATGTTCCTGTGCTGTATGGTGCGATATATCACTTTTCAGTTTTCCTGTATTCCTAATGGAACGGGAAACACACATGTGATTTTGTTTCCAAAGTTGTGCTTTAGCTTTCTGTTCTTACATTGGAAACTTCTTCCTGTCCTCCAAAGTGGACGATATCACTCTTCAGTTTTCCATTATTGCTAATTGTGCATGTGACACACATGTTACTTAATTTACAAAGTTGTGCTTTACATTTCTATTCTTTCATTGGAAACTTGTTTCTGTGAGGTACAGTGCAAGATATCACTTTTCAGTTTTCCTGTATTCCTATTTGAACGGGCAACACACATTTGATTTATTTTCCAAATTTGTGCTTTGCATTTCTGTTCTTTCATTGGAAAATTCTTTCTATGCTCTAAAGTGGGAGATATCACTTTTCAGTTTTCCTGTATTCCTAATTGAGCGGTCGACACAAATGTGATTTAGTTTAAAAAGTTGTGCTTTGCCTTTCTATTCTTTTGTAGGAAACTTGTTTCTATGCACTACAGTTGGAGTTATCACTTTTCAGTTTTTTTTGTATTCTTAATTGTGCGGGCAACACACATGTTAAGTAGTTTGCAAAGTTGTGCTTTATATTTTTTTTCTTTCATTGGAAACTTGTTTCTCTGTGGTACAATGTGAGATATCACATTTCAGTTTTCCTGCATTCCTAAATGAACAGGTGACACACATGTGATTTAGTTTCCAATGTTGTACTTTGCTTTTCTGTTCATTCATTGCAAACTTCTTTCTGTGCTCTAAAGTGGAAGATATTACTTTTCAGTTTTCTTGTATTCCTAATTGTGCAGGGGACACACAGGTTGCATAGTTTACATAGATGGGCTTTACATTTCTGTTATTTCGTTGGAAACTTGTTAGTGTGAGGTATAATGCGAGATATCATTTTTTAGTTTTCCTGTATTCCTAATTGAATGGGTGACACACATGTGATTTAGTTTACAAAGTTGTGCTTTGCGTTTCTGTTTTTTTATTGGAAACTTCTTTCTCTGCTCTAAAGAGGGAGATATCACTTTTTAGTTTTCCTGTATTCCTAATAGTGCAGGCGACCCACATGTTACTTAGATTACAAAGTTGTTCATTACATTTCTGTACTTTCGTTGGAAATTTCTTTCTGTGCTCTCAAGTGGGAGATCTCACGTTCCAGTTTTTCTGTATTGCTAATGGAATGGGCGGCACAAATGTGATTTAGTTTACAAAGTTTTGCTTTGCCTTTCTATTCTTTTGTTGGAAACTTGTTTCTGTGCACTACTGTGGAGATATCACATTTCAGTTTTCCTGTATTCCTAATTGAGAGGGCTATACTGATGTTACTGAGCATACAATGTTGTGCTTTACATTTCTGTTCTTTCATTGGAAACTTGTTTCTGTGAGGTACAGTGCGAGATATAACTTTTCAGTTTTACTGTATTCCGAATTGTGCAGGTGACACACATGTTACCTAGTTTACAAAATTGTGCTTTACATTTGTGTTCTTTTGTTGGAAACTTCTTTCTGTGCACTACAGTGGGAGATATCACATTTCAGTTTTCCTGTATTCCTAAGTCAATGGGCGACACAGATGTGATTTAGTTTCCAAAGTTGTGCTTTGCCTTTCAGTTCTTTCATTGGAAACTACTTTCTTTGCTCTAATGTGGGAGATATCACTTTTCAGTTTTCCCGTATTCCTAATTGTACAGGCGACACACATGTTAATTAGTTTACAAAGTTGTGCTTTACATTTCTGTTCTTTCGTTGGAAACTTGTTTCTTTGAGGTACAGTGCAAGATATCATTTTTCAGTTTTCATGTAATCCTAATTGAATTGGCGACACACATGTGATTTAGTTACCAAAGTTGTGCTTTGCATTTCTGTTCTTTCATTGAAACTTCTTTCTGTGCTCTAAAGTGGAAGATATCACTATTCAGTTTTCCTGTATTCCTAATTGAGCGGGCGACACAAATGTGATTTAGTTTAAAAAGTTGTGCTTTGCCTTTCTATTCTTTTGTTGGAAACTTGTTTCTATGCACTACAGTGGGAGATATCACTTTTCAGTTTTCTTGTATTTCTAATTGAACGGGCTACATACATGTTACTTAGTTTACAACCTTATGATTTACATTTCTGTTCTTTTTTTTGGAATCATCTTTCTGTGCACTACAGTGGGAGATATCACTATTCACTTTTCCTGTATTCCTAATTGAGCAGGCGACACACATTTGATTTATTTTCCAAAGTTGTGCTTTGCCTTTCTATTCTTTTGATGGAAACTTGTTTCTATGCACTACAGTGGGAGATATCACTTTTCAGTTTTCCTGTATTCCTAATTGAGCGAGTGGCACACATGTGATTTAGTTTACAAAGTAGTGCTTTGCGTTTATGTTCTTTCGTTGGAAACTTGTTCCTGTTAGGAACAAGTTAGGGTTAGGTTAGGTTAGGGTTAGGGTTAGGGTTAGGGTTAGGGTTAGGGGTTAGGGTTATGGTTAGGTTATATCACTTTTTCAGTTTTCCTGTTATAATAATTGAACAGTCGACACATATGTGAATTAGTTTGCAAAATTGTTTTTTGTTTCTGTTCTTTCGATGAATACTTGTTTCTCTGCCGTACATTTCAATATATCACTTTTCAGATTTCCTGTATTCCTAATTGAGCTAGCGACACACATGTGATTTCATTTACAAAGAAGTGCTTTGCGTTTCTCTTCTTCTGTTGGAAACTTTTTCTGTGCAGTACAGTGTGATATATCACTATGTAGTTTTCCTTTTATCATGATTGAACGGGAAACACTTATGTGAATTAGTTTACAAAGTTGTGCTTATGTTTCTGTTCTTTCGATGGAAACTTGTTTCTATGCCATACAGTGCCAGATAACACTTTTCAGTTTTCCTATATTCCTAATTGAGCGAGCAACACACATGTGATTCTGTTTAAAAGTAGTACTTTGCTTTTCTGTTCTTTCGTTGGAAACTTGTTCCTTTTAGGAACAAGTTAGGTTAGGTTAGGGTTAGGTTAGGGTTAGGGTTAGGTTTAGGGTTAGGGTTAGGCATGCAGTTAGGGTTAGGTTAGGGTTAGTGTTATGTTTATGGTTAGGTTTAGGGTTAGGGTTAGGGTTAGGGTTAGGTTAGGGTTAGGGTTAGTGTTAGGTTTAGGGTTAGGGTTACAGGGTTAGGGTTACAGGGTTAGGGTTAGGGTTAGGGTTAGGGTTATATCACTTTTCAGTTTTCCTGTTATAATAATTGAACAGGCGACACGTATGTGAATTAGTTTACAAAGTTGTGTTTTTTATGTTTCTGTTCTTTAGATGGAAACTTGTTTCTGTGCTGTACAGTCGTGAGATAACACTTTTCAGTTTTCATGTATTCCTAATTGAGCGGCGACACACATGTGATTCCTTTTAAAAGTAGTACTTTGCTCTCTGTTCTTTCGTTGGAAACATGTTCCTGTGCTGTATGGTGCGATATATCACTTTTCAGTTTTCCTGTATTCCTAATGGAACGGGAAACACACATGTGATTTTGTTTCCAAAGTTGTGCTTTAGCTTTCTGTTCTTACATTGGAAACTTCTTCCTGTCCTCCAAAGTGGACGATATCACTCTTCAGTTTTCCATTATTGCTAATTGTGCATGTGACACACATGTTACTTAATTTACAAAGTTGTGCTTTACATTTCTATTCTTTCATTGAAACTTGTTTCTGTGAGGTACAGTGCAAGATATCACTTTTCAGTTTTCCTGTATTCCTATTTGAACGGGCAACACACATTTGATTTATTTTCCAAATTTGTGCTTTGCATTTCTGTTCTTTCATTGGAAAATTCTTTCTATGCTCTAAAGTGGGAGATATCACTTTTCAGTTTTCCTGTATTCCTAATTGAGCGGTCGACACAAATGTGATTTAGTTTAAAAAGTTGTGCTTTGCCTTTCTATTCTTTTGTAGGAAACTTGTTTCTATGCACTACAGTTGAGTTATCACTTTTCAGTTTTTTTGTATTCTTAATTGTGCGGGCAACACACATGTTAAGTAGTTTGCAAAGTTGTGCTTTATATTTTTTTCTTTCATTGGAAACTTGTTTCTCTGTGGTACAATGTGAGATATCACATTTCAGTTTTCCTGCATTCCTAAATGAACAGGTGACACACATGTGATTTAGTTTCCAATGTTGTACTTTTGCTTTTCTGTTCATTCATTGCAAACTTCTTTCTGTGCTCTAAAGTGGAAGATATTACTTTTCAGTTTTCTTGTATTCCTAATTGTGCAGGGGACACACAGGTTGCATAGTTTACATAGATGGGCTTTACATTTCTGTTATTTCGTTGGAAACTTGTTAGTGTGAGGTATAATGCGAGATATCATTTTTAGTTTTCCTGTATTCCTAATTGAATGGGTGACACACATGTGATTTAGTTTACAAAGTTGTGCTTTATGTTTCTGTTTTTTTATTGAAACTTCTTTCTCTGCTCTAAAGAGGGAGATATCACTTTTAGTTTTCCTGTATTCCTAATAGTGCAGGCGACCCACATGTTACTTAGATTACAAAGTTGTTCATTACATTTCTGTACTTTCGTTGGAAATTTCTTTCTGTGCTCTCAAGTGGGAGATCTCACGTCCAGTTTTTCTGTATTGCTAATGGAATGGGCGGCACAAATGTGATTTAGTTTACAAAGTTTTGCTTTGCCTTTCTATTCTTTTGTTGGAAACTTGTTTCTGTGCACTACTGTGGAGATATCACATTTCAGTTTTCCTGTATTCCTAATTGAGAGGGCTATACTGATGTTACTGAGCATACAATGTTGTGCTTTACATTTCTGTTCTTTCATTGGAAACTTGTTTCTGTGAGGTACAAAGTGAGATATAACTTTTCAGTTTTACTGTATTCCAATTGTGCAGGTGACACACATGTTACCTAGTTTACAAAATTGTGCTTTACATTTGTGTTTTTTGTTGGAAACTTCTTTCTGTGCACTACAGTGGGAGATATCACATTTCAGTTTTCCTGTATTCCTAAGTCAATGGGCGACACAGATGTGATTTAGTTTCCAAAGTTGTGCTTTGCCTTTCAGTTCTTTCATTGGAAACTACTTTCTTTGCTCTAATGTGGAGATATCACTTTTCAGTTTTCCCGTATTCCTAATTGTACAGGCGACACACATGTTAATTAGTTTACAAAGTTGTGCTTTACATTTCTGTTCTTTCGTTGGAAACTTGTTTCTTTGAGGTACAGTGCAAGATATCATTTTTCAGTTTTCATGTAATCCTAATTGAATTGGCGACACACATGTGATTTAGTTACCAAAGTTGTGCTTTGCATTTCTGTTCTTTCATTGGAAACTTCTTTCTGTGCTCTAAAGTGGAAGATATCACTATTCAGTTTTCCTGTATTCCTAATTGAGCGGGCGACACAAATGTGATTTAGTTTAAAAAGTTGTGCTTTGCCTTTCTATTCTTTTGTTGGAAACTTGTTTCTATGCACTACAGTGGGAGATATCACTTTTCAGTTTTCTTGTATTTCTAATTGAACGGGCTACATACATGTTACTTAGTTTACAACCTTATGATTTACATTTCTGTTCTTTTTTTTGGAATCATCTTTCTGTGCACTACAGTGGGAGATATCACTTTTCAGTTTTCCTGTATTCCTAATTGAGCGGGCGACACACATGTTAAGTAGTTTGCAAAGTTGTGCTTTATATTTTTTTCTTTCATTGGAAACTTGTTTCTCTGTGGTACAATGTGAGATATCACTTTTCAGTTTTCCTGGATTCCTAATTGAACAGGTGACACACATGTGATTTAGTTTCCAATGTTGTGCTTTGCTTTTCTGTTCATTCATTGCAAACTTCTTTCTGTGCTCTAAAGTGGAAGATATCACTTTTCAGTTTTCTTGTATTCCTAATTGTGCAGGGGACACACAGGTTGCATAGTTTACAAAGTTGTGCTTTACATTTCTGTTCTTTCATTGAAACTTGTTAGTGTGAGGTACAATGCCAGATATCACTATTCAGTTTTCCTGTATTCCTAATTGAGTGGGTGACACAAATGTGATTTAGTTTAAAAAGTTGTCCTTTGCCTTTCTATTCTTTTGTTGGAAACTTGTTTCTATGCACTAAAGTGGGAGATATCACTTTTCAGTTTTCTTGTATTTCTAATTGAACGGGCTACATACATGTTACTTAGATTACAAACTTGTGATTTACATTTCTGTTCTTTTATTGGAATCATCTTTCTGTGCACTACAGTGGGAGATATCACTTTTCAGTTTTCCTGTATTCCTATTTGAGCGAGTGGCACATATGTGATTTAGTTTACAAAGTAGTGCTTTGCGTTTATGTTCTTTCGTTGGAAACTTGTTCCTGTTAGGAACAAGTTAGGGTTAGGTTAGGGTTAGGGTTAGGGTTAGGGTTAGGGTTAGGGTTTAGGGGTTAGGGTTATGGTTAAGGTTATATCACTTTTCAGTTTTCCTGTTATAATAATTGAACAGTCGAAACACGTATGTGAATTAGTTTGCAAAGTTGTGCTTTGTGTTTCTGTTCTTTCGATGAAAACTTGTTTCTCTGCCGTACATTTCAATATATCACTTTTCAGATTTCCTGTATTCCTAATTGAGCTAGCGACACACATGTGATTTCGTTTCAAAAGAAGTGCTTTGCGTTTCTGTTCTTCTGTTGGAAACTTTTTCTGTGCATTACAGTGTGATATATCAGTATTTAGTTTTCCTTTTATCATAATTGAACGGGAAACACTTATGTGAATTAGTTTACAAAGTTGTGCTTTGCGTTTCTGTTCTTTTCGATGGAATCTTGTTTCTGTTAGGAACAGTGCCAGATAACACTTTTCAGTTTTCCTGTATTCCTAATTGAGGAGCAACACACATATTATTCTGTTTAAAAGTAGTGCTTTGCTTTTCTGTTAGGGTTGGAAACTTGTTCCTTTTAGGAACAAGTTAGGTTAGAGTTAGGGTTAGGGTTAGGGTTAGGGTTAGGGTTAGGGGTTAGGGTTAGGGTTAGGGTTAGGGTTACAGGGTTAGTGTTACAGGGTTAGGGTTAGGGTTAGGGTTAGGTTATATCACTTTTCAGTTTTCCTGTTATAATAATTGAACAGGCGACACGTATGTGAATTAGTTTACAAAGTTGTGCTTTGCGTTTCTGTTCTTTCGATGGAAACTTGTTTCTGTGCTGTACAGTGCGAGATAACACTTTTCAGTTTTCATGTATTCCTAATTGAGCGAGCGACACACATGTGATTCCTATTAAAAGTAGTACTTTGTTCTTCTGTTCTTTCGTTGGAAACATGTTCCTGTGCTGTATGGTGCGATATATCACTTTTCAGTTTTCCTGTATTCCTAATGGAACGGGAAACACACATGTGATTTTGTTTCCAAAGTTGTGCTTTACCTTTCTGTTCTTACATTGGAAACTTCTTCCTGTACTCCAAAGTGGAAGATATCACTTTTCAGTTTTCCTTTATTGCTAATTGTGCAGGTGACACATATGTTACTTAATTTAAAAAGTTGTGCTTTACATTTCTGTTCTTTCATTGGAAACTTGTTTCTGTGAGGTACATGCAAGATATCACTTTTCAGTTTTCCTGTATTCCTAATTGAACGGGACACAAATGTGATTTAGTTTAAAAGGTTGTGCATTTTGCTTTTTCTATTCTTTCTTTTGTAGGAAACTTGTTTCTAATTGCACGACACAAATGTGGGAGATATCACTTTTTTCAGTTTTCTTGTATTTCTAATTGATTTCTAATTGAATGGGCTATATACATGTTACTTAGTTTACAAACTTGTGATTTACATTTCTGTTCTTTTTGAATCATCTTTCTGTGCACTACAGTGGGAGATATCACTTTTCAGTTTTCTTGTATTCCTAATTGAGCGGGCAAAACACATGTTAAGTAGTTTGCAAAGTTGTCCTTTATATTTCTTTTCTTTCATTGGAAACTTGTTTCTCTGAGGTACAATATGAGATATCACTTTTCAGTTTTCCTGGATTCCTAATTGAACAGGTGACACACATGTGATTTTGTTTCCAATGTTGTGCTTTGCTTTTCTGTTCATTCATTGCAAACTTCTTTCTGTGCTCTAAAGTGGAAGATATCACTTTTCAGTTTTCTTGTATTCCTAATTGAGCTAGGGCATGTTACTAGCATACATGTTATTTCTGTTTTTCATTGAAAGCATACAAACTTTTGTATTCCTAATTTACATTTCTGTTCTTTCATTGGAAACTTGTTTTTGTGGGAAACTTGTTTCTGGGCGAGATATCACTTTTCTGTTTTCCTGTATTCCTAATTGAGCAGGCGACACAGATGTGATTTATTTTCCAAAGCTCTGCTTTGTGTTTATGTTCTTTCATTGGAAACCTCTTTCTGTGCTCTAAAGTGGGAGATATCACTTTTCAGTTTTCCTCTATTCCTAATGAACAGGCGACTCAGATGTGATTTATTTTCCAAAGCTCTGCTTTGTGTTTATGTTCTTTCATTGGAAACTTCTTTCTGTGCTCTAAAGTGGGAGATATCACTTTTTAGTTTTCCTGTATTCCTAATTGAACGGAAGACACACATGTTACCTAGTTTACAAAATTGTGCTTTACATTTGTGTTCTTTTGTTGGAAACTTCTTTCTGTACACTACAGTGGGAGATATTACTTTTCAGTTTTCCTGTATTCCTAAGTCAATGGGCCACACACATGTGATTTAGTTTCCAAATTTGTGCTTTGCCTTTCTGTTCTTTCATTGAAACTTCTTTCTTTGCTCTAAAGTGGGAGATATCACTTATCAGTTTTCCCGTATTCCTAATTGTACAGGCAACACACATGTTAATTAGTTTACAAAGTTGTGCTTTACATTTCTGTTCTTTGTTTGGAAACTTGTTTCTTTGAGGTACAGTGCAGATATCATTTTTCAGTTTTCATGTAATCCTAATTGAACTGGCGACACACATGTGATTTAGTTACCAAAGTTCTGCTTTGCGTTTCTGTTCTTTCATTGGAAACTTCTTTCTGTGCTCTAAAGTGGGAGATATCACTATTCACTTTTCCTGTATTCCTAATTGAGCAGGCGACACACATTTGATTTATTTTCCAAAGTTGTGCTTTGCCTTTCTATTCTTTTGATGGAAACTTGTTTCTATGCACTACAGTGGGAGATATCACTTTTCAGTTTTCCTGTATTCCTAATTGAGCGAGTGGCACACATGTGATTTAGTTTACAAAGTAGTGCTTTGCGTTTATGTTCTTTCGTTGGAAACTTGTTCCTGTTAGGAACAAGTTAGGGTTAGGTTAGGGTTAGGGTTAGGGTTAGGGTTAGGGGGTTAGGGTTATGGTTAGGGTTATATCACTTTTCAGTTTTCCTGTTATAATAATTGAACAGTCGACACATATGTGAATTAGTTTGCAAAATTGTGCTTTTTGTTTCTGTTCTTTCGATGAATACTTGTTTCTCTGCCGTACATTTCAATATATCACTTTTCAGATTTCCTGTATTCCTAATTGAGCTAGTGACACACATGTGATTTCATTTACAAAGAAGTGCTTTGCGTTTCTCTTCTTCTGTTGGAAACTTTTTCTGTGCAGTACAGTGTGATATATCACTATGTAGTTTTCCTTTTATCATGATTGAACGGGAAACACTTATGTGAATTAGTTTACAAAGTTGTGCTTTGCGTTTCTGTTCTTTCGATGGAAACTTGTTTCTATGCCATACAGTGCCAGATAACACTTTTCAGTTTTCCTATATTCCTAATTGAGCGAGCAACACACATGTGATTCTGTTTAAAAGTAGTACTTTGCTTTTCTGTTCTTTCGTTGGAAACTTGTTCCTTTTAGGAACAAGTTAGGGTTAGAGTTAGGGTTAGGGTTAGGGTTAGGGTTAGGGTTAGGTTTAGGGTTAGGGTTAGGTGCAGTTAGGGTTAGGGTTAGGGTTAGTGTTATGTTTATGGTTAGGTTTATGGTTAGGGTTAGGGTTAGGGTTAGGGTTAGGGTTAGGGTTAGTGTTAGGTTTAGGGTTAGGGTTACAGGGTTAGGGTTACAGGGTTAGGGTTAGGGTTAGGGTTATATCACTTTTAAGTTTTCCTGTTATAATAATTGAACAGGCGACACGTATGTGAATTAGTTTACAAAGTTGTGTTTTGCGTTTCTGTTCTTTAGATGGAAACTTGTTTCTGTGCTGTACAGTGCGAGATAACACTTTTCAGTTTTCATGTATTCCTAATTGAGCGAGCGACACACATGTGATTCCTTTTAAAAGTAGTACTTTGCTCTTCTGTTCTTTCGTTGGAAACATGTTCCTGTGCTGTATGGTGCGATATATCACTTTTCAGTTTTCCTGTATTCCTAATGGAACGGGAAACACACATGTGATTTTGTTTCCAAAGTTGTGCTTTAGCTTTCTGTTCTTACATTGGAAACTTCTTCCTGTCCTCCAAAGTGGACGATATCACTCTTCAGTTTTCCATTATTGCTAATTGTGCATGTGACACACATGTTACTTAATTTACAAAGTTGTGCTTTACATTTCTATTCTTTCATTGGAAACTTGTTTCTGTGAGGTACAGTGCAAGATATCACTTTTCAGTTTTCCTGTATTCCTATTTGAACGGGCAACACACATTTGATTTATTTTCCAAATTTGTGCTTTGCATTTCTGTTCTTTCATTGGAAAATTCTTTCTATGCTCTAAAGTGGGAGATATCACTTTTCAGTTTTCCTGTATTCCTAATTGAGCGGTCGACACAAATGTGATTTAGTGTAAAAAGTTGTGCTTTGCCTTTCTATTCTTTTGTAGGAAACTTGTTTCTATGCACTACAGTGGGAGTTATCACTATTCAGTTTTTTTTGTATTCTTAATTGTGCGGGCAACACACATGTTAAGTAGTTTGCAAAGTTGTGCTTTATATTTCTTTTCTTTCATTGGAAACTTGTTTCTCATAGGTACAATGTGAGATATCACATTTCAGTTTTCCTGCATTCCTAAATGAACAGGTGACACACATGTGATTTAGTTTCCAATGTTGTACTTTGCTTTTCTGTTCATTCATTGCAAACTTCTTTCTGTGCTCTTAAGTGGAAGATATTACTTTTCAGTTTTCTTGTATTCCTAATTGTGCAGGGGACACACAGGTTGCATAGTTTACATAGATGGGCTTTACATTTCTGTTATTTCGTTGGAAACTTGTTAGTGTGAGGTATAATGCGAGATATCATTTTTTAGTTTTCCTGTATTCCTAATTGAATGGGTGACACACATGTGATTTAGTTTACAAAGTTGTGCTTTGCGTTTCTGTTTTTTATTGGAAACTTCTTTCTCTGCTCTAAAGAGGGAGATATCACTTTTTAGTTTTCCTGTATTCCTAATAGTGCAGGCGACCCACATGTTACTTAGATTACAAAGTTGTTCATTACATTTCTGTACTTTCGTTGGAAATTTCTTTCTGTGCTCTCAAGTGGGAGATCTCACGTTCCAGTTTTTCTGTATTGCTAATGGAATGGGCAGCACAAATGTGATTTAGTTTACAAAGTTTTGCTTTGCCTTTCTATTCTTTTGTTGGAAACTTGTTTCTGTGCACTACTGTGGAGATATCACATTTCAGTTTTCCTGTATTCCTAATTGAGAGGGCTATACTGATGTTACTGAGCATACAATGTTGTGCTTTACATTTCTGTTCTTTCATTGGAAACTTGTTTCTGTGAGGTACAGTCACGAGATATAACTTTTCAGTTTTACTGTATTCGAATTGTGCAGGTGACACACATGTTACCTAGTTTACAAAATTGTGCTTTACATTTGTGTTCTTTTGTTGGAAACTTCTTTCTGTGCACTACAGTGGGAGATATCACATTTCAGTTTTCCTGTATTCCTAAGTCAATGGGCGACACAGATGTGATTTAGTTTCCAAAGTTGTGCTTTGCCTTTCAGTTCTTTCATTGGAAACTACTTTCTTTGCTCTAATGTGGGAGATATCACTTTTCAGTTTTCCCGTATTCCTAATTGTACAGGCGACACACATGTTAATTAGTTTACAAAGTTGTGCTTTACATTTCTGTTCTTTCGTTGGAAACTTGTTTCTTTGAGGTACAGTGCAAGATATCATTTTTCAGTTTTCATGTAATCCTAATTGAATTGGCGACACACATGTGATTTAGTTACCAAAGTTGTGCTTTGCATTTCTGTTCTTTCATTGGAAACTTCTTTCTGTGCTCTAAAGTGGAAGATATCACTATTCAGTTTTCCTGTATTCCTAATTGAGCGGGCGACACAAATGTGATTTAGTTTAAAAAGTTGTGCTTTGCCTTTCTATTCTTTTGTTGGAAACTTGTTTCTATGCACTACAGTGGGAGATATCACTTTTCAGTTTTCTTGTATTTCTAATTGAACGGGCTACATACATGTTACTTACTTTACAACCTTATGATTTACATTTCTGTTCTTTTTTTTTGAATCATCTTTCTGTGCACTACAGTGGGAGATATCACTTTTCAGTTTTCCTGTATTCCTAATTGAGCGGGCGACACACATGTTAAGTAGTTTGCAAAGTTGTGCTTTATATTTTTTTTCTTTCATTGGAAACTTGTTTCTCTGTGGTACAATGTGAGATATCACTTTTCAGTTTTCCTGGATTCCTAATTGAACAGGTGACACACATGTGATTTAGTTTCCAATGTTGTGCTTTGCTTTTCTGTTCATTCATTGCAAACTTCTTTCTGTGCTCTAAAGTGGAAGATATCACTTTTCAGTTTTCTTGTATTCCTAATTGTGCAGGGGACACACAGGTTGCATAGTTTACAAAGTTGTACTTTACATTTCTGTTCTTTCATTGGAAACTTGTTAGTGTGAGGTACAATGCCAGATATCACTATTCAGTTTTCCTGTATTCCTAATTGAGTGGGTGACACAAATGTGATTTAGTTTAAAAAGTTGTCCTTTGCCTTTCTATTCTTTTGTTGGAAACTTGTTTCTATGCACTAAAGTGGGAGATATCACTTTTCAGTTTTCTTGTATTTCTAATTGAACGGGCTACATACATGTTACTTAGATTACAAACTTGTGATTTACATTTCTGTTCTTTTATTGGAATCATCTTTCTGTGCACTACAGTGGGAGATATCACTTTTCAGTTTTCCTGTATTCCTATTTGAGCGAGTGGCACATATGTGATTTAGTTTACAAAGTAGTGCTTTGCGTTTATGTTCTTTCGTTGGAAACTTGTTCCTGTTAGGAACAAGTTAGTTAGGGTTAGGGTTAGGGTTAGGTTAGTTAGGTTAGGGTTAGGGTTAGGGTTAGGGTTAGGGTTAGGGTTAGGGGGTTAGGGTTATGGTTAAGGTTATATCACTTTTCAGTTTTCCTGTTATAATAATTGAACAGTCGACACGTATGTGAATTAGTTTGCAAAGTTGTGCTTTGTGTTTCTGTTCTTTCGATGAAAACCTGTTTCTCTGCCGTACATTTCAATATATCACTTTTCAGATTTCCTGTATTCCTAATTGAGCTAGCGACACACATGTGATTTCGTTTCCAAAGAAGTGCTTTGCGTTTCTGTTCTTCTGTTGGAAACTTTTTCTGTGCATTACAGTGTGACATATCAGTATGTAGTTTTCCTTTTATCATAATTGAACGGGAAACACTTATGTGAATTAGTTTACAAAGTTGGGCTTTGCGTTTCTGTTCTTTCGATGGAATCTTGTTTCTGTGCCGTCACAGTGCCAGATAACACTTTTCAGTTTTCCTGTATTCCTAATTGAGGTGAGCAACACACATATTATTCTGTTTAAAAGTAGTGCTTTGCTTTTCTGTTCTTTCGTTGGAAACTTGTTCCTTTTAGGAACAAGTTATATCACTTTTAGTTTTTAGGGTTAGGGGTTAGGGTTAGGGTTAGGGTTAGGGTTAGGGTTAGGGTTAGGGTTAGGGTTAGGGTTACAGGGTTAGTGTTACAGGAAACTTGGTTAGGGTTAGGGTTATTGGGGTTATATCACTTTTCAGTTTTCCTGTTATAATAATTGAACAGGCGACACGTATGTGAATTAGTTTACAAAGTTGTGCTTTTGCGTTTCTGTTCTTTCGATGGAAACTTGTTTCTGTGCTGTACAGTGCGAGATAACACTTTTCAGTTTTCATGTATTCCTAATTGAGCGAGCGACACACATGTGATTCCTATTAAAAGTAGTACTTTGTTCTTCTGTTCTTTCGTTGGAAACATGTTCCTGTGCTGTATGGTGCGATATATCACTTTTCAGTTTTCCTGTATTCCTAATGGAACTTTGGAAACACACATGTGATTTTGTTTCCAAAGTTGTGCTTTTACCTTTCTGTTCTTACATTGGAAACTTCTTCCTGTACTCCAAAGTGGAAGATATCACTTTTCAGTTTTCCTTTATTGCTAATTGTGCAGGTGACACATATGTTACTTAATTTAAAAAGTTGTGCTTTACATTTCTGTTCTTTCATTGGAAACTTGTTTCTGTGAGGTACATGCAAGATATCACTTTTCAGTTTTCCTGTATTCCTAATTGAACGGGACACAAATGTGATTTAGTTTAAAAAGTTGTGCTTTGCCTTTCTATTCTTTTGTAGGAAACTTGTTTCTATGCACTACAGTGGGAGATATCACTTTTCAGTTTTTTTTTGTATTCCTAATTGTGCGGGCGACACACATGTTAAGTAGTTTGCAAAGTTGTGCTTTATATTTCTTTTCTTTCATTGGAAACTTGTTTTCTTAGGTACAATGTGACATATCAGTTTTCAGTTTTCCTGGATTCCTAAATGAACAGGTGACACACATGTGATTTAGTTTCCAATGTTGTGCTTTGCTTTTCTGTTCATTCATTGCAAACTTCTTTCTGTGCTCTAAAGTGGAAGATATCACTTTTCAGTTTTCCTGTATTCCTAATAGTGCAGGCGACACACATGTTACTTAGATTACAAAGTTGTTCTTTACATTTCTGTACTTTCGTTGGAAATTTCTTTCTGTGCTCTCAAGTGGGCGATCTCACGTTCCAGTTTTTCTGTATTCCTAATGGAACGGGCGAAACAAATGTGATTTAGTTTACAAAGTTTTGCTTTGCCTTTCTATTCTTTTGTTGGAAACTTCTTTTGAACGAAAGAACAGAAACGCAAAGCACTACTTGTAAACTAAATCACATGTGTGCCACTCGCTCAATTAGGAATACAGGAAACCTGAAAAGTGATATAACGCACTGTACAGCACAGGAACAAGGTTCGAACGAAAGTACAGAAAAACAAAGCACTACCTTTAAACGGAATCACATGTGTGTCGCTCGCTCAATTAGGAATACGGGAAAACTAAAAAGTGATATATTGAACTGTACAGCACAGGAACAAGTTTCCATCGAAAGAAGAGAAACGCAAAGAACAACCTCGTAAACTAATTCACGTTTGTGTTGCCTGTTCAATTATTATAACAGGAAAACTGAAAAGTGATATAACCCTAACCCTAACCCTAAGCCCCTAACCCTAACCCTAACTCTAAACCTAACCCTAACCCTAACAGGTTTCAAGGAAACCGTAAACCTAACCCTAACCCTAAGCCCTAACCCTAACACAAGTTTAACCCTAACTCCTAACCCTAATACAGTAACCTAATCCTAGTTTCCTAACCCTACTTTGTTAAACCTAACCCTAACCATAACCATAACTTGTTAATAACAGGAACAATTTTCCAACAAAAGAACATAAACGCAAAGCAATACATTGTAAACTAAATCACATGTGTGCCACTCACTCAATTAGGAATACAGGAAAACTGAAAAGTGATATAACACACTGTACAGGACAAGAACAAGTTTCCATGGAAAGAACAGAAACGCAAAGCACAACTTTGTTAAATAAATCACATGTGTGCCAATCGCTCAATTAGGAATACAGGAAAACTGAAAAGTAATATAACGCACTGTACAGCACAGGAACAAGTTTCGAACGAAAGAACAGAAAAGCAAAGCACTACTTTTAAACGGAATCACATGTGTGTCCCTCACTCAATTAGGAATACAGGAAAATTGAAAAGTGTTATCTTGCACTGTAAGGCACAGTAACAAGTTTCCATCGAAAGAACAGAATCGCAAAGCACAACTTTGTAAACTAATTCAAATATGTGTCGCCCATTCAATTATTATAACAGGAAAACTGAAAAGTGATATATTGAACTGTACAGCACAGGAACAAGTTTCCATTGAAAGAGAAGAAACGCAAAGCAAAACTTTGTGAACGAATTCACATACGTGTAGCCCGTTCAATTATTATTAACAGGAAAACTCAAAAGTGATATACACATTGTACAGCACAGACACATGTTTCCATCATTAGAACAGAAACACAACACACTACTTTGTAAACTAAATCACATGTGTGTTGCTCGCTCAATTAGGAATACCAGAAAACTGAAAAGCGATATATCGAAATGTATGGCAAAGAAACAAGGTTCTTCGAAAGAACAGAAACGCAAAGTACAACTTTGAAAACTAATTCACATTCGTGTCGCCTGTTCAATTATTATAACAGGGAAACTGAAAAGTGATATAAGCCTAACCCTAACCCTAACACCCTAACCCTAACCCTAACCCCTAACCCTAACCCTAACCCAAAACTACCCTAACCCTAACACTAACCCTAACGCTAACCCTAACCCTAATTTGTTCCTAACAGGTTTCCAAGGAAAGAACATAAATGCAAAACACTACTCTGTAAAGTAAATCACATGTGTTTCACTTGCTCAATTATGAATACAGGAAAACTGAAAAGTGATACATCGCACTGTACAGCATAGGAACAAGTTTAGAACAATAGACCAGAAAAGCAATGCACTACTTTTAAACGGAATCACATGTGTGTCGCTAGCTCAATTTGGAATACAGGAAAACTGAAAAGTGATATATCGCACTGTAAGGTACAGAAACAAGTTTCCATCAAAAGAACAGAAACGCAAAGCACTACTTTGTATACTAATTCACATAAGTGTCGCTCGTTCAATTATTATAACAGGAAAACTGAAAAGTGATATATCGCACTGTACAGCACAGGAACAAGTTCCCAAGGAAAGAACAAAAAAGCAAAGCACTACTTTTAAACAGAATCACATGTGTGTCACTCGCTCAATTAGGAATACAGGAAAACTGAAAGATGATATATCCCAGTATATGGCACAGAAACACGTTTCCATCGAAAGAACAGAAACGCAAAGCACAACTTTGTAAACTAATTCACATACTTGTTGCCCGATCAAGTATTATAACAGGAAAACTGAAAAGTGATATAACCCTAACGCTAACCCTAACCCCCTTACCCTAACCCTAACCCTAACCCTAATCCTAACCCCTAACGCTAACCCTAACCCTAAACCTAACCCTACCCTAACGCTAACCCTAACCCTAACACTAACCCTAACCCTAACTTGTACCTAACAGGAACAAGTTTCCAAGGAAAGAACCTAAACACAAAGCACTACATTGTAAACTAAATCACATGTGTGTCACTAGCTCAATTAGGAATACAGGAAAACTGAAAAGTGATATATCGCACTGTACAGCACATTAACAAGTTTTGAACCAAAGAAGAGAAAAGCAAAGCACTACTTGTAAACTAAATCACATGTGTGTCTCTTGCTCAATAAGTAATACAGGAAACCTGAAAAGTGATATATCGCAGTGTATGGCTTAGAAACAAGTTTTCTTCGAAAGAACAGAAACGAAAAGCACAACTTTGTAAACTAATTCACATTCGTGTTGCCTGTTCAATTATTATAACAGGAAAACTGAAAAGTGATATAACCCTAACACTAACCCTAACCCCTAACCATAACCATAACCCTAACCCTAATCCTAAACCTTAACGCTAACCCTAACCCTAAACGTAGCCCCTACCCTAACCCTAACACTAACCCTAACCCTATCCCCCTAACCCTTACCCTAACCCTAATCCTAACCCCCTAACCCTGACCCTAATACTAACCCTAAACCTACCCTAAACCTAACCCTAACCCTAACCCTAACCTAACTTGTTCCTAACAGGAAGAAGTTTCCAAGGAAAGACAATAAACGCAAAGCACTACTTTGTAAATTAAATCACATGTGTGTCACTTGCTAAATTAGAAATACAGGATAACTGAAAAGTGATATATCGCACTGTACAGCACAGGAACAAGTTTAGAATGAAAGAACAGAAGAACAGATCACTACTTTTAAACGGAATCACATGTGTGTCGCTCGCTCTAATAGGAATACAGGAAAACTGAAAACTGATATATCACAGTGTATGGCACAGAAACAAGTTTCCATGGAAAGAATAGAAAAGGAAAGCACAACTTTGTAAACTAATTCACATTTGTGTCGCCTCTTCAATTATTATAACAGGAAAAATGAGAAGTGATATAACCATAACAGTAACCCTAAACCCCTAACCCTAACCCTAACCCAAACCTAATCCTAACCCCTAACACTAAACCTAACCCTAAAACTAGCCCTACCCTAACCCTAACCCTAACCCTAACACTAACCCTAACCCTAACACTAATCCTAACCCTAACCCCTAACCCTAACCCAAACTGAACCCTAACACCTAACCCTATTCCTAACGCTAACCCTAACCCCCTACCCTAACCCTAACCCTAACCCTAACCTAATCCTGACTTGTTCCTAACAGGAACAAGTTTCCAACGAAAGAACATAAACAAAAAGCACTACTTTGTAAACTAAATCACATGTTTGTGGCGCTCGCTCAATTAGGACTACAGGAAAACTGAAAAGTTTTATCTCGCACTGTACGGCACAGAAACAAGGTTCCATTGAAATAACAGAAACGCAAAGCATACCTTTGTAAACTAATTCACATACGTGTTGCCTGTTCAATTATTATAACAGGAAAACTGAAAAGTGATATATCACACTGTACAGCACAGAAACAAGTTTCCAAAAGAAGAACAGAAATGCAAAGCACTACTTTGTAAACTAAATCACATGTGTGTTGCTCTCTCAATTAGTAATACAGGAAAACTGAAAAGTGATATATCGAACTACTAAGAAAAAAAACAAGCTTTCATTGAAAGAACAGAAACGCAAAGTGCAATTTTGTAATCTTATTAACATACGTGTCGCCTGTTCAATTATTATAACAGGAAAACTGAAAAGTGATATAACCCTAACAATAACCCTAACACTAACCATAACCCTAACCCTAACCCTAACCCTAACCCTAACCTAACCCTAACTTGTTCCTAACAGGAACAAGTTTCCAAGGAAAGACCATAAACACAAAGCACTACTTTGTAAACTAAATCACATGTGTGTCATTTGCTAAATTAGAAATACAGGATAACTGAAAAGTGATGTATCGCACTGTATAGCACAGGAACAAGTTTAGAATGAAAGAACAGAAGAACAAATCACTACTTTTAAATGGAATCATAAGTGTGTCGCTCACTCAATTAGGAATACAGGAAAACTGAAAAGTGATATATCGCCTGGTACGGCACAGAAACAAGTTTCCATCGAAAGAACAGAAACACAAAGCACAACTTTGTATACTAATTCACATACGTGTCGCCAGTTCAATTATTATTACAGGAAAACTGAAAAGTGATATATCGAAACTGTAAGGTAAAGAAACAAGTTTCTTCAAAAGAACAGAAACGAAAAGCACAACTTTGTAAACTAATTCACATATATGTCACCTGTTCAATTATTATAACAGGAAAACTGAAAAGTGATATAACCCTAACACTAACCCTAACCCCTAACCATAACCCTAACCCTAACCCTAATCCTAAACCCTAACTCTAACCCTAACCCTTAACCTAGCCCTACCCTAACCCTAATCCTAACCGTAACACTAACCCTAACCCTAACCCTCTAAACCTTACCCTAACCCTAATACTAACCCCCTAACCCTGACCCTAACGCTAACCCTAACCCTACCTAACCCTAACCCTAACCCTAACCTAACCCTGACTTGTTCCTAACAGGAACTAGTTTCCAAAGAAAGAACATAAACGCAAAGCACTACTTTGTAAACTAAATCACATGTGTGTCTCCTGCTCAATTAGGAATACAGGAAAACTGAAAAGTGATATATCGAAACTGTACGGAAAAGAAACAAGTTTCCATCGAAAGAACAGAAGCGCAAAGCATAACTTTGTAAACTAATTCACATACGTGTCGCCTGTTCAATTATTATAACAGGAAAACTGAAAAGTGATATATCACACTGTACAGCACAGAAACAAGTTTCCAAAAGAAGAACAGAAATGCAAAGCACTACTTTGTAAACTTAATTGCTCTCTCAATTAGTAATAAGAAAACTGTAAACTTTGTAAACTAATTAACATACGTGTCACCTGTTCAATTATTATAACAGGAAAACTGAAAAGTGATATAACCCTAACCCTAACCCTAACCCTAACCCTAACCCTAACCCTAACAGCAACCCTAACTTTGTTCCTAAGAGGAACAAGTTACAAGGCAAGACCATAAATGCAAAGCACTACTTTGTAAACTAAAACACATGTGTGTCACTCGCTAAGTTAGAAATACAGGAAAACTGAAAAGTGATATATCGCACTGTACGGCACAGAAACAAGTTTCCATCGAAAGAACAGAAACACAAAGCACAACTTTCTAAACTAATACACATACGTGTCGCCCGTTCAATTATTATAGCAAGAAAATTGAAAAGTGAAATATCGCACTGTACAGCACAGGAACAACTTTTGACCGAAAGAACAGAAAAGCAAAGCACTACTTTGTAAGCTAAATCACATGTGTGTCGCTCTCTCAATTAGTAATATAGAAGAACTGAAAAGTGATAAAACTGTAAGGCAAAGAAACAATTTTCCATCGAAAGAACAGAAACACAAAGCACAACTTTCTAAACTAATACACATACGTGTCGCCCGTTCAATTATTATAACAAGAAAATTGAAAAGTGAAATATCGCACTGTACAGCACAGGAACAACTTTCGACCGAAAGAACAGAAAAGCAAAGCACTACTTTGTAAGCTAAATCACATGTGTGTCGCTCTCTCAATTAGTAATATAGAAGAACTGAAAAGTGATAAAACTGTAAGGCAAAGAAACAATTTTCCATCGAAAGAACAGAAACGCAAAGTACAACTTTGTAAACTAATTCACATATGTGTTGCTTGTTCAATTATTATAACAGGAAAACTGAAAAGTGATATAACCCTAACCGTAACCCTAACCCTACCCTAACCCTAACCCTAACCCTAACCCTAACCCTAACCCTAACCCTAACCCTAACCCTAACCCTACCCTAACCCTAACCCTAACCCTAACCCTAACCCTAAACCTAACCCTAACCCTAACCTAACCCTACCTTGTTCCTAACAGGAACAAGTTTCCAAGTAAAGACCATAAACAAAAAAGGACTACTTTGTAAACTAAATCACATGTGTGTCACTTGCTAAATTAGAAATACAGGATAACTGAAAAGTGATGTATCCCACTGTACAGCACAGGAACAAGTTTAGAACGAAAGAGCAGAAGAACAAATCACTACTTTTTTTTTTATTCATCAGTTACATTTTATTAACTCTGTATCCCAGCCATGTCCCGATCCCTCATTCCCTCCCAGTCCCTCCCTCCCTCCCTCATCTCCACCGTGCCCATTTCCAAGTCCACTGATAGGGGGGACCTCCTCCCCATTCATCTGATCCTATTTTATCAGGTATCTTCAGGACTGGCTGCAAAGCCCTCCTCTGTGGCCTAACAGGACTTCTCCTCCCTTCGGGGGTGGGGAGACAAAAGAGCCAGTCATTGGGTTCCTGATAGAAATAGTCCTTGTTCCCCTCACTTTGGGAAACTAATTGGTTACTGAGCTACCACAGGCTACATCTGAGTGGAGGTTCTAGGTTATATGCATACATGGTCCTTGGTTGAATGCCAGTCTCAGAAAAGACCCTGTGCCCAGATATATTTGGTCCTTGTGGAGCTCCTATCGTTTCCCCATCAGACTAACTCCCCTTCTTTATTATGATTCCTTGTACTCTGCCAAAGGTTTGGTCATGAGTCTTTGCTTTGAAAACACTGCTAGTTGCAGTCTTTCAGATGCGCTCAGTAGACTCCTGTCATACATTCAATGCACATCCCATCTGTCTTTCTAATCGAGGATTGATCATCTTACCCCATGTCCGCTCAATTGATTATCTTTTTTAGGTGTATAGATTTCATTATGTTTATCATATCTTATAGGTCTATATAAGTGAGTATATCCCATGTTTGTCTTTCTCCTTCTGGGATATTTCACTCAGAATGATCTTTTCTAGATCCCACCATTTGCCTGCAAATTTCATGATTTCCTCCTTTTTGATTGCTGAGTAGTATTCCATTGTATAAAAATACCACAATTTCTGTACCCATTCCACCGTTGATGGACATCTGGGTTGTTTCAGGTTCTGGCTATTACAAATAGAGCTGCTATAAACATGGTTGAGCAAGTGTCTTTTTGTGTACGTGAATAAACTTTGGGTATATACCTAGCAGTGGTATAGCTGGGTCTGGAGGAAGCACTATTCCTATTTGTCTTAGAAAGTGCCAGATAGTTTTCCAGAGTGGTTGTACCAGTTTACATTCCCACCAGCAGTGGAGGAGGGTTCCCCTTTCTCCACAACCTCTCCAGCATGTGTTATTGCTTGACTTTTTCATCTTAGCCATTCTGAGGGGTGTAAGGTGATATCTCAGGGTCGTTTTGATTTGCATTTCCCTGATGACTAATGAGGATGAGCATTTCTTTAAGTGTTTTTCTGCCATTCGATATTCCTCTGTCCAGAATTCTCTGTTTAGCTCTGTTCCCCATTTTTTAATTGGATTACTTGGATTGCTGCTTTTCAGCTTCTTTAGTTCTTTGTATATACTGGATATTAGTCCTCTGTCAGATAAAGGGTTAGTGAAGATTCTTTCCCAATCTGTAGGCAGTCGTTTTGTTTTGATGACGGTATCCTTTGCTTTACAGAAAATTTTCAGTTCCATGAGGTCCCATTTATTGATTGTTGCTCTTAGAGCCTGTGCTGTTGGTGTTCTGTTCAGGAAGTTGTCTCCTGTGCCAATGAGTTCTAGGCTGTTACCCACCTTTTTTTCCAATTGATTTAGGGTATCTGGTTTTATGTTGAGGTCCTTGATCCACTTTGACTTTAGTTTTGTGCAAGGTGATAAATGGATCTATTTTCATTTTTCTGCATGTAGACATCCAGTTGGTAGAGCTCCATTTGTTGAAGATGCTGTCTGTTTTCCATCGAATGGATTTGGCTTCTTTGTCAAATATCGAGTATTCATAGGTGTGTGGATCTATTTCTGTGTCTTCTGTGCGGTTCCATTGATCCTCCTTTCTGTTTCTATGCCAATACCATGCAGTTTTTATTACTGTTGCCCTGTAGTACAGCTTGAGATCAGGAATGGTGATACCTCCAGATGATCTGTTGTTGTACAGGATCGTTTTGGAGATTCTGGGTTTTTTGTTTCTTCATATGAAGCTGAGAATCTTTTTTTCGAGGTCTGTAAAGAATTGAGTTGGTATTTTGATGGGAATTGCATTGAATCTGTAGATTGCTTTTGGCAGTATGGCCGTTTTCACAATGTTAATCCTACCAATCCATGAGCACGGGAGATCTTTCCATCTTCTGATATCTTCTTCGATTTCTTTCTTCAGAGACTTGAAGTTTTTCTCAAACAGGTCTTTCACTTGCTTGGTTAGAGTCACACCAAGGTACTTTATGTTATTAGTGGCAATTGTGAAGGGTGTTGTTTCCCTAATTTCTTTCTCAACCTTTTTGTCTTTGGTATACAGGAGGGCTTCTGATTTTTTTGAGTTGATTTTGTATCCTGCCACTTTGCTGAGGTGTTTATCAGCTGAAGGAGTTCTCTGGTTGAATTTTTGGGGTCGCTCATGTATACTATCATATCATCTGCAAATAGTGACACTTTGACCTCTTCCTTTCCGTTTTGTATCCCCTTGATCTCCTTTAGTTGTCTTATTGCTCTGGCTAGGACTTCAAGTACTATGTTGAAGAGATATTTGGACAATGGACAGCCTTGTCTTGTCCCTGATTTCAGTGGGATTGATTTAAGTTTCTCTCCATTGAGTTTGATGTTAGCTCTAGGCTTGCTATATATTGCCTTTACTATGTTTAGGTATGTGCCTTGTATCCCTGATCTCTCCAAGACTTTAAACATGAATGGGTGTTGGACTTTGTCGAATGCTTTTTCGGCATCTAAGGAGATGATCATGTGGTTTTTGTCCTTCAGTTTGTTTATGTAGTGGATTACATTGATGGATTTCCAAATGTTGAACCACCCTTGCATGCCTGGGATGAAGCCTACTTGGTCATGGTGGATGATATCTTTGATATGTTCTTGGATTCGGTTTGCAAGTATTTTATTGAGTATTTTTGCATCAATGTTCATAAGAGAGATAGGCCTGAAGTTCTCTTTTTTTGTTGGGTCTTTTTGTGGTTTAGGTATTAAGGTGACTGTGGCTTCATAGAATGAGTTTGGTAGTGTTCCTTCTGTTTCTATTTTGTGGAATAGCTTGAGGAGAATTGGAGTTAGCACTTCTTTGAAGGTCTTGTAGAATTCTGGGCTGAAGCCATCTGGTCCGGGGCTTTTTTTGGAGGGGAGACTGTTAATGACTGCTTCGATTTCCTTGGGAGATATAGGGCTATTCAGTCTTTCTACCTGATCTTGACTTAGTTTTGGTAGATGGAATCTTTCAAGAAAATTATCCATTTCATTTAGATTCTCAAATTTTGTGGCATATAGGCTTTTGTAGTATGACCCAATAATTGTTTGGATTTCCTCAATGTCTGTGGTTATGTCCCCATTTTCATTTCTGATTTTGCTGATCTGGATAGTTTCCCTCTGCTTTTTAGTTAGTTTGGCTAAGTGTTTGTCTATCTTGTTGATTTTCTCAAAGAACCAGCTTTTTGTCTCATTGATTCTTTGGATAGTTTTATTTGTTTCTACTTGATTGATTTTAGCCCTTAGTTTGATTATTTCCAGCTGTCTGCTCCTCTTGGGTGTATCTGCTTCTTTTTTTTTTTCTAGGGTTTTCAGTTGGGCCATTAAGTTGTTTGTATGTGATGTTACGAATTTCTTCTTGCAGGCACTTAGTGCTATAAATTTTCTTCTGAGCACTGATTTCAATGTGTCCCATAAATTTGGATATGTTGTGCCTTCCTTTTCATTGAATTCTAGGAAGTCTTTAATTTCTTTCTTTATTTCTTCCTTAACCCAGCTGTCATTGAGTAGTAAGTTGTTCAGTTTCCATGTGCATGTCGGCTTTTTGTTGTTTCTGTTTTTGTTGATGTCTAGCTTTAGTCCATGGTGGTCAGATAGTATACATGGGATTATTTCAATCCTTTTGTATCTGTTGAGGCTTGCTTTGTGACCCACTATATGGTCTATTTTGGAAAAGGTTCCATGCGGTGCTGAAAAGAAGGTGTATTCTTTTGAGTTTGGGTGAAACGATCTGTAGACGTCTATTAGGTCCATTTGATTTAGGAATTCTGTGAGTGCTTTTATTTCCCTATTTGGTGTCTGTCTAGTTGATCTGTCCCTTGGTGAGAGTGGAGTTTTGAAGTCTCCCACTATTAAGGTATTAGGATCCATGTATGATTTAAGCTTTAATAATGTTTCATTTACGAATGTCGGTGCTCTTGTATTTGGGGCATAGATATTCAAGATTGTGATGTCCTCTTGGAGGATTTTTCCTTTGATGAGAATATAGTGGCCCTCCTTATCTTTTTTTTATTAACTTGGGTTGAAAGTCTATTTTATTAGATATTAGGATGGCTACTCCAGCTTGTTTTCTGGAACCATTTGCTTGAAAAACAGTTTTCCAGCCCTTTACTCTGAGGTAATGTTTGTCTTTGTTGCATAGGTGTGTTTCTTGGATGCAACAGAATGTTGTATCCTGTTTCCTTAACCATTCTGTTAGCCTGTGTCTTTTTATTGGTGAGTTGAGTCCATTGATATTGATAGATAATAGTGACCAATGCATGTTAGTTCCTTTTGTAATGGAGTCGATGATATAACCCTGTTTCATTGCTTGTTTTCTTTTCATTTTTGTTGGGACATTATCTGTATGCCCTGTTTTCTTGGGTGAGTTTGTTTTCATTAGATTGGAGTTTTCCTTCTAGTATCTTCTGTAGGGATGGTTTGCTGTGTAGACATTGTGTAAACTTAGTTTTGTCATGGAATATTTTGTTTTCTCCATCTATGTTGATTGAAAGCTTTGCAGGGTATAGTAGTCTGGGTTGACACTTGTGATCTCTTAGAGTCTCCATGATACTTGCCCAGGCCCTTCTGGCTTTCATAGTTTCTGATGAGAAGTCTGGTGTGATTCTGACAGCTCTACCTTCATATGTTACTTGGCCTTTTTCCCTTGCTGCTTTTAATATCTTTTCTTTGTTCTGTAGTTTTAGGGTTTTGACTATGATGTGACGTGATGTGTTTCTTTTCTGGTCTAGTCTATTTGGAGTTCTGTAGACCTCCTGTATATTTATGGACATCTCTTTCTTTAAGTTGGGAAAATTTTCTTGTATGATTTTCTTGAAAATATTTTCTGGACCTTGAGTCTGAGTCTTCTTTTTCGTGAATTCCTATTATTCTTAGATTTTGTCTTTTCATAGCATCCTTGATTTCTTGGATATTTTGTGATTGGAACTTTTCTGATTTTACTTTTTCTTTGAGAGAAGTATCCATTTCTGCAAGTGTGTCTTCAGCTCCAGAGATTCTCTCTTCCATCTCTTGTATTCTGTTGGTGATGCTTACTTTTGTGGTTCCTGATCTTTTCTCCAAGTTCTCCAGCTCAAGAGTTTTCTCATTTTGTGTTTTCTTTATTGATTCTAATTCTGTTTTCATGCCTTGCACCATTTCTTTCATGTGTTTGAATTTGGATTCCTGACTTTCTACCATGGCTTCTATTTCTTTTTCATTTCCTTCTTATATGCCACTAATTTTTCCTCTACTTGTGTATCTATTTGTTTGGCTATGTTTGCCTGTGTTTCTTTAAGGATATTGTCTATTTCTTCTTTCTTTGCCTCCAATTGACTGGCCATTTCTTTGAAAGACTTGTTCATTTCCTCCTTATGAGCCTCAAATAATTGGGCAAGCATGGCTTTAAAATCATTTTCCTGTGCTTCTGCTGAATTGGAGTATCCATCGATTTTGGGGTTTGCTGGTGAAGTCATGATGTCCTGATTTATGTTGGAAGTGTTCTTTCGCCTACCCCTGGCCATTGGCTTATCTGAAACCTTCCCTGTTTGTTTTTGGATTCTGCAGATCAGACTGGTGCTGTCTCTCTCTGGTATCTGGAGAGTTCTTCAGGAAGCTGAGCACTCTCAGCGTGTGCTGAGGAGTAGCTGTACCTGTGGGAGGAAAGTACACAGGCACAAACGGGGCAAATGCAAGCGTGTGTGCACATGCACGTGTGTGTGTGTCTGTGTGTGTAAGTGTGCGTGGATGAGTTTCTCGAGGGACAGAGTGATGGCTAATGTTGAACCCTTGAGTGTGTGGGAGGGGCTCTGCACTGTATATGTCACAGGCGCTAATGATGATCGCAGCACAATTTCTGGCATTAACTGTCTTAACTCCTCAATCAGGCCCACAGGGCAGGAACTTCAATGTCCCTAGTGCCCCTCTGTCTACCAAAGTGGGTATGTGGGTGGGAGGGGGGTACGATGCCTGGCTTCTGATTTAGAAGGACCCAGGATCTGGGGAACTGCAGATTCTCAAGGGTGCACTCACTTACAGGCAGGTTTCCTGGCAGAGATCGTGGTATCCGGGGCTCTCTGCTCTCTGGTTTGGCCCTGCTCCTTTGATGTGTTCCTCCAGTTCTGTGCTGCTGTCACTGCCAGGTTCTGAGGTCTTGCTGCAGCTAGAGATTTCAGGGTGGTCACTAAAGCAGGGATGGTGTAATTCGCTCAATTAGGAATACAGGAAAACTGAAAAGTGATATATTGAACTGTACAGCACAGGAACAAGTTTAGATCTAAAGAACAGAAAAACAAATCACTACTTTTAAACGGAAATACATGTGTGTCACTCGCTCAATTATTAATACAGGAAAACTGAAAAGTGATATAAGCCTAAGCCTAACCCTAACCCTAACACCCTAACTCTAACCCTAACCCGAACGCCTAACCCTAACCTAACCATAACCCTAACCCTACCCTAACCCTAACCTAACCCTAACCATAACATTAACCCTAACTTGTTCCTAAACCTAACAGGAACAAGTTTACAAGGTAAGAACATAAACGCAAAGCACTACTTTGTAAACTAAATCATATGTGTGTCACTCACTCAATTAGAAATACAGGAAAACTGAAAAGTGATATATCACACTGTACAGCACAGAAACAAGTTTAGAACGAAAGTACAGAAAAACAAATCACTACTTTTAAACGGAATCACATGTTTGGTGCTCGTTCAAATATTAATACAGGAAAACTGAATAGTGATATATCGCACTGTACAGCACAGAAACAAGTTTCCATCGAAAGAACAGAAAGGCAAAGCATAACTTTGTATACTAATTAACATACGTGTCGCCCATTCAATTATTATAACAGGAAAACTGAAAAGTGATATATCGCACTGTACAGCACAGGAACAAGATTCGAACTAAAGCACAGAAAAGGAAAACACTACTTTGTAAACTAAATCACATGTGTGTCGCTCGCACAATTAGGAAGACAGTGAAACTGAAAAGTGATATATCACAGTGTATGGCACAGAAACAAGTTTCCAAAAGAAAGAACAGAAACGCAAAGCACTACTTTGAAAACTAAATCATATGTGGGTCACTCGCTAAATTAGGAATACAGGAAAACTGAAAAGTGATATATCGCACTGTACAGCACAGGAATAAGTTTCAAACTAAAGAACAGAAAAGCAAAGCACTACTTTTAAATGGCATCACATTTGTGTTGCTCGCTCAATTAGGAAAACAAGAAAACTGAAAAGTCATATATCGAATTGTACGGCACAGAAACAAATTTTCATCGAAAGAACAGAAACGCAAAGCACAACTTTGTAAACTAATACACATTCATGTCGCCATTTCAATTATTATAACAGGAAAACTGAAAAGTGATATAACCCTAACCTAACCCTAACACTAACCCTAAACCCTATCCCTAACACTAACCCTAACACTAACCCTAAGCCTAACCCTAAATTAACCCTAACCCTAACCCTAACCCTAACCCTATCCTAACCCTAACCATAACCCTAACCCTAACCCCTACCCTAACACTAACAGTGGCCTAACCCCTAACCCTACCCTAACCTTAACCCTAACCCTAACCTTAACCCTAAACCCCTATCCCTAACCCTAACACTAACCCTAACCATAACCCTAACCCTAACCCTAACCCTAACCCTAACCCTATCTTAACCCTAACCCTAACCCTAAACCCCTAACCCTACCCCTAACCCTAACCCTAACCTAAACCTAACCCTTACTTGTTCCTTACAGGAACAAGTTTCCAACGAAAAAGAACATAAACGCAAAAACCACTACTTTGTAAACTAAATCACATGTCTGTCGCTCGCTCAATTAGGAATACAGGAAAACTGAAAAGTGATATATTGAACAGCAAAGAAACAAGTTTTCATCGAAAGAACAGAAACACAAAGGACAACATTGTAAACTAATTCACATATGTGTCGCCTTTCCATTATTGTAACAGGAAAACTGAAAAGTGATATAACCCTAACCATATCCCTAACCCTAACCCTAACCCTACCCTAACCCTAACACAAACCCTAACCTAAACCTAACCCTAACCTTAACCCTAACCTAACCCTAACTTGTTCCTACAGAGCACTACTTTGTAAACTAAATCACATGTGTGTCGCTCGCTCACTTAGGAATACAGGAAAACTGGAAAGTGTTATCTTGCACTGTACTGCACAGAAACAAGTTTCCATCAAAAGAAAAGAATCGCAAAGCACAACTTTCTAAATTAATTCAC
Source organism: Meriones psammophilus (assembly GCA_036365155.1). Classification (NCBI taxonomy): domain Eukaryota; kingdom Metazoa; phylum Chordata; class Mammalia; order Rodentia; family Muridae; genus Meriones; species Meriones psammophilus. The sequence continues at coordinate 231,526 of JAEOAE010002648.1, forward strand.
GTAACTGTCACCTGTTCAATTATTATAACAGGAAAACTGAAAAGTGATATAACCCTAATCCAAACCCTAACCCTAATTCCATAAACCTAAACGTAACCCTAACCCTAACCCTAACGCCTAACCCTAACTCTAACCCTAACCCTAACACTAACCCTAATATAACCCTAACCCCAAACCTAACCTAACCTAAGCCTAACTTGTTCCTCACAGGAACAAGTTTCCAACAAAAGAATATAATCGAAACGCACTACTTTGTAAACTAAATCACATGTGTGTCGCTTGCTCAAATAAGAATACAGGAAAACTGAAAAGTAATATAGCGCACGCTACATTACAGGAACAAGTTTCCAACAAAAGAACAGGAAAGCAAAGCACTACTTTGTAAAGGGAATCACATGTGTGTCGCTCGCTGAATTAGGAATACAGGAAAACTGAAAAGTGTTATTTCGTACTCTATGGCACAGAAACAAGTTTACATCGAAAGAACAGAAACGCAAAGCACAACTTCATAAACTAATTCACATATGTGTCGCCCGTTAAATTATTATAACAAGAAAACTGAAAAGTGATATATCGCACTGTACAGCACAAAGACAAGTTTGCAACAGGAGAATAGAAATGCAAACCACTACTTTGTAAACTAAATCACATGTGTGTCGCTCGCTCAATTGGGAATACAGGAAAACTTAAAAGTGTTATGTCACACTGTAGAGCACAGAAAAAAGTTTTCATCGAAAGAACAGAAACACTAAGCACAACTTTTTAAACTAATTCAAATACGTTTCGCCTGTGCAATTATTGTAAAAGGGAAACTGAAAAGTGATAGAACCCTAACCCTAATCCTAACCCTAACCCCCTAAACCTATGCCTAACACCCTAAACCTAACCCTAACCCTAACCCCCGAACCCTAACCTTAACGCTAACCCTAAAACTAAACGTAACCCTAACCATACCCTAACCCAAACCCTAAACCTAACCCTAACCCTAAGCTTACCGTTACACTAAACCTAACCCTAAATTGTTCCTAATAGGAACAAGTTTCCAACGAAAGAACATAAACGCAAAGCACTCCTTTTTAAACTAAATCACATGTGTGTTGCTCGCTCAGGTAGGAAAACAAGAACACTGAAAAGTGATATATCGAACTGTACGGCAAAGAAGTAAGTTCACATCTAAAGAACAGAAACGCAAAGCACAACTTTGTAAACTAATTCACAAATGTGTCGCCTGTACAATTATTATAACAGGAAAACTAAAAAGTGATATAACCCTAACGCTAACCCTAACCCTAACCTTAACCCCCTAACCCTAACACTAACCCCCTAACCTTAACCCTAACCCTATCCCTAAGTTTTTCCTAACAGGAACAAGTTTCCATCGAAAGAACATAAACACAAAGCACTACTTTGCAAACTAAATCACATATCTGTCGCTAGCTCAATTAGGAATTCAGAAAAACTAAAAAGTGTTATCTCGCCATGTACAGCAAACAGAAACAAGTTTCCATCGAAATAACATAAACTCAAAGCACTCCTTTGTAAACAAAATCACCTGTGTGTCGCTCGCTCAGGTAGGAATACAAGAAAACTGAAAAGTGATATATCTAACTGTATAGCAAAGAAACAAGTTTTCATCGAAAGAACAGAAACGGAAAGCACAACTTTGTAAACTAATTCACATATGTGTCGCCTGTTCAATTATTAAAACAGGAAAACTGAAAAGTGATATAACCTAACCTAACCCTAACCCTAACACCTAATCCTAACCCTAACCCTACCCTAACCCTAACACTAACCCTGAACCTAACCCCTAACCCTAACCCTAACTGTAACAATAACCTAACCCTGGCCCTCTAAACCTAACCCTAACCCTAACCTAACCCTAACACCTAACCTTAACCCTAACCCTAACCTAACACTAACCCTAACCTAAAACTAACCCTAACTTGTTCCTAACAGGAAAAAGTTTTCAACAAAAGAACATAAATCACACATGTGTCTCTGGCTCATTTAGGAATACAGGAAAACTGAAAAATGTTATATCGCACTGTACTGCACAGAAACAAGTTTCCAACTGAAGAACAGAAACGCACAGCTCTACTTTGTAAACTAAATCAAATGTGTGTGGCTCGCTCAATTAGGAATACAGGAAAACTGAAAAGGGATATACCGCACTCTACATCACAGGAACAAGTTTCCAACAAAAGAACAGGAAAGCAAAGCACTACTTTGTAAAGGAAATCACATGTGTGTCGCTCTCTCAGTTAGGAATACAGGAAAACGGAAAAGTGTCATTTCGCACTGTAAGACTGAGAAAAATGTTTCCATCGAAAGAACAGAAACAAAAAGCACAACTTCATAAACTAATTCACATACTTGTCTCCTGTTCAATTATTATAACAAGAAAACTGAAAAGTGATATATCGCACTGTACAGCACAGAAACAAGTTTGCAACAGAAGAACAGAAAGGCAAACCACTACATTGTAAACTAAATCACATGTGTGTCGCTCGCTCAATTAGGAAACAGGAAAACTAAAACTTCTATCTCGCACTGTATGGCACAGAAACAAGATTCCATCGAA